>JADRCH010000027.1:23482749-23642294 GCA_019843965.1 Rhynchomys soricoides
CTCCTTCTCCTTCTCCTTCTCCTTCTCCTTCTCCTTCTCCTTCTCCTCCTCTTCCTCCTCCTCCTCCTCCTCCTCTTCCTCCTCCTCCTCCTCCTCCTCTTCTCCTTCTTTTCTTTTTTCTTTTTCTTTTCTTTGGTTTTTCAAGACAGGGTTTCTCTGTATAGCCTTAGCTGTCCTGGAACACACTCTGTAGACCAGGCTGGCCTCGAACTCAGAAATCCACCTGCCTCTGCCTCTCAAGTGCTGGGATTAAAGGTGTGCACCACCACTGCCCGGCTTAGCCAGATCTTCTAAATTCCTGGGACAGAAAACACACATTGACACAGTTCTGGTCAGATGACCACCAGGAATGGGAGTCAGGGAGAGGGAGGCTTTCTAAAATAGGCAAGATCACTAGGGGCATTCTATAATGAGAGCAGTTTCCAGAGATGGGAAACTGTTGAGCTGGTAAGTCATACCTAAAGCTGAATGAAAAATGGAATCATCTCATTTTAAAGGCAGCACTTCTTCAGAACTATTAGCTAAGTATTAGGGAGCTAACACTGGAAAACAGGATCCACCACACTCAAAAGCCGCTTCCAAAACGAAACTTCTCAGCCTCTCTCACATTCTTCCTTTCACCCCTTTACCCCTGCCTTCTGACAGTTTGTATTCAGCCAGTTGTCTCCTGCCTTTCCCAATTCTATTCCAAGCTGCTGGCTGTGCCAGGGTAATCCTAAAGCAGCAGGCTTCCCTATTGCCAGCCACCATTCAATCTGCTGGAAACCAGACATATCCTGTATCTAAATTGACTTCCCTTTCGGCAAGGTCAGGATGCTTTCAGTTCCATCTGTCCACCATTCTTCCTGAAAACCTTGGATCACCTCTGTCCTCTTAGCCCTTCAGCCGGCTCCTCAGTTAGCAAGCAGTATTGAATTTTCCTCTGTTCACTTTGCTCCTTTCCTTTCCATTTTTGTCAGCCATCTCTACCCTAATTCCCACCAGTGAGGAAACTTGAGAGCATCTTTCAGTGACTGATAGGAAGACAATATGGAAAAGAAATGCTTGGGCACCTAGGAATGCTGGTGTCCTGTATTAACCAGTCATCTCTACCCAGAGAAGTCCCTGGAAACAAGGATACAGCCAAATAAAATAGAACTCAGGGATTAACTAGATATCTGTTCCCAAGTTATAGTGAAGAATAAACTAAAAACCGGTCATTTCCATATATTTCCCTACCCCATTAGTGCCCATATAGTAGGCATTTTTTTAAAGATTATTTTTTACTTTATCTTGTGTGTAATGATATATGACTTGGCTGGGCTGCCTCTTTGAATGTCAAAGACAGTCCTTGTCACCTCTCAGTAATGTGAGGAAGCTGGCCTTTAATCTCCCAGGAAAGTGGAACTTACTTCCTAGTTTCTCAAGTTGAACAGAATTTTCTTCTGTTATGGGGACAGGTATAAGAGAGTAAAATTTGCTCCCAGTCTGTCTCTACTTGGAGGGGATAATGAGATAGAGGGACCTGAGTCTCCTCTGATCTTAGTGGTTTAACTCATGCTTGATCCCAGGGAAGCTACACTGTTAATGTCTTAGCCCTTGCTCAACATTGTCAAAAGCTACCTGTTGCACTAAGTTAATCCTCAATGCTCAAAGAGGCCATTAGGATCATCTGCCTTAAATAAAAATTATTGTGGTCATGTAAAGGTGTGCATAGCATGCCAGGCACAAGGTCAGAAAACAACGTTTGTGAGTAGGTTCTCTGCTTTCATAGTGTGGTCCAGGTCCAGGGCTTGAATGCAGGTCATCTTGTTTGCTTGATAAACACTTTTGCCAACAGAGCATCCCGAGGCCTCCTCAGCTACTTTTTTTCTTTCTGTCATTGGAATGAGAAAACAAGAATAGATGAAGAATGTCAAACTTTGTCATCCAATGAGCTCAGTCAGATCTAATCAGGTGGTTATGGTGGCTGGGAAAAGGCTTCCAGAATTTCACTGATAACCTAATCAATAAACTCAGGAAGAAGTAGGCAAGAGGGCCCAGGAGAACTGAAATTGGTAGGGCAGGTCTGAGAACCTGTTGACATAAGATTTGCATACAAAAGGACTTGGTGTTTGACTTTAGCAATAATCTCTGGTCAAGAGGCAGCCCGGACCTGCCAAGACAGGAAGCCCTACTCTCATGCAAACATCAGCCAATTTGTCTTGGGAGCAGTAATTTCAATTTGTTTGGGATGCTTAACGTCATTAAACCTTAAGAATGCACAGAACTACATAAAGATGATGAAAAAGTCAAATCCATTTATAGCATTCATCCCAACATATTAGCCCCGGTAATAAATAGTCTGTGTAATTTGGTATTTTCTAATATTAGTAAAATTAGAACATTTGTAGTAGAAAATGTCAAAAGTTTCACAGAAGTTAATGCTGACTGACACTATCTCTTTTCTTTATGGAAATGTTGGCCAGCCATGGTCTTCTAAGTTTCTCTTGTGCTTTGTGAGTGGGTGTGGATTTCCATCTAAAAGCTCTGGCAGAGCAGGGCAGTGGTGGCACACTCCTTTAATCCCAGCACTTGGGAGGCGGAGGCAGGTGGATTTCTGAGTTCGAGGCCAGCCTGGTCTACAGAGTGAGTTCCAGGACAGCCAGGGCTACACAGAGAAACCCTGTCTCGAAAAACCAAAAAGAAAAAGAAAAAAGCTCTGGTAGGGTCAGGATCAGGACTGGTTCCATCTCTTGATCTGATTTGGGGCAAGTAACACCGACATGTTTTGGTTTCTTCATCTGTCAAACGGGACCATAGTAGTATTTTCCTAATGGGCTGCATCTGAGATGAGGGGCTGGGGTGTTGCACAGTTGTCTGAGTGTTTGCCTAACATGCATGAGGTCCTGGGTTCAATCCTCAGCACATATTAACTGAACATGGTAGCACAGGCCTGGTATCCCACCACTTGGGAGACCAGGACGGAAGGCTTAGGAGTTGAAGGTCAACCTCAGGTACATGGAGGTTAGGTTGGGCTACTTGAGGCCAGTATAAACAGAGAAGGGAGACAATACAGATGTAGCTGGTAAGTCCTGTGTAATGAGGAAAGGTAAAGCACCCAGGCTTGGGGAATGAGGGGTGGAAAAACTGTCCAGACTAAAGGAGTAACAAGCTGTTCTGATGGAAGGTTCGAGCAGGTGAGAAGACAGCCACGAGAAATGTTCTGAGCAGAGAAGGATAGATATATATGACCCAACAGCTTCCCAGTTCTTTTGTAGCCTGAGAGAGACATGGCAGGTGAGGTCATCAAAGATACCAGTGCCACCTTCAAGGATTTTAGATATTAGACATCCCAAACAGGGAAATAGCATGATTTGCTTAAAAAAAAAAAATCCATTCAAGTTGAAGTGTACAGAAGGGACCAGAGAGAGCAAGTCCAGTGGCTGGGAGACCTAGACCAGTGCAGCATCTCCATAAGAAAGCAGCCTGGACCAAAGTAAGAAAGACAACAACAAAGAAAGAAAGAAAGCAACACCGCTCTAAAGATTTCATTGGATGGCCAGGCAGGCATAGGGTACATGTCTTTAATCCCAGAATTTGGAAAGCAGGGGTCTTTAAGGTGAGTTTCAGGCTATCTAAGGCTACATTGTTGAGACCCTATCTCTCCAAAAAAAAAAGAAAAAGAAAAGAAAAAGAAAAAAAGAAAGAAAAGAAAAAAAAATCATTGAGGCAAAGAGGAAAGAGCAGATATTATTCCTACAGGGATGGGTGATGTCAGTGACTTCGGTTTAGAAAACATTAAGGGAAAAAGGCATTCAGTTAAGCGGGGCAGTGGTGCACTAGGTCTTTAATTCTAGCACCTGAGAGGCAGAGCAGATATTTCTGGGTTCGAGACCTGCTTGGTGAGTTCCAGGACAGCCTGGTCTACACAGAGAAACCCTGTCTTGGAAAAATAATACATAAAACTAAAGGTATCCAATTAAAAATCAATTATTTGTTAAGCTGTTTTCTGACACCATGTGGGGCATTTTATAATTATCTAGTGTGCATTAAATCTCCAGGAAGTCTTAAAAATACAGGTTCTTGGAGTAAGTTAACACGTTAAGATTCTAGGTTTCAGTTGGAGCTCGGAATCAGTGGTTCTGATGGTGACTCCTGATGACATAACAAAAGCAACCCAAACCACTCTGTGTCTCCAACCTCGTATTTTCCTACTGTCTACTTACTTCTTAGGCATACAACTAGGACACCCTATTGCTTCATATAAGCTCCAAGAAAGCAAGAGCAAAAACTTAATTTTTTAATTTTTTTTATTAAATAGGGCTTTGGTTTGCTAACAGGTGCACTTCGGAGCACCCACAACAGCATCCAGTACAGAAAGGGGGGCCCTTAGAAATGTTGGTCTAACGAATGATTACCATATTGCTTTGTACAAAACTTTCCCGTTTAAAGATCTGGTTAGAGCTTTGAAACAGAGAACCAAAGCACATTTCAGAGAGGGGTCGAGACGACGACGCAAGCCGCGCCGAGGAAAATGTGGGGGAGCCCCTTTGGAGCGGAGGTCCCAGTTCCCCGCGCTCGGCACCGAGTCGGATTAGCAACCATTTTGAGCGGCATGAGCCACTTCGCCGCCGCGTCCACTATTTGCTCATCCAGTTGCCCTCCTGGTTCCGGCCCCAGCCTGTGCTTCTGAGCCGCACGGGAGGCCGACGAGGCTGCCGGGGTCTGAGAGAGCACCGCCGAAAGCCCCCTCCCTGGGGCCCCAGAGCCGAGCCGGCCTCGCCATCATGGCGGTCTCCGGGCGGGGAAGCTGAGCCGTGCGTCGCGTGCGTGCCTCCTCCCTCCCCTCCCCCTCTTCGGCGGCGGCGGCGGCGGCGGCAGAGGCGGCAGCGCTCGCCATTGCCGCTGGTGGCAGGAGGCTGCGAGGAGCCGGCGCGGTCGCAGTCTCCACGGCGCAGGCCCACGGTAGCGCAGCCGCTCTGAGGTGAGTGCCCTACCGCGCAATCTCCAGCTATTTCAGCCCCGGCGCAGCCGCAACACGCCGCCCGCCCGCCGGCCGGCCGGCCCGCCCCGCAGCCAGCACCCTGCCGCCCCCGGCTCGGGGCCTGGGCCCCCGCCGGATTCGGCCTGCCTGGGGCGGGGGGCCCGGGCCCGGCCCAGCCAAACTGCCACCCCGAGGATGCGCAGGCCGCACTAGGCCCCAGGCGTCCTGGCGGGCTCGGGAGGGAGGCGGCTGCCCTCCCAAGAGCCCCAGGGTTCCGGCCTCCCCTACCGCCTCGGGTTCTCCCGGCCGCGGCCTTCTCCACGCCGTGGAACCCCGGGCCTGGCCTTTTCCCCACGGGCTCGGGAGCGGGCGGCCCGGGAGAGCGCGCCGGGCCCGGGAGCGGGAGGTGGGTGGGTTGCGCGGGACCGGAGCGGCGGCTCAGCGCTCGCCCCCTCGGCTCTTCCCGGCTCTAGCCCGCCGGTGGCACGGCGCTGCCGGGCGGGGCGCGGGAGTGGCTGTCTCTGGCGGGAGAGGAGGCTGGTGGTTCGGCCGGGCGACCTCCGAAGCTTCCCTCCCGCCGGGGTGGCGTGGGCTGGTTACCCAGGTGGACTGGGGGGCGCTGAATATGGCGCGCTGCCCACCTTCTTGCAAGTTGTGAGGAGGCGCCTAGGCGGCAGTTCGAGGAGGAGGGCGCAAAGTCCTTTTGTACGCAGAAATAAGGAGCGACATTGTGTTTTCCTCTACGGCGGAGATAACCACCGAGGGGCCTGGGTTCTTCCCGGGACTGGCGTGGTGGTCCCCGGGGTACAGGAGGGGGAGGTGGCGCACCCCTTCGGAAGGAACGAAGCCTTTGCCTCGGTTAAAACAGGGGGTCTGGGATGGTCTTGTGCTTGATTCTCCCCCATATCCCCAGGCTTTCGTGGATTTCATGGGTTTGCCATTGCATGTTCTGTAGTGATGTCCACTGTTTCTCACCTGTTGTGTCGTTGCTGATGGCCCCAAACTTTGTTCGGTGCATCTGACTGCCCACCAGAACTTGAAATTGTTAAACATATATTAATGTTGTTAGAGCTTCAAAGGATATCTGCTCTGACCAGTTGGAGGAGCTGTTAACAGGTCATCCCATCTTCCCAGCCATTAAAATATCTTGTACTAATTGCTTACGTTAGAGTTGGTATCGTTTGGGCCGAATTCTTTAGGTAGGCAGAGCAAAATTCACATTTCAGTTAGTGTTTAAACTCCATTTATTGGGAGGAAGTTGGTGGGAGTGAAGCTGTCAGTTGGGACAGTGCCCTGTGGGAGAATGGGTACAGCTTTTGTCCTTGGGGGAGTGGTCCTTTTCCCAGTCTTCAGCAGGTCTTCTTAAATGCTTTTTCCTTTAGTCTTGAACAGTAAGTTATTGGATTGTTCCTCACTCCGGGGAAGAGAAGAGGGGAACATTGGAGATACTTTTTTTTTTTTAAAATAGGAGTGTTGGTTTTCTTTTTCATTCAGTTGTGTCCTGACTCCTTAACATTGTTTGACAGGTTACCCTATAAAGTAGTAAAAATATGGTTAGTTATGAGTATGGAAGTAAATGTATAATCTTCACGTGTAATGTGGTGCATTGACTTAATTGGGTGCAGACTTACTGCAATTCACTGAATGTAGATTTTTGGGAAGGTGTTAGCCTTCCTCTTTATTTTTTTGTGCTTTGCTGGGGATCTAACCCAGGGCATTGGGCGTGCAGACTATTTGCTGCTGAAATACATTGGCAGCCTTTTGTTGTTTGTTTGCCTGATAGGAGTTAGACTGTTGCGTTCAATTGGGTACCTAACTCACACTGAAACAAAACAGTAGTCTTTTAGCCCACTTTATTTAAAGTCTTGATTTCATTATAATCTCAAACTTAACATACAGAAGGGAAGATGACGTTTTGTCTACTAGTGAGTGGTTTATATTCTCATTTAACCAAAACCAGCCAACTCTAACTAGATGTTTTCATAAAAATACCGGAATTATAGGATTATAGAAGGGATTTCAGGTTTCCCCCGACATTCATACATATTTCAGTGGGACCTAAGGTTGTGGGTTTTCTGTTTTATTAAGGCATAATTACACACCCGTTGCTAATTTAGTTAGGGAGGTGAAGGCCAACATCCAGTGATTTAAATTCGTGAATTGTCTTTGGTGGACTATATTTTTTACCATACCACAAAGCATTTTATGGGAAACAAAAAGAAGCTTGCACCTTTTAAGGGAAAATTAAGAGTCTTGTGGTTTAGAATTACAGTTTTATAATATCTTTTTTTTTTTTTTTTTTTGACACTGTGGCCTTGGTTGTCCTGAAACTTGCCATGTAGATCAGGCTGGCTAGCTTCAAAGGATCTGCCCACCTCTGCCTCTAGAGTACTGGGACTAAAGGTGTATACCACCCATGCCCAGCAGACATTTTAATATCTTTTTATTTGCAATATGACATTCAGTATGTGTTGGAATAATAGTGATGATGAACAGCAATTACTGAAGTTAGGTTTTGTTTCAGGACAAAAAGACAGCATAAAAAGGCATGTTGATATATTTTTGTTTAGGATGGAGGTGGGGGGAGATAAACTGTCAGCCTTGAGAAGGAAGTTAACCTGTCAATTTCTGTCAGGGTCTTAGACAGGCTCAGTGCTCCACACTGAAACACACTTGCTCATCGACTCAAACTTGCAGGTTGAGGGGGAACTCTATGTGCTGTTGAGTTTCACAAATGTCTACTCTATCCTTCCGACTTGATAAGTCCCGTCTCTCCAAAATGACATTTTACTTTAGGTGTTTGTGACAATATGATGCTCGTTATATATACATGTACATATATGTATGAGTGCATGTATATAATTTGAAAGATCAGTCTCACACCAGCCTGTGGTCTTATGAAAGGCATTTAAGGAACTGTTCTGTTAAAGAATTTTAGTTTGTACTTTCATGTTTTCATTAGAACATAAGACAGCATTGTTTTTTCAGCCCAAGCTTACCAAATACAATTTTCTACCATCCCTTAGTAAAATAGCAGTTAAAAAGGCACATGTTTATAAATTTCTTTCAGAAATACATTGTTTGGGGCCTGGTGGTATAAATCAGTGGTGGAGTATGTGCTTAACTTGAGGAAGGCACTTGGGTCAATCTCTAGCGAGGAGGAAGAAGAGGAAGAGGAGGAGGAGGAGGAGGAGGAGGAAAGTAGTAGTGGAAGTGGTGGTGGTAGAAGTAGAAGGTAGGTTGTTTAGAAGTCTAGTGATTTTTCTGCCTGTGTGTTATAGATCATCATTTCTTACTTTCTTGTGAGTGTTTGGCCTGCATATATGTCTCTGTACTACTTGCATGTCCAGTGCTGGTAAAAGCCAGAAGAGGGCATCACATCTCCTGGAGTTGGGGTTGCAGGCAGTTGTATTATGTGTGGGCATAATACTGAGAACCAGTTGGGTTCTCTGGAATCCAAAAGAAGGCATCATCCTCTGGAGCTGAAGTTACAGGTGCTCCTGATGTACCCAACTAGATAGAGTAATGTGCTGGGACTTGGTCCTTTGGAATAGCAGGCAGTGCTTTTAAAGAATGATCCATCTCTATCCTGTGTTTGTTTGTTTGTTTGTTTTAAGGTGCATTGGTGTTTTGCCTGCACGTATGTCCATGTGAGGGCGTCAGATTCTGAAGTTAACAGACAGTTGTGAGCTGCCCTGTGGGTGCTGAGATTTGCACTTAGGACCTCTGGAAAAAACAGTCAGTACTCTTGACCACTGAGCCATCTCCAGCCCCCAAAACTGTTTTGTGTTGTTTTCATGTATATAAATGTTCTGTCTGCATGTACATCTACCTGCATGCCAGGGTTAGGGTATCAGATCCCATTACAGATGGTTGTCAGCCACCATGTGGTTGCTGAAATTGAACTCAGGACCTCTGAAGAGCAGACAGTGATTGTAACCACTGAACCATCTCTCCAGCCTTTTTTTTGATATTTTAAGATAAGGATTTGTGTATCCCAGGCTGGCCTAGAACTTGTAGTTCAGGTTGACACTGAACTTCTGCTACCACCTTCCAGATGCTGGGATTAAAAGCATGTACCTTCTTGCATGGGTAAGCAAGCACTTTAAACAATTGAGCTACATCCTAGCTCTTGGCTAATACTTACCCACCATTATTCTAAGGTGAACAGGCTGGAAGAGAAATAGTAAGAGTTGAAACAACCTGATCTGGCGTTTCCAGATCACAGCTATCTAAACTGTTGGAAACTTTGACTCTTGTAGCAATGAGAATGCTTTGAGGTTATTTAATGTGATATGGTGAAATTCGCTGAGAAAGTGAATTTTTGACTCCTCAAGGAAAGTAAATGGATTATGTGTGTCTTGGATTATACACTCTACCCCATATAGTTCAGAATTAGGCTAATGTCTGTCAGTCTCCCCTCGGTGTACTTATCAAGACTTCAGAGGCTTCATCATGTGGTCTTTTATGCCTTAGCTGTCCTAATGTATTTACACTTACAAACATTAAACCACTTTTTTTTTTTTTTGGCTTTTCGAGACAGGGTTTCTCTGTATAGCCCTGGCTGTCCTGGAACTCACTCTGTAGACCAGGCTGGCCTTGAACTTAGAAATCCACCTGCCTCTGCCTCCCAAGTGCTGGGATTAAAGGTGTGTGCCACCACTGCCCGGCTTAAACCACTTTTGAATTGAAGAAAAACTAAATGTTTAACTTTTTGGAGATAACTCAAACACATTAAAAAACAAAACAAGTTCCATGTGGCTGGCTTACTGCATGCTATTCCTTAAGACAAGTCTGTATTGTACACTCATCACAGTGTTAGAAGATCACCCTGACAGAGGGTTCTCCTGAAGCCCAGACTACATAGTCTGTTTTGTTTGCCTAGCTCAAGAGTGTTGTACTGAAAAGTTCACCTGCCACCACAGCATCACATAATTTCTTGAAGTAGCCAAAACCATAACTAGTAATGGCATGTACTTGTAGGTATCTGTGTGCATGATTAGATTAATCACTGATTTTTTGGGGGGAGGGGTAATATTTTCTCAAAGAAGCTACAGGAGCTATTCTTTGTATGGGCCATCTGTTTGGTGATTTCAGCTACTTGTGGAAATTGTATTCCTTAGTATATAGATGAAGTATGTAATTTGGGCTTGGGTCAACTAGATGGCTCAGCAGGTAAATTTTTTTTTTTTTTTTTTAATTTTAGTCTAGTTGATGTCCTTTGTTTCAGATGGGCAAAGTTTGGCTAATCTAAGTAGATATTTCTTTGACATCTTTTTAAGCAGTGCCTATTGGATAAACTATACTGAGCCTCTTTCAGAATGCCTTCGAAGAGTGAGCTTTGTATGCATCTATGTTAAGACCATTTTTTAAGGAACCTACATTTTACTATTGGCAATTGTAAGCTTTTTAGAACTTAAGAGAGTGCTGCTGCTGCTGCTCCTGCATGTTAATGTGGTTAGGCTGGCAGCTAACCCACAAAGAACAAGAGGAAGTGAGGAAATGTCTCTATGAAACATTGCTTAAAGCTATTTAAGCCTGGGCTAGAAATGGGGAGCAGGAAACAGAACCGAATTCTTGTTTTATGTTTAAAAGCGGGTGAGGCCATTTCCTCCATTGAGAATTTAAGCTCCTGGGGTGAGTGTGTCCTCACTTTAAGAGTTTTGCCATTGTCAAACATTAAAGATGGTTTTCTAGGCCCATACAAGGTACCAGAGTCACAAACTTGGGCCTTATATTGGAGGGGAAAGATGAGCTTGACTCTTCTACAACTTGTAGAAAATAAAAAAGGGTAAAGAAAATGATGTGGGAATAGGGAAGAATTAGTTTTGGGGAGGGACCATGACAAAAGGAAAACAAATTCGGGAGGATTATGTGTATTAAATAGAGTCTGAGAAGGACTGATAGGCAGGAAGGAGGCTAACAGTGTGTGCCTTTAGAAACAGTGAGTGGCATTTACTTGTACGTGAAGAGTGTAGGGGACCAAGTTTCCACTGGGAAATTTGATTGGGGAAGTTTGGGAAGTTGGTGATCAGCACTCACAAGTGGAGCATAGATTTTATTCTGTAGGCTTCTGGGGGCTAAGGCGTTCAGGAGATTCTGTCTATAACTTTGAACTGGTGGTGCTGAGTGTTGAGTCCAAGCCTTTGGACCTGCTGGTCAAACACTGTACCACTCAGTAACATCCCTAGCACTCACTGGTTTTTTAAAGATTGACATACGAACATTGGATGAGAAATGTTTGAGACTTTTGGATTGTACTGTCAAAGGAGAGAGACAAATGCTGGGGATTATGTGATTTGTGTGACCACTGACTATAAGGAGTTAAGGTCTGTAGTTCAGTTAGTGAATGACTATGAGGCCTTTAAGGTAGAGAACATGTAAGAAGAACAGCATTGGCGAAAGAATCCAGATGTGTTGAGTTCTTTGGGAATTGATTGTAATTCAAGGAGATTTGGGGATGGAAGCGATTGATGATTTTCTTTTCTTTTTTTTTTTTTGTTGTTGTTTTTCTGAGACAGGGTTTCTCTGTGTAGCCCTGGCTGTCCTAGAACTCACTCTGTAGACCAGGCTAGCCTTGAACTCAGAAATCCACCTGCCTCTGCCTCCCAAGTGCTGGGATTAAAGGCGTGCGCCACCACTGCCTGGCACGATTGATGATTTTCACTCATCAACTAATGTCATAGAGAATTGTGAGATGTACAGTCAAGAGTGAAGAAAAAAATTTTTTAAAAAAGATTATGTGCATGTGTGAGTTTATATGCTCCACAGTTACGTGAATGCCCCCAGAAGCCAGAAGAGGGTACCATGAGCTTAGCTATGTGAAGTACTACAGCGAATTCATTGGGATAAGAACATAATTTGGCATTTCAGAAGTAAAAAGTTGAGTTGGCAAGATGGCTCAGCAAGTAAAGGTGCTTACATTCAAGCCTGGCAGCCTGAGTTCAATTCCTAGGACCCACATGGTAGAAGGATGGAGCTGACCCACAAATTTTCCTCTGGCCTATGTGCATGCACATTCATACAAATCATGATACCTGCATGTCCCTTGCTCCACTCAAATTAATAAAAATTGTAGGAGATAAAAAGTCTTCTGTATATATGTTATTTTGCCCTGGATCTCATCTCATCTCATCTCTTTTTTTCCCCTTTCTCCATCTGGCCCCAAGATTGATTGATTGATTGATTGGTTGATTTAGTGTAAGTATACTATAGCTGTCTTCAGACACACCAGAAGAGGGCATCATCAGATCTTATTACAGATGGTTGTGAGTCACCATGTGGTTGCTGGGAATTGAACTTGGGACCTCCGGAAGAGCAGTCAGTTCTCTTAACTGCTGAGCCATCTCTCCAGCCCTGGATCTCTTAAAACATAAGTTCATCTTGAGCTTTGAAGATATATGCTAAATACATTTTTATAAAGTTTTTAGTTCTGTAGTTCAGGGACTATAACTGTGACTCTGAGTCTTGAAATTACATACAAAATTTTGTGTGTGTGCCTATATGATATATCTGGGGAAGGGCCCAGTCTCACTTTTCTAAGATTCTTGGAGCTCTTGACACAAGAGTCAAGGGACTTTTCTGTAACGTTAATGACGAAATCCGGTGATGGCTGTGTTGTTAGCTGGCTGAAATAAGTTCCAGGGAGGGATTTTGAGTGGGTATCTTACCTGAGCTTTTCTGTGAGGCACCTCTTAGAGAAGGAGTGGGGACACTTAGTGGAGGGCTGGAGGAAAAATGGAACAGAACTTAGGTAGCAATTGGCAGATTCCTTGTGGGACTTAGACTAGTGTCAGACTGTTCATGAACAGTAGATACAGTAGGCTCTGAGAGGGGTCAGTACTATTATTGTAAAGGAAAAATATGTTTTTAAAGAAAACAAATTGACTCCGGGCAGAGTCTCAAGGATCTCGCAAATTAAGACTCAGGGATCAGCCTGGCAGTGGTGGCGCACGCCTTTAATCCCAGCACTGGGAGGCAGAGGCAGGCGGATTTCTAAGTTTGAGGCCAGCCTGGTCTACAGAGTGAGTTCCAGGACAGCTAGGGCTACACAGAGAAACCCTGTCTCAAAAAAAAAAAGGAAAGAAAGAAAAGAAAACAAATTGGCTTATAGATTGAGTTTTAAGTTTAAAATCACTTTTTCTTTTTTATTTACTTTCTGTTTATTCAAGAGGGATTTCTCTATCTAGCATTGACTGTCCTGAAACTCACTCTAGACTAGGCTAGCCTTAAACTCAGAGATCGTCTGCCTCTGCTACCTCAAGAGCTGGGATTAAAGATATGTGCCCACCACTACCCAGCAAGAATTGCTTATAGCTTAGAGATTTTCTACAGTCTACAATTGTTTCATCTTAGTGATAATGTATTTGCTCTCCTTTCCTAATTTATGTGATCATGAGATAAAAATAACTGCTGTTAGAACCTTTGAGACATGACTGTGGAATACAATACTTTGATACTCCAGACAGTTTAACACACATTGCCTAGTGCTTTGTAAAGTCATGAATGATATGTATGTATATTCCTTACTAATAAACATTCCAAGCTGTGTGTGGTGGCACATGCTTTTAATCCCAGGACTGGAAAGGCAGAGGCAGGCAATCTCTGTAGGTTCCCGGCCAGCCTGTTTTACCCAGAGACTTCCAGGATATCCAGGGCTACAAAGAGAGGCCCTGTCTCAAAAAATAAATAAGCCATTTTTTTAAAAAAACTCTGGTTTGCAGAGTAGTTCACTCTGAAATTTTAGATAACTGGTCATTTTTAGTTTTTATTCAAATCTTTGGCCTTTGAAATTAGATTAGGAGACAGTTTTTAATCACTTCCTAGTGTCTGGGTGGTAATTTCTATAAATTAATTTCATTCATTCATTCTTTCATTCAGTTTATTTTGTGGTGCTGGGAAATTGAACCCAGAATATTGTCCTAGCTAGACAAGTGTTCTACCAGTAAGCCACACCCTTAGCTCTTAATCTTTACACTTCTGATTGCCATGTTCACAAATAAATAATACTGGTTGACATTGTTTATATATAGGCTATCCTATAGAAATATGGGTAAATACAGGAATAATGGGTAAGGAAATGTTGGATAATCTTAAACAGATAAAGTTTATGGTACACAGTTTATGATTAGTTTGTGTTGGTTGCTTTTAAATTTAACACATAATTATACTTATTCAGGGATGTATTGTATTGATTTAAATGTAAACAGTGTACAATATTTCATTAGTTAGCACATTCAGCACCATAGACATTATTTCTTTGGTTATTTCTTTGTGTTGTAAACCTTCAATATCTTTTTCCCTATCTATTAATTGTGGTTGCTGTACCATGCTGTAGAACATGAGAACTTAATCCTAATTGTATTTTTTTGTACCTGTTAACCAACCAGCCTTTGTGTATCCTTTGTGTTACCCCCTGGTAACCACTGTGCCTTCTGCTCACTAGTGAGAGCATGCAGTGCCTTCCTGTGCCTGGCTTACCTCACTTGTTAGAACAAGTCACTATAACATTAGAACATTGCTCAAACATGGTCTGTTGTATGCGCAAATCTACAACAGGATCCAACTAGGAGAATACATTTTGTCTGTTCTTTAGGTCTTGCTCCTTCTTTCTTCCCTTTCTCTCTCTTTTTCTCCCTCCTTCCCTCTCCCCCCTTTAGTTATGAAATAAAAGGTTTAGTGCTCAATTTTTCATATAAAAAAGCCCACATATCAAAGAATCAACCAGGGTTTGCTTAGGTGCACCATCTCTGAACACGGTCTTGGCTTATAATGGGCTTTTGGTTCTAAATCTAAGTAAGAAATGATCTAGATCTAGTATATTGCTAATTTTGTGACTGTTGAAGTTTTGCCTCTGATTTTTGGCTTTGTAAATTTCTTCTAAATAAAAGTTACTTCTAAAATGAATTCAGAGTCTGTTATATTAATAGCTACTGAATGTAAAAGTACATGTAATATATATTCACTATAGAAAAGTAAAAGAAAATATAACCCTACCATGGAAAGGAAAGAACATTTTAATGTTGTCAATTTTAATTTCTTTAATTATTATATTTGTGTGTGCGTGTGTGGGGGGGATTTATCTGCCACATTGCCTGTGTAGGGATAACAAAAGACAATTCTTTCCATCATGATTTGCCAAGGATCTAACTCAAGACCTCAGACTTGGTAATAAAGCCTTTATAGTAATTTTGCCAACTCAATAGATTGGCTTTAGGTCCTTTCCTAAGCATGAATACATACACGGTTCGCATAGCACTGTATAATACAGTGCATACAACTTAGACCGGCTTCCATGTATTTGATGTCACCACCATCCTCACACCCCCATGAACGGGGCTGGTCTTGAACTCTTGCCTCCTGAATGCCAGGATTAAAGGTGTCACTGTACCTGATTTCCTGAAGTTTTGTTTTTGTTTATTTTTTTTTGAAAGGTTCTAAATTTTATTACTGGACAAACATCCTGATTTAGACATGAGCAAGTCTCCAGGTTAAAAATGTTGAACTCTATCTGGTAGGACTGATCGATGACCACAATTCAGTATAAGCCCTCAGTCTTGCCACTGTGTGAATCCTTACAGACCCAGCTTCGTTCTGCTCCAGTGTCTTCTCTTAGAGCTGTACCTGCTTTTGTTACCAGTTTTCATCCTAGTCCACTAAGGAATAGGACGATTTTGCTTTTGTTTCTTGGCCAGGAATTGCTTGATTCTGAAAGTCTTGTGAGAAGACATGGCGAGAAGCCGAATCAGGCGCAGTGCACTCGATGGTGGAGGAAAGAAGAGAGCTCCTGAAATATTTTTAATGAGGCCATTCCAAGTACTTTTGTTTAGTGGAATAAAGCATAATTTTTCTCCTCACATATGTATGTATTCTGTTCAAACAGTGCTGTTTGTCTGTTCTGGTTGCTGAGGTGAGGGTGACTTGGATAAGGTGCAAGGTCTTCCCGGGAGAGCTCAGTGAAGCACGAGCCAACTCCTGCTAACCTCAGTTTCCCTTATGTACTGTCTGCTGTCCACACGTCAAACTTCCCTAGCAAAGAGCCTACTTTGAGGGTGGTTTCTGAAAGGAATAATTGCATCTTGTTTACTAGCCTCTTACCTTGAGAATTTTCAGGTGGTTATTCCCATTGAGTAAGTTAAAAATTAAGTATTTGTAGCAGCAGTTATAATGCAATAGTGCTAAAGAGTCATCTTTCCCCTTCCAAAAAGAAGCATTATCTCTTTGGAGAGTTTAAATATTAAAAATAAAAGAATATTTTTGCAAAAATCTATACAGTCCATGTTGAACCTCAATGAAATGTGTTCTACCTTTTAATTTTAGATAAAGAGTAACTGGTGTTTCAGAGTCACCTTTCTAAAAGGTTTTCTGTGGAGAGTCCTCTTTCGTACAGTAATATATCCTAACCTGTTTTAACCCTTGTAGTAGTTCACAGTTGACTGGATATTTGATTCTTTGTAAGACAAGGGCTCTCTGTGTAGTTCTGGCTGATCCTGAACTCCCTCTATAGACCAGGCTGGCCTTAGGCTCACAGACATTCTCCTGCCTCTGTGTCTCAAGTGCTGAGATTAAAGGAATGTACCACCACACCGACTGGTTTCTTTCTTTGTACAAAATAGCAAATTCTGGATAAATGCTAGTTAGCTAATGTAATTAGTACCTAAAGTAATTTTTACCTAGGTATAGTCATGCCATCCATCCATCCATCCATCCAGTAGTCAGTCTGCTATTTTTCTTTCATTTATTCATTCATTGGCAAGGTCTTTGTCCCAGAACTCACTATGTAGACCAGGCTGTTGCATCTTTTGAAGACAGGAACATACTGTAATAAATACATTCTTAGTTTTGCTTTTAGAAATTTCATGGCTATACACCTAGATGATATGGAAGACTATATTGTTCCTATGCTCCAGATCTGTTTATCATATTAATACACAAAATAGCACAAGCAGTTTAACAGCAAACCAGAAAGAAGTGCAGTAAAAATACAGCCTAAAGGATTTTTTTAGTGTATTGTAAAGCACTCAACCATGAATGGCATTTGTGAGACTGGAGACTAGTTGCTCTGGGTTAGTCATTAGTAATTTTGTGCAAAGGCCTAGGTATTGCTGGACCTTACTGGAGATTGTTGCATAAATGGTGTGCACTTAGACTAGGCTAAACTTAGGGAAAGAATTTGAATATGTGTTTACTGCAACTTTTTTTTTTTTTTTTAAACTTTTTGGCTCTCATCACTCTTAGCTTAAAACAGATATATTAAGCAGGGCATTATAGTAATGCCTGTAATTCCAGCACTTAAGAGGGAGAGACAGGAGGATTATTGATTTAAGTTTGAAGCAAGCTGGGTCTGTGTAGTGAGTTTAAAGCTAGTCAGGAATACTACTAGGACTCTCCAAAACCCAAAGAAGTCGCCCTCCCCTTACATTGGATATGCAGTATTTTATACCTACCCCATTCACCTGTTTTCAGATTTTAGATGTTTTAGAGCTTTATTAACTGTTTTGTTTAAAACACTTATAAGCTGGACATGTAGCACAATCTTGTCTTTGTATCCTGTGGCAGCTACAGTAAGATTAGAAGTTCAAGGTCAGCCTGAGCTATAGTAGAATGGAGACCAATGTGAGCTACATGAGATGCTGTCTAAATAAATTCACACAAATGTATTTAGTCTAAAGCAGTGGTTCTTAACCTTCCTAATGCTGTGATTGTTTAATGCAATTCCTCTTGTAGTGACCCCAGCTATAAAATTATTTTTGTTTTTGTATTTTATTATACTTTCTATTCTTTTTTAATCTCTGTTGTTGTTGTTACTAAATGCACAGGTTGGGAACCATTGCACGGGTTTACAGTAGTGTCACTGGCATCTACCTCTTCCTTTTGTTCCACTTGAAGGTCCAGGAGCTGTTGTCTTGTAATGATAAAGCTGCCTTCTGGATCCTTCCTGAAGGACTTTCCAGAGGCACTGCTTCAGAAAACTGAGCATAATGGCTTTTTTGCTTTTTGGGGGAGGCTTGGGGGGAGTCCATAAGGTTGATAAGCAGAAAATACAATATGGTTGTTTACCCAATTAGCAAATATCTTTTGGCATTGAGATCACATCTAATAGGCTTATAAAACATAAAAATGTAAAATTACATAAATGGACATAAACAGTTAAGACCAAAAAGTGAAGGCGTTTGGGTAAAGCCCCTGGGGAAATGATAGACTAGAGAGAGAGCTGAGGGCAGAGGGAACAGCAGTCGGAATTAAGGAAGCATGGCTGCTACAGAATGAGGTTGTCTTCATCCTCACCTTGTTGGGGATATGATCAGGTCTGTGAGGCTAAAGAAGATGCAGAGCTGGACTTGGTGGCATGTGCCTGCAACTCCAGCATACATGGAGGCAAGAAGAGCAGGGGTTTGAGGCTGGCTAGGGTAAGATCTTGTCTTTAAAAAAAAAAAAAAAAAAATCAGAGTGTAAGGTGTAAACACTTTTTGAGGCAGAGGAAGGCAGATCTCATGAGTTTGGAGCCAGCCTTTTCTGCATATGGAATTCTAGGCTTGCTAGAGCTACATAGTGAGACCTGTCTCAAACAAAACAAAACCAGAAAGGTAGAGGTGGCAAGTAAAGTTGTGTCATAATTAGAATGGGCTTATAATAATAGCCTGGGGAAAGTTCTGTGCTTCTTCCAGGTTAATACTTAGCTCCTAACCCAGTTTACTGAGTCTTGGAATTATTTGTATCATTTCAGAAGCCTCACAAAATGCATTTGAAATTACTTACTTTTTTGGGTACCATCTAATATTGTATAACTTAAGGAACCCATGGTAAAAACCTCAAAGTTGAAGTCTTGATCCCATTTTGAGCAGATCCTGTGACAAGAAGTCTAACTGCTGCCTATTCGGTCTCATGATCACTTAGAGACTAATCCTAAACTTTATACACAGAAGATACAGAATGGACATTTGACAAATGATAGCCTAACATTTAAACAGGACAAAGCTCAGTTTGATGGGTGGCCTTATGTTTGACCGTCCAGGCAGCCTGATTGGAGAGCAGAGTTTCTACTGCTGCTGTGTCAGTAATGTGAGCAAACAGGTACCTCAAACATGAGATAGTGAAATACAGTTTGATGATCCTTCTTGTTAGGTGTCTATTAAACTAGTGTCTTCTGTTTCTTGTCTAATGATGTAAGGGGGCTTCTCAAGTAGGATGGAACTGATCAGGAAAGCAGACCAATTTAAGTTTCAGTAGGTCATTATCACGCTGATTTGCTAGTCTTTTAATAAAGGACAACAGGAAGTGAGATGTGAACCTGGCAGTTTTTATTTTTCCTGATGAGTTGGTGCTTGGTGCTGCTCCTCCTGGATCTCTAAGCAACACGCCCTCCCACTCTCCTCCCTCCACACACCCCTCCCGTTCTCCCTCCATCTTTTCTGTATTGTTGTTAGGAGGGAATTGGTTTTAGGGAACATTGTTTACTATAAATCTTTATATTCTTTGGGTTTAAAGAGGCTGGTTCTTGAAAAAGGGCTGTAATTCAGTGATAGAGTGCTTAACCTGATGTACTGGCTAGTTTTGTGTGTCAACTTGACACAAGCTGGAGTTATCACAGAGAAGGAGCTTCAGTTGAGAAAATGCCTCTATGAGATCCAGCTGTAAGGCATTTTCTCAATTAGTGATCAAGGAGGGAAGGCCCCTTGTGGGTGGTACCATCTGTGGGCTGGCAGTCTTGGTTCTATAAGAAAGCAGGCTGAGCAAGCCAGGAGAAGCAAGCCAGCCAGTAAGGAACATCCCTCCATGGCCTCTGCATCAGCTCCTGCTTCCTGACCTGCTTGAGTTCTAGTCCTGACTTCCTTTAGTGATGACCAGCAACATGGAAGTGTAAGCTCAATAAACCCTTTCCTCCCCAACCAACTTGCTTCTTGGTCATGATGTTTGTGCAAGGATAGAAACCCTGGATAAGACACCTGATATTGCAGGCCCTGGGTTCAGTCTTCACATTGAGAAAAGCTCTTGAAAGGAGGGGCTGGGGGAAGGGAATTAGTGAGAACTAAGTATAGTATGTGTAAAGATACCTCCATGAAACAAACTCATTACTCTGTGTGTTAACCTACAAAATTAATTATAAAAAGAGTGATTACAGGGGATATATTGTTATCCTCACAGAAATAAAATAAAAATTGAGTAAAGACCTTTCAAAACAGGAGATGTTGATTTATTCTTTTAATAGAAATTAATGAAGGGACTGGCCATTTCAGATCTTTGTAAACTAGTTTTGTTGTTGTTGAGACAGGGTCTCCTTATGTAGACCAAGCTGGCCTCATACTCAAATCCACCCGAATCTGCCAGGATTAAAAGTAGACACCGCTACACTTGACCATAAATTTTATCTTTTGCCTTTAGTTTTGCTAGCGTTTGTTTTGTTTTATTTTTAAGATTTATTTATTTTTATTTTATGTGAGTTGGTGGTTTGCCTGCATGTATGTCTGTGTGAGGATGTCAGATCACCTGGAACTAGAGTTACAGACAGCTGTGTGCTGCCATGTGGGTGCTGGGGATTGAACCCAGATCCTCTGGAAGAGCAGCCAGTGCTCCTAACTGCTGAGCCATCTCTCCACTCCCTTTTTGTTTTGTTTTTGTTTTTCAAGACAGGGTTTCTCTGTGTAGCCCTGGCCATCCTGGAACCCGCCCGTAGACCAGGCTGGCCTTGAACTCTGACCTTGAGATACTCCTGCTTCTGCCTCTCAGCCCTGAGATTAAAGGTTGTGTGCCACCACTGCCCAGCTAGTTTTGCTGACTTTTTGTAGGGCTTTTTAACTTTGCATTTTGTCCTAAGTTGATTATATATCATTGCCACATGTTGAGGATCAGTAAGTTAAATCTTAAACCTGGACTTTAAAAAATGAAATTAAACCTTCATGTTTTATACTGAAAAGGATTTTATACTGTAAAATAGTTCCAGTAAGATGACCAGTGGGTGAAAGCACTTGCCATGCAAGCCTGATGGTCCGAGCTGGATGGTCCCTAGGTCCCCTCGTGAGAGGAGAGAACCAACGCCCTAAAATGACCTCCTCGTGGACACTGGCACATGTCCAAACTTATAACACATCACACACATGTATACACATATAAAAAATGAGAGTGGGGGCTGGAGAGATGGGTCAGCAGTTAAGAGCACTGACTGTTCTTCCAGAGGTCCTGAGTTCAATTCCCAGCAACCACATGGTGGCTCACAACCATCTGTAATGGGATCTGATGCCCTCTTCTGGTGAGTCTGAAGACAGCTACAGTGTACTCATATAAATGAAATATATTAATTTTTTTTTTTTTAAATGAGAGTGGGGGGGTTAGGGAGAACTAGCTGGGCATTGCTGTGTAATCTCAGCACTTGGGAGGTGGAGGCAGGAGGAATTCAAGATCATCCTTGGCTTAAGTCCAAGGCTATCCTAGTCTACATGAGGCCTTGTCTTTTTCCTTCTTTCTTCTCCTTCCTACTTTCCCTTATTTCCTGTCCCATACCGTTCTTCTCCTTCCTTTCCCCCTTCCCCTCTTCTCCCTTTCCCCCCTTCCCCTCTTTCCTTAAGTCTGAATATGTAGCCCTGGCTAGCATGGAATCCACTATGTGGCCAACCTCAAACTCTTGGTGAGCCTCCTGCTTAAGCCTGCAGGTGCAAAGACTACAGGCAGAAGCTGTGATGCCCAGCTGAAAATCCTAAGGGAAATGTGCTTTGAGAGTACTGGGACCTTAAACACAGAGCAACATCCCCAGTCACAAGATGAGAAAGATTTGTAAATCTACTATCCTAGGATAACTTTTTATTTTCCTATGCTTCCCTGTTTCACCCGTGTGTGTGTGTGTGTGTGTGTGTGTGTGTGTGTGTGTGTGTGTGCGCGCGCTCATTTTGTACCTTTTAATACAAAAGGTACCTGGTTTTATGGATTATGTAAAATTGGAAAATAGTCACATAAAGTTGTAATCTAATTTTTGTTGAAAAGGTAAAGAAAATGAAGGAGTATCCCAAATGAGACATGCCAAGTAAATGTACCAAATATTGGTAGTGTGTCATTATAGAGACATCATATAGCAGCTTCTAGGAAATTAGGTGATATTGCTTAACATATTTTAAACATTTTGTGAGGGGGCTGGGAGTCAGCTCAGTGGGTAAAACTGTTTGCCACATCAGTCTGACCTAAGTTCAATCCCCAGAACCCACCTAAAAAGGCCAGATATGGTGATATACATCTGTCACCCCAGCACTTCTATGGTGAGATGGTGGGTAGACATGAGAGAATGCCCTGGAAGCTTGCTCGCCAACTAGCCTGGAGTATGCAGCAGCATGGCTGAAACAGTGAGACACCATGCAGAGGGAAAGAACCAACTCCCTAAAGGTTGTCTTCTGTGTTGGCATGTGCATGCCTGCACTCATTCACCATAATAAATGCACTTACAATAAATAAAGCAATTTTACATTTTTATATGATTTGTCTAGTAAACATTTTTACCAAATAGATGATATGGACCCTTTCTTTAAATATATTAAGTACTATTTTGGTTTTATTTTATTTTTTAAAAAGTACTGTATAAGTCTGGCCTGTCCCCTCTCCTCTTCCTCAGTGGTTGCTGAGGTGACCACGGCTTTCTTTTTTTTTCTTTTTTTCTTTTTCCTTTCTTTCTTTTTTTTTTTTAAGATTTATTTATATGAGCACACTGTTGCTGTCTTCAGACACACCAGAAGAGGGCATCAGATCCCATTTCAGATGGTTGTGAGCCACCATGTGGTTGCTGGGAATTGAACTAGGGACCTCTGGAATAGCAGTCAGTGCTCATAACCGCTGACCCATCTCTCCAGCCCCCTATTTTATTTTTTAGTAAACAAGCTCTTACTATTGAGTCCTAGCTGTCCTGGAACTCACAGAGATCTGCCTCCCGAGTGCTGAAATTAAGGGCATGATCCACATGCCTGACTATCTTAAGATTTTTGTTTGTTTGTTTTTATGGGAAGCCATGAAAATGAAACAATACAGGCATTTCTGTGCTGTTAAACAGGGGTACTGTGTATTGCTTATACTTTTTTGTTTGTTTGTTTGTTTTTTGTTTTTTTGAGTCAGTGTGTCTCTGTGTAGCCCTGGCTGTCCTGGAACTCATTCTGTAGACCAGGCTGGCCTCAAACTCAGAAATCTGCCTGCCTCTGCCTCCTGAGTACTAGGATTAAAGGCGTGTGCCACCACTGCCCGGCTTCTTTTTTTTTTTTTTTTTTTGGCTTATACTTTTATATTGGCAACTTGAGGTCACTATAGAAAGCAAATTACTGGCCTGTATAGGGATTTCCTTCAGGGTAGTGCCTTTGTATTAATTTCTCTTGTGTACCTTTTGGTTAGAATTTTATCAGCTAGTGGGTGTGCCCCTTTGAGGACAGAGGAGGAAGAAAATGGCATGGAGTTTGAAGTGCTTTTCTCACTAATGGCTGTAGTGGGAAAGCTGCCAGCAGCTTTGTCTCTTTAATGGATAAACTGGATCTACTGTCCTGATCTCCTCTGTCAGTCTATAGGTTCACATCTATTCAGCACTAAAGAATTGTGAACTGTGAATATGTTTACAATTAATACATAACGCTTTACCATTTCCAGTAACATACTGTGGACATTTTACTTATGAATAAAGAACTTTATCCTTCAGGCCTTTTGCGGTATTCCTCTGAGCTAACAGGGCTGCTACTCTGCCTCGTACAGCACATGGACACTGTTAGAGTGACAGGCGGTCTATACACGGCTACTGCGCTCCCTGGGTCTGCAGTACTCCTCTCTTGCAGAGATTGTAGTTTGTATTTTCTTATGAATGATGTCTTGGAAGAATTGAACTTAACACTAATTCCAGATATTTCTGCTGTGAGAAAGGGAGTTGACCAAATGAGCTAGGAAAGTTGGTGGGTTGGTGGCCAGCACTCAGTGAGATTCCACCTGATGCCTCTTTTCCTCCCTCCTTTTGCAAATTGTATCAAAGATCGCATTAAGCAAATGTCAATGAGAAAAATACATTTTATTCTTCTAATTTTCACCCCCCCTTGTCTAGGCCACTACCCTTTTAAAATACGTCATTGGAATGGCTGCAAACTTTGACTTGTCACTAGGGAATTTGGGTATTTTTTAAAATTAATGCTGTGTAAACATTATGTAGGCAGTTCAGGTTTCTTTAAAACTCTAGGGTAGCATTTTAGAAATTGATACCCCTTTAGATGTATGGGTCTGTTGCAGACTAAACCAGTTCTCCAGTAGAGTTGTTAATCTCAGTTTTAGGTGGCATTTTAGTTGTATGGTCAGTCACGTTCTAAGCTTCATTGCCTTCACCCCTGAAGCCTGCCCTTGTGTTTTCTTTTCTTTTTTTTTCTTTTCTTTTTTTTTGGTTTTTTGAGACAGGGTTTCTCTGTATAGCCCTGGCTGTCCTGGAACGCACTCTGTAGACCAGGCTGGCCTTGAACTCAGAAACCCACCTGCCTCTGCCTCCCAAGTGCTGGGCTTAGTGCACCACCACTGCCCGGCCTGTGTGTTCTTATCTAGAAGTCAAACAGGCTTTCCTTTAGGCTTCTGTGCTTTCTGCCTTGACTAATAGAGTTACAGAGTGAATGTGGACAGTTTAACTTTCTTTTACCCCCTTGAGAAAGGCTCTTACTATGTAGTCTTGGTTGGCGTGGAACTTGATGTGTAGACCTGCTGGCCCTTGAACTCAGAAATCCACCTGCCTCTGATTCCTCAGTGCTGGGATTAAAGGAGTGGTCTATCACATCCTGTAGAATTTTAACTTTTGATCAACTAAGGAAAGTTCAAATTTACATTTCTGATACTGTTTGGAATTCTTGGAAAACTTTTTTTTGTCATTTGAAAAGGTTTGTTTTATTATTAAGTAACAAAATGGGTACTATTTATCTGCCTTCATGTATTTGATGTGTTTTCTCCTCCACGTGGTTTAGACAGTTCTGTTTCACATCCATGTAACAAGTGAATTTGAGGGACTGAATGGCTTTCTATTCCAAATTGTCTGTTCTCTGTCATGCTGCCAGTTTCACAGTTATGTTAACTCAGTATGGTTCCATTTATTACTATATACCTTCCTTTGGATGGTGGCTCACATCTGTAATTCCAGCAATCATGGTGCAGAGACAAGAGGCTGGACACACATGTTTGAGGTCAACCTGGTCTACACTGGCAAGTTCCTGATCAGTCTGGTGCTACACAGTGAGACCCTGGTAGGAAAGAAGGCAAAGCAACAAAGGAGTGACATTCACAAGGAAGCACTCTCACAATCCTTTCTTTTTCTAGCGTGGTGTAGCAGGACAGTGGGGGCTACTGCTGTTGCTGGCATTTGAAGCAGGCATGCTGGTGTAGACCTGTGATACAGTCCCTGGAAGCTGGAAACGACCTCAACCCATAGTACAATAGCAGGAGTCTGTCTTTAAAACACCAAAAGGATAGCTTATGAAAGAAACTATGTATTCTTTTAGGCCTACAGAAGGCAATTTCATATTGTTTAGTGTAGTAAAATATGAAACTGGTCTATAGACTTCAAAGAATTATGCATATTGCCAAGATACAGATTTTTTCAGACATTTTCTGTGTGCCCCATTTGTCTTTTCAGTTTAGTTTCTGAAACAGGGTCTCATGCTGCCCAGGTTGGCCTTGTCCTGCCTCCGCCTCCTCAGCACTGCGATTATAAGTGAGTGCCACCATTTTAAAGAATGTTGAACTGAGGGTTTTATGCATGCTAGGCAAGTACTACCAGCTGAGCCACACCCCCAGCCTAGATGTCCTAACATTCATAAAGAAGGGTGTTTGAGTCAGCTGAGGTATTAGAGAACTGGAATTCCAGCATTCCAGAAGTGGAGGCTGAAGGGCTACATAGCAAAGCCTTGTTTAAAAGAAAATTTGACAAAAGTCATAAACAAATCCAATAGATAATTATAAACTAGTGTTATGATGTTGCTACTTTTGGAAAAAGTTAACAGTGGTGTTTCTGTAACTGATTTGCCAAGGAATGAGTGGTCCTAGGTCACAGATGTTAGCAACACTCTGAAAAATGTAAGTGTAGTTCTCTCTCTCTCTTTTTAATGCCTTAAAGTTTTCTTAATTTCTTATATACAAAGACTATCTTTGGGCAGAAGGTCTTAAATAATTTGTACAAGGAAGGTTGCGCAGTCCAGTGTAATGACACCCTTGCCCTTCTGGCCCTTCTGGCATATATATATATATATATATATATATATATATATATATACATACATATAGAGAGAGAGAGAGAGAGAGAGAGAGAGAGAGAGAGAGACAGACACACACACACGTACATGTACATGTATGTACAGCCCTCTTTTCCACCTCTGTATGGAGTGAAACTTCCACCTGGTGATTCCAGTACAGCTGCAGGTGACCCTCTTTCTTCAGATGGCCAGTGAGGGAAAAGGGCGACTCTTAATTACAGTCTTCAGAAACGGAACAGAAATAATTTCTTTCTCAAAGCTGTTTACAAAAAGCCAACAATTGTCATTCTGCTCAATGTTTCCCCTTAGAAGTTAGCATCTTAACTCTTGTGTTGTTCATCCCCAGTTCAAAAAAATGACTGTTGAGTTCTTCCAGCTGCCAAACAAAACCTTTGGGAGTCTGGGACTACAGATGTGCCTGGCTCATTAGTAGGTCACTTAGCATGTGCAGTGCTCCTGGTTCCAATCCCTGTGACTGAAAAGAAGCATAGTATTTCAAAATAGAAATAGCATGGGGGAAAAAAACCACTTTAACTGCTCTTTTACTGTCTCATCAACTCATCAGGAAATCTTGGCAGCTCTGCCATCAGCATGTGAAAACCTGACAGTGTCTCACCAATTCTGCTGCTCCCCGGTCCAAGTCCCGTCCATGTCTTAGTAGTAGTCTTATGTATTCCCACTCCCCACCCTCCTTCAGCCTGCTCGTCTTACACATCCTCACAGTGACCATTAAAATCAGAAATTAGAAATTAGATATGTTAACTTGACACAAATAAGTTACCTGAGAGGAGGGAACCTCAGTTAAGAAAATTCCTTCACAAGATTGGGCTGTAGGCAAGCCTCTAGGGCATTAGAGATTGATGGGGGAGGGCTTGTGGTCCTGGGTTCTATAAGAAAGCAGGCTGAGCAAGCCATGGGGAGCAAGTAGCACCCGTCCACAGCTTCTGTCCTGACTTCTTCATGATGAGCAGTGCTGTGGAAGTGTAAGCAGAATAAACCCTTTCCTCCCCAGCTTGCTTTTTGGTCATAGTGTATTATCACAGCTATAGAAATCTAAGCTAAGACATAGATGATAACTTGACTCATAAAAATCTCCCAAAGACTCTCCATCTCACTCTGAAGTCTAAGGATCTTACCTAGCCCACAAATTTCACTTCTCTAGTCTCATCTGCCACCCTGTCCACATGTAGGGTCCATCTTGCTGTCCTGCTATCCACACCGGAGAACTAGAGTTTGGATGCCCAGATCCATATAAATGCTGGGTGCCACTTGTAATACCAGCCTCAGAAGGTGAAGACAAGTGGGAGCTGGCTGGTGAGACTAGCCGGACCAGCAAGCTAGCCAGACCAGCAAGCTATGAGTTTGATAGACTCTGCCTCAATGAATAAAGGGTGAGAACAATCAGAAGATGAGTTAAGACATTGGACTTTGGGCCTTCAGAGGCACAAACATGCACACACACACACACACCACACAGAACAATAGAGAGAGGGAGGAGGGACACTTGAGCAGCACACCACACTCCCTGCTCTCTTCCCAATCTCCCTAGTCTTATTACTTTTTGTTGTTATTACTTTTCTCCTTGGTACTTTGCCTAAAATTATTATATGTGTTTATTGCTACCCTCTGCCTATGTAGGATGTGAGATCCAAGAAGTAAGGAGTGGGTTGGTCCATACCAGTGTTAGGAGTGAATGTCTGAGACTTTGGTAAGTTACTCTGTTCTTTTTCTTCCTTTACTGAACTTGGATATATTGATCTCTTGCCTTTTGACTTTGTAATACTGCTCTATTGATGTCTCCTGTTTCTCATTTTCCTTTTACATCTTTTTTTTTATTATTATTTAAACTTTTAATGACCTCTTAATTGTCCCCCAAGTCTTTTGCTGGTAATTTACTTATTTATTTGGTTTGGTTTATTTTTTTTTACTTAATTTTTGAGACAAGGTCACTATGTAGCCCTAGCTGGCCTGGAACTCACTATATAGACCAAGATGGTCTTAAATTCACAGAGATTTGAATGCCTCAGCCTTGTGAGTGATGAGATTAAAGGCATATTCAACCACACTTGGCTTTTAGAGTTTTGTTTTCTCATTTCTTATTTTATTTTATTTGTTTTTGAAGCAGGTATCAATCATTCTTTAGCCCAGGCTGGCCTGGAGCCCTTGGCAGTGGTCCTGCCTCAGCATCCCAAGTGTTCTAAGGCTGTGAGCCCTGTGGTTGGAGTTGCTTCTTTTAGTGTCTTGCTTTATTTATTTATCTATTTATCTATTTATTTATTTATTTGGTTTTTCGAGACAGGGTCTCTCTGTATAGCCCTGGCTGTCCTGAAACTCACTCTGTAGACCAGGCTGGCCTCGAACTCAGAAATCTACCTGCCTCTGCCTCCCAAGTGCTGGGATTAAAGGTGTGCGCCACCACTGCCTGGCATCTTGCTTGATTTTTATTCTCAGTTAGTTTTGTTCATGTTCTCTGTGTCATTTTTACCAGCTTCTGTTGAATCCAGTACTTCCACCTTCATTACAGACTTCCCCAAGTTTCAAACCTCAGTGTCTGTTTTGACAGAGCCTACTGATAGCTACTGTCTTCCTCCACAATCTGCTTCCCTTTCTTGTTTGTCATCTGGCTAAGTCCACACTAATCCAGCCAGAAGGAGTGGAGTCCTGATTTTCCTCAATCTTCACACATCTGCCTCTTCACTAAGTCCCTGTGGTCATCACTTACACATCTTGGAGCTTCTTGTTTGGTTTGGTTTGGTTTTACATTTTTAGACAGGGTTTCCCTATGTAGCCCCGGCTGGCCTGAGCTGGTAGTATAGATCAGACTGGCCTCCATGTTACAGAGATCCATCTGTCTCTGCTTCTGCCTCTCCAGTGCTAGAATTCAAGGCATGGGCTACCACAGCCAACTCTATCTTCATTGTCTTAATTCATGTCTCCAGGATCCTCTTGAGGATCCTTGAACTTGTTGCTTGACTTGCTTGCCTTTAGCCTCAGTCCTCCCCATTCTGCACACAACTAGATGTTTCAAAACACCACATAGCTATTCAGCACCTCATCTTCATTAGCAAAGCCTGGGATGTTGAGGAATGCCTGGAGTCATTGCAGACCTGTAATTCTTGGGTAGGCTAGATTATACTGTTATCACAGGTACTGCTTACTAATTTTTAAGGAAACTAATGTTTAGTATAGTCTTACCTCATTTTAAGAAAAATTTGTTATTTTATATTTAATACATATATATATATGCATATCTGTTTGGGTATATGCATTCAAATACAGATGTCTCTGCAGATGCCAGAGGCGACAGTCAAACTTCTGTAATTATAGATGGCTGTGAGCTCCTGATGTAGGTATTGAGAACAGAGCTTGGGTCTTCTGCAAGAGCAGTATACACTCTTGACTGCTGCTCCATGTGTCCGGCCCCCCTTCTTATCTCATTTTATGAATAAATATTTTATGAATAAATTAAATCTTGTAAATTGCAAGCAGTCTTAAAACTTGTAGTAGTAGAAATTTCTCTGTGCCTTTGTTCATTCTTGTGTTAGGAAGGGGTCTTTTATATTAGGCACCACTGAGCAGTTAGAATAACAATGGGTGACTTTGCCCAGCATCTAAGACTCCCACTATCTAGCTCCCGAAGCTGAACCTGTTGGGTGCTCCAAAGGTGATTTTCCCCTGCTCAGCATCCTGGACCCGCTGCTTCCCTTCATCTCTTGCATATCCATTTCGGAGAGCTCGGTCAAAGTCCAAAGCCCTTTGCAAAGTCTATGATTCCACCAATCTTTCCTTTCTTCCCCTCACGTTTTGCTGCTTTGCAGTCACGCAGACACTCCATATATCCTGCTCATCTGCAAGAAGACAAGTTTTCAGGTGTTCAGTATACATATTGTAAATTGGTGGCTTGTTCCTGTTTTTACATGTTAGTTTTTGTTTCCTTGTTCCTAGATTTATAAAAACAATAATCTGCAGGGGGCATTTATACCCTCAGAATTCTAGGTAAAGTGGTACACTCCTATAATCTCATCCTACCACCCAGGAGACTGAGAAAGGAAAATTACTACTTTGAGGCCAGCCTTGGCTACATAGTAAGTAGCAAGATATGTCTCAAATAAATAAATTGAGGTGGCTGGAGAGATGACTCAGTGGTTAAAGGTACTGACTGCTCTTCCAGAGTAGCTGTTTGCTTTCCAGCACCCTGTCTTAGCTCACAGCTCCCCTATAACTGAGAGGAGATCTGATGCCCTCATCTGTCCTTCATAAAAATAAATCAGTCTAATTTTTTTGCATATTGGTATGATTACAAATAAAAATTGTGAGCCAAATTATTTGTTAGAAAAAAATTAGCCTTGTGTCTTTTGTGTCCCCCCTCCCCCCCCCTTTTTTTTAAAGACAGTGTTTCTTTGTGTAGTCCTGACTGTCCAAGAATTAGCTCTGTAGACCAGACATGGCATCAAACTCACAGAGAGCCTCATGCCTGTGCCTCCCAAATGCTGGGATTAAAGGTGTATGCCACCACCACCTGGCTCTTCTTCCCTTTTTTTAAAAAGTTGATTATTTTTATTTTATATGTATGCGTGTTTTGCCACCATGTGTTGCAGTACCCACAAAAGCCAGAAGAGGGCACTGGGTTTGGGTTAGAGATTGTGAGCTACCTTGTGGATTCTGGGAATCAAACCTGTGTCCTCTACAAGAACAATGAGTGCTCTTTGTGGAGGCTCTTAATAAGCCATCTCCAGTTTGTTTCTTCATTTTTGAAAGCAGGGTCTCATTATGTAGTCTCAGCTGGTGTAGAACTTGCGGTGTACACCAAGCTCATCTAAATCTTAGAGTGATTCTCTTGCCTCTCCCTCCTAAATGTTGGGCTCACAGATGTGTGTCAGTCACATTTGTTCGTTTGGATGAGAGGCCTCATTTTTAGGTACCCAGCCTCAAAGTAGCTGTCCTTGTGAGACAGTGGTGGTTGGAGTGGGCTAAGGCTGGGAGGAACAGGACAGTCACGAGAGCACGGAGATGGGTGGCTGCAGGGGCAGTTTGAACAATCACTCCATTATATGTCATTTCATTAAATTCTCAGTTTAAAAAAAAAAAAAACAACTTTTGGTTTTAATATGTTTACAATAGTTAAATCAGTCAAGGAGCCCAAACAAATAACAGTAAGCAGCTGTGCCCCAGTGCAGTGCTGGCCAGTGGCTGTGCCCCAGTGCAGTGCTGGCCAGTGGGACAGAGGGAGTACTTGGATGGGAGTAAGGAAGCGTGAATGTGAATTCGCTGCCAACTAGAAGTAGGATTTTGTGTAATTCAACTCATCCTTTCTGGAGCCTGACTGTAGAATGAGAAAAGTGAGTCTAGATGTTCTCCAAGACTTTAGATGTTTTAGATTTGTCTCTGGTTAAGGGACAGCCTGTGAACAGTTGTGTCTGACTGCTAATAAATCTAAGAAGATAGAGTTTCCCATCAGTTTTTATCAGCCTGCTGTTTACTTTGATAAGCCAGAAAGCCATGGAGAGTGCACCCTGAATGTACAGGGCTCTCATGTGCTGTCATTCTTTCTTTCGCCCTGCTCCCAGCCCTGCTAACTGAACAGCCTCCCTTTGGCTCACAGTTTCAGGCATTTGATATTTTCATTATTTTGAAAAAATGTTTGTTGTATTTTTTTTAACATTTATTAATTTTGTGTGTGCATGTGTGTGCCATGACATGCATGTGGCAGACAGAGGACATTTTTTTTTTCCGAGACAGGGTTTCTCTGTGTAGCTCTGGCTGTCCTGGAACTCACTCTGTAGACCAGGCTGGCCTCGAACTCAGAAATCCGCCTGCCTCTGCCTCCCAAGTGCTGGGATTAAAGGTGTGTGCCACCACTGCCCGGCTAGAGGACACTTTTTATGAGTAATTTCTCTGCTTTTACCAGTGGAAGCAGGCTTGATGACAAGTTTCTTAATCCACAGAGCTGTCTCACTGGCCCTGTCTCTCTCATTCACTTGCTCACTGGAAATCAAACTCGGGGTCTTACACACGCTAGGGGAATACTCTACTTCTGAGCTATATATCACCTCGTCCTTTTTTTTTTTTTTTTTTTTTTTTTTGAGGTATGCTGTCACTGTGTAGCTCAGAATGCCCTTAACTTACTGTGTTGCTAAGGCTGACTTGGACTCAGTGATCCTCCTGCATCTGTGTGTTGGGATTATGTGTGCACCACTGAACCCAGCTAGCTTATATTTATTCTTACTATTATTGTTTAGTATTGGAGCTTCAGTTTAAGGCACCTTGCTTGCTAGGCAAGCACTCTGTTTACGTGATATATCCCAGGTCACTTAGGTTGTTTTTAGCAATCAGAGTTGGGCAGGATAGCTTTACTTGCCATTTTGGATAATGGAGTTTATAAATGCTGTTATCGTTTCCTCTGTGAGGATAGTAGTACCTTCTCCTGAGACACAGCCATGCTATGTGGCCCAGGCAGCTCTTGAACTCTTGGACTTAAGCAATCCTTTTGCCTTAGCCTCCTGAGTAGACTATATCAAAACTAATAGGTGATCATTTAATTCTGTCTTCTGACCGCCATCTGTGCTTATCTTTACATTTGCACTGCTGTTTTACTGTATGAACTTTCTATGCTTGTTTTAACTGCGTGTTCAACACCCATAACTGTATATGCAAAGTTGTAATGTCCTTCAGAAGCCAAGAAGATTATTGGGTACCTAAAATCTTAGGTTAGTAAACTACTTTTTAAACTCATTTATTCAACAAATACTGAGTTCAAGGAATAAATATAGATAGATAGATGGAAAGAAAGAAAGGAAGGAAGGAAGGTAAAAGTTGGAACTACCTGATTTTCAGCAATAGGAAAGTATGTTGGCAATTTTTATATCGGCTTGACTTAAGCTAGAGTCATCTAAAAGAAGGAAAATGCTTCCATAAGATTCAGCTGTAGGGTATTTTCTTAGAGATTGATGGGGGAGGTCCCAGCCCATTGTGGGTGATGCTGTTCCTGGGCTGGTGGACTTCCCTCGGTGATCCCTTCAGATATCTGGAAGTATAAGCTGAAATAAATCCTTTCTTCACCAACTAGTTTTGGCCATAGATTTCATCACAGCAGTAGCAACCCTAAGACAAGTTGAAGATTGTGTGGTATTGTTGTGACAGACCTGACATGTTGTTTTGGGGAGGATTGTGGAAGGAATTGGGAAGTTTGTGCAAGAAAAGCCATGGAGTGTTCAATGCTTGGTGAGCTGCTTTGTAGGCGCTTGGAAGATAAGAATATTGAGGGCAATTGCAGAAGGTGGAGGCCTGACTTGTGACATTTCAGAGGGAAGTTTAAAGACTATCAGGGCCATTTGCTAGTTTGAATTAAGAGTCTGTGGTTCTGAATATCTGGGGCTGAAGAATCAGCTGTGATTAACAAAACACTAGAACTAGTAAAGTGAAACTTTTGCTGGGATAGTCCTTGATCAGCTGGAGCTGCTAAATTAGCAGTGATGAAGAGGAGACCAGCTGATGAGGTGAAATCTTCTGAGAAGCGTTTTCTGAGAGTCAGTACACAGAAGCTGTGTTTCAGAGGAGGACAAGATTGTATCTCTTCTTACTGGCAACTGAACTTGGTAGTGTTAAGAGTTACCCAAGTGGTAAGGGGTTTGAAGGCCTGAAGGGTCATGGAGAAAAGATGAGGCTTGGCATTGGGAGAGGCCAGGAAAGGCCACTGGTGAAGGTGCAGCCTCAGTAGCACTTGAAGGCCCAGGATTGAAGGGGTCATTCAGAGAAGTTGAGGCTTGGCACCATGGAGAGAGCCTATGGTGAAAGTGCAGCCCAGTTGCAGCAGAGACCCCAGCATTTTGGAGATGCCAGTAGCCTGGGATGACCTCTAAGAACAGCAACAGCCTTAGAGTGGAGCTGGCCAGAGCTTAGAAGACAAGCTGTGTGCTGAAGAGGACAGAGCCAGGGTGGTGACCCAGCCCCTAGAGGGCCCAGGAGATTGAGAGTGAATCCCAGACATTGGGTTGAGTTATTTACATTTTGGGAGTTTTGTTTTGCTTTGCTTTGCTTTGCTTTTGACTATTCTTTCCTCTTGAAGTAAGAAAGTATTTATTTTTGACCTTATAGGAGCCCACAGTTTTGAGACTTTGAATTTTCAAAGACATTGGATTTTAAAAGAGAGTGAGTGTTTTAAAAAGACTGAATGTGCTGAATTTTGTAAAGGATTTTTGAAGTTATTTATATTTTTAATGTGAGACCTGGGGGATAAATGAGAAAGGAAAGGTTGTGACTTAACAGTATGTGTTTGTGTCAAGTTAACAAGTGGTCAGTTGTACTGGATAGTTTTATATGTCAGCTTGACAAAAGCTAGAGTCATCTGAAAGGAGGGAACCTCAAGTGAGAGAAAATGCCTTCATAAGGTCCAGCCGTAGGGCATTTATTAATTAGTAATTGGGGGAGGGCAGCCTATTGTAGGTAGTGCTGTCCCTGGGCTGGTGTCCTTTGTTCTATAATAAAGCAGGCTGAGCAAGTGATAAGGAGCAAGCCAGTAAGTGGCACCCCTCCATGGCCTCTTGCCTCCCTCAGTGATATTATTATCTGGAGGTGTAAGCTGAAATAACCCTTTCTTCCCCAAATTGCTTTTGTCAGCAGTAAAAAAGCTAACTAAGAAAGTAACGTCTTATCTTGTCTTTATGGTTTTTAGAGAAAGAGTTCCTCTGTGTAGCCCTGGATGACCTGAAACTCGATCTATGTAGACCAAGCTGGCCCCAAACTCAGAGATCCACTTGCCTCTGTCTCTCATGTGCTGAGGATTAAAGGCATGTGTCACCACTGACCAACTTATACATCCTTTTATAAAAATTATAGACTTATAACTTATACTTTGTAAAAATTATAAAAGTATTTTAAGTTTAGTTTTTTGGGGTTTTGTTTACTTTTATGTACATGGATGTTTTGACTGTCTGATGTCTGTGAGCTATACATACCAGGTGCCCCAAAAGGCCAGGAAACGACGTCAGATCTCCTGGGACTAGATATACAGAAGGTGGTGAGCTGGAAACCAAACTCAGGTCCCCCACAAGGACAGCAAGTGCTCTTAACTGCTAAGCCATCTTTCTGGCCCCTACTGTGCAGTGGATATGCTCAGCTTTTTTCCTGTTTGCTTTTTGTTGAACATGTTTTGTGCAGCTCAGTCTGGCCACAGTTTTGCTTCGTAGCACTCTGCCATCATGTCTTAGGGGCTAGGATTACAGGTTTGTGCCAAGCTAGGCCTAGCTAAAAGTTTTAGGATGAGACAAAACATGTTAAGAGTGTGAAGAATTTTCTTTCTTTGTATCAAATGCAAAAAGTACAAGATATGTAGAAAGGTCTGGAGTTTAGTTCCCACTTTAGTAGCACACAACCACCTGTAACTCTAGCTCCAGAGATCTGAGTCTTTCTCATGGCCTCCCAGGGAAACCAGAAACACACACACACACACACACACACACACACACAAAGTAAGAAAAATGTTTGTTTTTAAAGACAGTATAGGCCAGCTTTAGCTCAAAACAAACAGCACATTAGGAAACTAGGAAAGGCTGGAGAGATGTTGGCTCAGCAAGTAAGAGCACTTGCTCTTTCAGAGGACCCAGCTCTGTTTCCTAGCACCCACGTGGAAGCTCACAGCCATTTGTAACTTGATTGAGTTCTAGGGATCTGATGCCCTCCTGTGCCCTTTGCAGGTGTCAGGTACTCATACTTTATACCACATAAGGACATAGGTGCAGGCTAAACACCCAAACACATAAAAACACTAAGTGTAAGTATTAGAGAAGAGACAAAAGAAACTACAAGGACACACTACAGACCGGCAAAGGTGTTCTCAGTAGTGATTTAAGATGCTTTTAATTTTTTGTTTTGTCTCCTCTTGGGGCATGTGTAGATTTGGACCCAGGACCTCATGCTTTTTTGTTTTTCAATACTTGTGTTTTCTCAGTTACCTCCAAAGAACATGTGTTATTTCTATAATAAGAAGACACTGTTTAAAATAAAGATAGAAAGTGAGATTTGAGGGTCACAGGTTTTCTCAGAATATGCACTCTAAAATGATAGTATAATGTCTGACAGGAACTCATATTTGTTGAATTAATGAATGAATGAGTTGCGATATCCTAGATGAATGACATTGGCATCTATAATACTCTCATGATTTTTTGTGTGGCTTAAGTACTTGTTCATGTATATTTGCACATGCTTGTAGGTACACATGCATTTGCATGTGCACACACTTGAGTATGTGTGCACACATGCTTGTGGGTGTGGTCCCCAAATTGGCTTTGGGTGTCTTCCTCTATTGCTCCCTTATTTTTTGAGATGGAGTCTCTTATTGAACCTGGATCTCATCCATCTGGGAGGCTGAGTGGCCAGTGAGCTTCAGGGATTCCCAACCCTAGAGCTCCACTCAGGACGGGATCATAGTCACAGGGGCTGCCCACCACGCTCAGCTTGGATGTGGGTCCTGAGGTTCTGAGCTCTGTTTCAGTTCCTACATTAAGCACTGTACTAATTGAGCCATCTCTCTCCCAATTTTATGCAAAAAAAAAAAAAAAAAATTCCTTGGCTCAGTTATCTCAAAATGTAAAGTCATGCCAGTATCATTGGGCCTATATCTATAATCCCAGCACAGGGATTCTGAGTCAGGAAGGTCTAATGCTCAAGGCTAGCCTACTGAGTTCAAGGGTAGCTTGTTTTATATTGTGACACTCTGCTTCTCCCCCCACTCCCCAAAAGAGATTGGTGTGGTAGCTTATGGCTTTAATCCCAGCACTCAGGAGGCAGAGGCAGGTGGATTCTAGGCAGGCCTGGTCTACATAGTGAGTTCCAGGACAGCCAGAACTACATAGTGAGACCATGTCTCAAAACAAACAAACAAACAAACAAACCAACAACAAAGAGCCAACGGGGGGTGGGGGGGAGAGAATTCATGCATTGAACTATTTTCCAGAAATTAGGAAACAGCTTTCAGTGAGTGTCGATTGTGTGGTGACAGATCCAGCAGAATTGAGGCCTGCCACAAGAAGCAGAGCAGCCAGGCCACAATGCTATCTCACAGTGTACAGAGTCTGAATAAAAGTGCCCTTTGTGCTGGTTTCAGACTGAGGGGCGGTGCTTGTGGCCATTTATGTTATTTCTCCTTAATGGAAATTGAGGCAGCCTTTAATCCTGCTATCACATGACAGCTACTTATTTGATTTTTGGTAATTTGGGAGCAGCTGCAGACAAACAATTATTCTACAAAAAGAGGCAAGCAGCTGTATTCAGATCCAGTCACCAAGCGGGTGGTTAATCACACCAAACTCCCCTTCGACAGCCTTCCTAAAACAGCTATAGCTTTAACTGCTCACCTGCTTTTTAAGCATTTATATGTTTGAAATGTTTTTTCTTTTCCTTCCTCCCCCCCTTCCTCCCTCCCTTTCCTACCCCTGTCTCTCTTGAGACAGGCTCTTACTATGTATCCTTGACTAGCCTGGAACTCACTGTGTAGCCAGCTGAATTGGACTCAGTCACCAAGTGGTTGATCACACCAAATTTCCCTTCCACAGCCTTCTAAACAAGGTAGAGATAGCTTTGGCCACCTGTGTTTATTTTCCTCTCTTACCTCTATTTTTCTTTTGGAACAGGGTCTTACTGTGTAGTTAGTTGGTTGGAACTCAGAGGTCTACATGCCTTTGCCTCTCAAGGGCTGGGATTAAAGGCTGGTGCTACCGTGCTTGACAAGAATACATTTTTCTAATTCTTATCATCATCACCTGTTTCATTGAAGGTTCTGTGCCAGATACTGGCTGTAAACTGTGCTGTAGTATTGAGACTGGAAGACTGCTTTCCCTTCTGACAGGTGGGTTAGCATTAGCTTTAGTTTTTGTGTAGTGTGTGTGGGTGTGTGTGTGGTTTTTGTGTAGTTGCTAAAGAATCTGGTGTGAAAGGCCTCAGAGGGCTGTGTTGCTTTGGTCACAGACTCCCTCTGTGTCTGCTGTCTGGGTGTTCATTGTTACCTCTCTACCACACCATGTGCTTTCTCAAGCTGCTGCCTGTGCCTGTAGCACTTTCTTTTTTTTTCATTCTGGAGCCCAAGGCTGTCTTCTCCTTCACGATGTCCTGGCATCCCTGTTCTCACAGTGTTACTTTACTTGGCCCTTGACAGTTCTTGCTGGCATGGGATTGTTAAAATATGGCAGTGCCTGCTTTCTTGTTGACTCAGCCTTTCAGTGAATACTTTAATAAAAGTTGTTGTAGGGCCTGGAGAGGTGGTTCAGCAGTTGGAAAGTTCCAGAGGACTGGGTTTTGGTTCCCAGTACCCACAGCAGACACCTCACTTGCAACTGTAGTTTCAGGGGTTCTGACAGCACCCCTGTGACCTCTGTGGGCACCAACACACACATGCATGTACATGTGTATAGACACACATGCACCTAATTGAAAAACTGTTATAACCTAGGAGTTTAAGCCTTTGCTTGAATATAGTAGCTCAAGGAGTTGGGTGTGTAGGGTCTTCTGTAGGAAATAAAGGCTTTCGATTTTTGTATCCTTACCCCCTCCCTGTGCATCCCCCTTCCCCGGAGCTTCAAGTCTCTACAGGGCTAGCTCATCCTCTCTCACTGAGGCCAGACCCGTGTGCTGGGGACCACAGACCAGCCCATGAAACAATGACATATAGTGGCCTATAATTAGAAGCAAGGCCTTTCAAAATAAAAATAGAGTGTAGACTGCCCCATTCATTATTGAAGTTAAAAAACCACATTAACATAAAAATTAATTAAAGTTAAATTGACTTGAATCTTTACGTCACAATAGTCACATTTCAATATGGCTTCAGATATGTAGTGGCTGTTAACCTTGTACATGACAGGTCAAAAATGTCACTGCTGAAAGTTTTGTTAGTTGGCTAAGTCTAGAGCCTACAGAAGAGTAGGCATGTCTTTAAAGCATTTGGTGAAGTGGATTTAGCCTAACAGGTCTTTATTTAAAGATTTAAATATGCTTATTTACATTCTGTGTAGAAATTTTTTTGCCTGCACATATGAATGTGTGCTGCATGTGTGCCTATTGGATCCCCTGAAACTGGAGTTATTGATATTATGAGCCACCGTGAGGCTACTAGGAATCTAACCTGAGTCCTCTGCGAGGCACCGAGTGCTCTTACCCAACGAACCATCTCTCCACCTCTAGCTATTCTTTTCTGTGGAAGTGTGTTCTAGTTGAAAATTTTAAGGACTTGACATTCGCTCTGAATTCTCCACATTTTTTCCTTTGGTTGTGGCACCATCTAGTGCTTCCACTTTGAAGCAATACAATCTTGGAATGTTCCGATTTTCATTTGCTTACAGTCAAAGAACCCTAAAACATTTGGCAAATCTCTTTCCTCCCCACCATCTCCTCCCCACCCCCTTCTTCCTCTCTTGTTCCTTCCCTCCTCCCTTGGGAAGATGTCTGTACATTTACCCATTCTCCAAAGGACCCAAGATTTAAAAACAACAACCCAAGACTTGCTTTTTGATATCAGCCTTTGTGTGGTCAAACCTCTTAAAGTGATCTGTAAGTATTATTTCTTCTTTAAAAGGAAAGAAGTATAGTATAACTTGAGGCAGCTTTATACCTGCTGATTTATGTGAACTTGTAGATCATTGCGTGTACATCCCACTAGTGGTATTTACAAAGAGCAACTCATTTGGGCCTCATGATGAGTCTGTTCTCCACTTATATAGACACCAAATGAAACTTGTAATATGTCAGGAAGTGCCAGAGCCACCACTGTGGCTTCAGAGTGTACTCATAGCCACCATATCGGAGCAGTGAGGCTCTGTGTTGAAGTGGGTATGAGGTGGATAGAGAGAAGACTGTCCAGATCCTGAGGCCTGTGTATAAGAAGTAGTCGTCGTCATCATCATCAACAGAGCACTAGTAATAACAGAACTGTGAGTGCTGACTACCCAGAAAAATGTGGTCACCTATTACTGATTTTCAGTAGGTAGTATAGGTAAGCATGGCAGCCCTCACCCCATGGTTTTGTTTCTTACAGTTTCAGTTACCCCTGGTCTAAAGAACTAAAAGGAAAATTACAGGAGTAAGTGATCCACATGGAACTTGTAACTTGCATAATGACCTGAGCAGAGTATTGACTACACATCCCTTTGCATCTCACCAGATGTACCAGTCGTCCTTTGTCTGGTGTGCTGTGCGTGCTGTATAGGCTGACTTCCAGTTGGTCACTTGCTAACCTTAAATCCCACATCAGCTGTTGAGGCACCGCTGTGCTTGCTTTCAAGTAACTATCACTTAGTAAAAGTCCAGCGTAAGAGTAGTGATAGAGAGTGATGTAAGAGTGGTGATGAGGCAGATGGGGCAAAGAGAAGCTTCCAGGGCTTTCTGCAAGTGGGAGGTAATGTTTATCATGGGGTGTGAAAGAGCAGATGGAGTGTAGAGTTTGACAATATCCACAGTTAGGAACCTGCTAGGGCCTTGGAATGTCTGTCTGTCTGTCTCTCTCTCTCTCTCTCTCTCACACACACACACACACACACACACACACACACATATGCAGGCTAAGAACTACAGTTAAGGATGTTGTAAGCCAATGTGTGGGTGAAGGAAATTGAACCTGGGTCTCTCACAGAGCCAGCTTTCTGGCCCTATACCACCTTTTCTTGATTTATCAAACGAGTATTCTGGGCTTCTTCCTGTGAGGGTTTTCCACTACTCTCTTCCTGTCTGCTCCTCTTCTGATAATTATATTGTAATGTTAATCCATCTGGTCTGCAGCTTTCTTCATCTTGAAAGTCAGGCTGTATTGCTCCTGTCTGCTTTCTCACCTCTGCACCTGACTCGCTGCTTTGTGTCAGCTGTTTTCACCTTTATGTTCTGTTTCCAAGCATTAGGGTTTGGGTGCTATGTTGCTGATTGTTTTTGTGTGCTTTGGTTTGGTTTTGGCTTTTTGAGACAGAGTTTCTCTGTAGCCCTGGCTGTCCTGGAACTCACTCTGTAGAGCAGGTTGGCCTCAAACTCACAGAGATCTGCCTGCCTTTGCCTCTCTAGTGCTGGGACTAAAGGCATGTTCCACCACCACCTGGCTTCATTAGTCCTTTTAATTATAAAAATTTTATTTCTTTTGTGTGTGTGTGTGCACGCTCGAGCATGCATTGATGTAAATATGGAGATCAGAGGACAACTTGCAGGAGTCTGTAATCTCCTTCCACCTCGTGAGTTCTGGGGATTCAATTCAGGTTATCAGGCTTGGTGGCAAGTATGAGTACCTTTTACCCACTGAGCCATCTCACTAATTTTTTTTTTTTTTAATTCTATAATTTAAGTCTGGAAGATTTCATTGGCTTTTGAGCATGATTTCTAACCTGGTGATGAATTTTAGATTCCAGATGTATCCAGGAGTGTAACTTGAGCCTCTTTTCCCCGTAGGCACCGGCTTGGACTGATTTTTAGACCATTCTTGCTGATTATTTTTTTCTTTTGAAATGATAATGCTATTGATTAGACTAATGCTCTCTTATACTTTGTTATGCTTTGATTAGATTTCCTGGCCTGATCTTCTTTCTCCTTTGATTTTTAAATACTCTTCACTTAATCTCATCCATTATGTGTGGATTAGACTGAATTTAAGCCCCTTGATTGGCTCCTCCAAATTCCAGCAGCTCCCTAGGTCCTTTATAGAGGTCATGTCAGCAGGGTACTGGAAACTAAGACAGTCCTGCTGTGTTCTCTGCCACTGTCCTCTGGTTCTGCAAGGGGGAAAAGCAGAAACCCACAACTTCTTGCAGGTTGGGTAATAGAGGGTTTCATTCATTCATTCATTCACATTTTTTGAAGCAGTGTGTCTTTTTTTTTTTTTCTCCCCAGACAGTGTTTCTCTGTGTAGCCCTGGCTGTCCTGGAACTCACTCTGTAGACCAGGCTGGCCTTGAACTCGGAAATCTGCCTGCCTCTGCCTCCCAAGTGCTGGCATTGAAGGCGTGTGCCACCACTGGTGTCATTTTATATACACCAGTGATTCTCAACCTTCCTAATGCTGTGACTCCAACTGTAAAATTATTTTTGTTGCTACTTCATAACTGTAATTTTGCTACTGTTATGAATTGTAATGTAAACATCTGATATGCAGATGGCCTTAGGTGACCTCTATGAAACAGTCATTTGACCTTCAAAGGGGTCACAACCTACAACTTAAGAACCATTGATATGATCAAACTGGCCTTCAACCATGCAGCCCAGGCTGGTCTGGGTCTCTAGGCCTTAGCCTACCTGCCCAGTGCAGGGGTTACTGTTATTGCTGCCATGCCCTTATTTTTAAAAAGGTAGTGTCTGTTCATGAGCATGTGCATATGAATGTGGGTGGGTGCCTGAAGAAACCAGAAGCCTCAGAAAGCTCTGGAGCTGGATTTACAGATGCTTGTGAGTACAGGGAATCAAACTCTGTCCTCTGGTGGAGCAGTACCCTTAACCATCCATCTAGTTATTTCTCCACTCCCCAGGAATAATTATTTTAAATCAGGTTTTGGGTAGTTGGGTTCAGATCAGTGGTGTTGAACACCACTGTCTGTAGTAGGATAGACAGATGCACCATTTTGCTTTTTTGGTTCAGAAGACTTGAGCTCCCAGGGCTCCCCCTTCCTTCTCTTCCTCTTCTCCTCCCTCCCTCTCCCTCCCCTCTCCCTCCCTCTCCCTCCCCTCTCTTCTCCATTTTGTACAGTCACAAAGTTTTATTAAGAGTGTTGATGTCCTCACTTTATGTCTAAGACAGTGTTTCCTGCTTAGATTAATATAACATGTGGTGTCATAGCACAAAGTTCTCAGATACAGTCAAAAGCCTCAAACAGGTGTCTAGATGTGAAGAAGTGGAGGCACAATAAATGGTGCATGTGAGACTGGGAAGTGAGCTAGGAAAGGCGGGCGCCAGCACGTGGCCTTGCATCATAATTAACATTACACTTATGTGCTGGGCACCATGTTCTAGACTTTGTTGGTCATTTCATTTAATCCTCGCATCATCCTTTAGAGAATACATACTGTTTTCTCTTTTTTCTCATCTTAAAAGATGGTGGCAGAATTGTGGCTTAGTGGTCATTAAGTAACGTGTTAAGGGGTTCTGGATATCTGGATAAATCAGAGTCTTTGCTGTCTTTTAAAATGTATGTCCTTCCATTACCCCCCCCCCCCCCAGCAATTACCATTACTTTTCCTAGCCAGAGAATCTGATTCTTTGAGGATAAAAGCTGAAGCACTTTTGCTAAAACTGCCCTGGGGGAGAGGGACTGGAGAGATGGCTTAGTGATTAAGAGCACTTGCTGCTCTTGCAGGGGACATGGGTACACTTCTCAACACCCATATGGTGGCCAATACTGCCCATAATTCCGTCTTCAGGGGGATCCAGCACCCTTTTCTGGCTTCCATGGGCACCAGGCAGACATGTGGTACACACATGCAAGCAAAATACTTACATATATGCTATAAAATAAAGTTTGTTTGTTTGAGACAAGGGCTCACTATGTAGAACAGGCTGACCTCACAGAGATCAGCTGCCTCTACCTCCAGAGTGCTGAAATTAAGGAAGTGTTCTACCTCACTTGGCCCAAAATAAATAAATTTTAAGATAAAATTGACCTAGGAAAGTGGTGGACTGTTTCCATCTTCATTATTTTTTCCTCTGTTAAATAAATAAGGAAGTGAAGCCTGATCCAGCGATATGTGTATGTCATTCATACTGGCTTAGATGGCCTTACTCATTTATGGTTTATGAAAACATAGAAAGCAGTATTTATAAGTACTCTATTTCTGGTCCAGATGCCTCTGCCTTTGCTTTTTAGAGTGTCCAAGAGGCTAGAGAAGCTGGCTGATGAGATGGGGGGCGGCGAGTGGAAAGAGAAGAGGCACCAGGCAGAAGTGACAAGCCTGAAAAGCAGACAGCCTTATTGATTCATGCTGCAAGCTACATTCTGGAGCAAAGAACTGAAATCCATTATGCCAAGCACATAGCATTATGATCCCTTTGAAAAGCAGTTTAGATGCCATCTAATCCCAAATCATTTAAAAACAATTTTGAAGTACCCAGAATTCTAAAATGCAATTTGTCTCAGACTAGCACAGTGAGATTCATGGAATAACACTTTATTGGTATCTTCTTTTTATGTACTGTTTAATTGTGTGGCTTGGTGTATCAAATTGTACTTTAAGTACCAACAAGGTGCTAGCATATATCCCTTGTATGTTTTTGAGAGACTCACACAAAGATAGGATAGGAGAAAACTCTACCAGGTGCTTTACCTTTTTTCTTTAAAAATATATCACAAGAGCAGTATAAAAGAAGAATTTTATATAAATAACCTTATTCTTTCTACATATATTATAAAGGTCATATTTCTGCTTATGTATGGTTGCCATTTCCTTTTGTAAATTCTAGATATGCAGTGCTATATACTATTGCAACAATCGAACCTTACTTTGTATTACTGTATGAGGAGAGGTGATGGCATCATACAAATTAAACCTATTAATCGTAACTTCGAGTACATGTCAAATGTCTACACATTTTGTTAGTATGCTTGGTTGTACAGACTTTACAGTTTTCCTTTTTCTGTCAAAAATCTTTAAAGAAAAAAATCCTAAGTTTTAAGAGTTGCATAGATCATAACCAGTTAGATTACATGTGACTTACATCGAGCACAGCCCCAGCCCCAGAATATGAGACACTATTCTTATGCCTAGTTTCCACTATGTAGCTCGAAGGCCAGGGAGCCAATTTGTGGTAGATCCAAAATGCTTTGCTAAATGCCATTCTTGTATCTTCATAGCCAGCCATTTTCTCCCTACATTGCCACAGCCACCAAAAATGTCAAGAATTTATTTTTAATAGTTATCAAATAATGTACTGTTTTTAAAAAATAAAGATAAGGGTTTAGTTTTATTTTGCTGTGAGAGTACTTATTTATTCTTTATGCAGAGGAAGTTACACTGGGTGAAGGATGGTTGTGTTTTAATTTTCACATTGTGATAGAGCATACATAACAATAACTCTTACGTGGTGCACAGTTCAGTAATGCTACGTACATTAATGTTACTGTGTACTCAATCTGCAGACCTCATGCACCGTGGGAGACAACTCCTTACCTGCTTGCACTCAGCCCCTGCCGGCTATTTTTTGTTTTTTTCTTTTTTGTTAAAATGATTTCTTTCTTTTTAGTTCATGTACATATGTCTGTATGAAGGTGTTGGATTCCCCCTGGAGTTAAAGACAATTGTGAGCTGCCATGTAGGTTCTGAGAATTGAACCCAGGTCCTCTGGAAGAGCAGCGAGTACTCTTTAACTGCTGAGCCATGTCTCTAGCCCTGGCAGCTACTTTTCTATAGACTATTCTAATTGTTTTGTACAGATGGACTACAGGCTGGGGAGATGGCTCACCAGGTGAGAGCATTTGCCATGTAATCCCCTGAACCCAGGCGGGAAGGAGAGACCTGACCTTACAGGCAGGCTGCCCCATCATACACATACACACATAAATAAAATAAAATAAAACCCAAGTGGATTCATACAGTATTTGTTTTTTGTGGGTTTTTTTTTGTTTTTTTGAGACAAGTTGTGTGTGTGTGTGTGTGTGTGTGTGTGTCCGTGGCTGTCCTTGAACTCACTCTGTAGACCAGACAGGCCTCAAACTCACAGATCCGCCTGCCTCTTCCTCCCTAATGCTGGGATTAAAGCAGTTTGGCTTCACCGCCCAGCTACCCCCCAGTATTTGCATTTATGACCAGCTTATTTTACTGAGCAATTTCACCCATAGTGTAGTGGGTGTCCGAATTTCAAAAAACAAAAAAACTAGTTTCAAATAGAACAGCTTCAAGTGTTTAGCAAAATTCAATAGATGGTACAAGAGTTTCCTAAATGTCTCAAGCTTATGTGAGGTAATGCATATTTAATTGGCTAGATTTTACCGATCTATAATCTGTATATAATTTCCAAATAGCATGCTGTATATGATAAATACATACAGTTTTATCTGTCTATTTATAATAAAAATAAAAATCTAAAAAGACTTTATGGGGCTGGAGAGATGGCTCAGCGGTTAAGAGCACTGGATGCTCTTGCAGAGGTCAAGAGTTTACCCAGCAACTACATGGTGGCTCACAGCCATCTGTAATGGGATCCGATGCCCTCTTCTGGTGTGTCTGAAGACAGCTAACATGTACTTGTGTATAAAATAAATGCCCCCCTAACTCCCCCCCCCCCCAAAAAAATTCTTTACGGTGTCTCCTGTTTATTGCAGGGGATATGTTCACTGGCCCTCAGCAGACACCTGAGACTGGATAGCAGTAAACTAAACCCAACCTAGCCACTCACTGTGGCCATACCATTTTAGTTGCTTTTCCCCACCTTCATGTAGCTCCTGTACATATTTTGATTTATACCTTGATATTTCACTTTAGGAGGCATTGATAAAGTGTAATTATGTTTAATTCCAAATTCTACCAGTTCATTGTTGATCTATAAGGAAGCATTTATGTATCTACCCTGTGTCTCGCAACCAGGAGTCTTCATTCAATTCAGGAGTCTTTGGTTGATCACCTTATATGTAGATAGCCATGCCATGCAAAAACAGTTGTGTTTCCTTCCCAGAGATCCCCCTCTTGCTTTACTTTCCTCTTTGCTCCCTCCCCTCTCTCTTCCTCCCTTACCACTTTTGTCTCCTTTTCTTGCATCTTTCTTTTCTGTGTTGTTTTACTACGTAAGCTATGAGTTTCAATATAGTGTCGAAAAGAGAAGACCTCCCTTTCTTGCTCTGATTTTAGTGGGAAAGGTACAACCTTTTCACCTTTAAGGATAACAGCTATAGGCTTTTTATAGATGTTCTTCATCAGGCTGAGGTAATCCTCTTCATTCCTAAGTTGCATTTTCTTTCCTCTTTAAGGTCGAATGATATGTGGTTCGTGTAGACCACGTTTTGTTTCCCACTCACCCATTGATGGACACTTGGGTAGCATCCATCTTTTGGCTGTTGTGAATAATGCTGCTATGAACATGGGTGTGCACATAGCTCTTTGAGACCCTGCTTTCAGTCCTTCTGGGTAAGTACCGCAAGTTGAGCTGCCAGATCATGAAGTAGTTCTATTTTAAAAACACCAGGATGTCTACATGTAATAGCCCTGGCTGTCCTCTCTTTGTAGACCAGACTGGTCTCAAACTCACAGAGATTACCTACCTCTGCCTCCCAAGTACTGGGATTAAAGGGGTGTGCCACCATGCCTGGCTGGTTTTTGTGTTTTTATATGTCTAAATGTCTAGATATATTTTTATATTACAATCTCAAATGCTAATCCCTGGGCTATTTTAACTGTCTTTTATTGTTATACACATTTAAATATCTTTTATTGTTATACACATATCAAAGATATTTAATATTTTGATTTGATGCATGTGTATGTTTCTATATATTTATCGTAGTAAATTTCTGTTAGTTATTTCACATAGAAAATATTCTTTTTTTTCTTTTTTTTTTTTTTGGTTTTTCGAGACAGGGTTTCTCTGTGTAGCCCTGGCTGTTCTGGAACTCACTTTGTAGACCAGGCTGGCCTCGAACTCAGAAATCCGCCTGCCTCTGCCTCCCACGTGCTGGGATTGAAGGCATGCGTCACCATTGCCTGGATGAAAATATTTTATTTTTATGTCCGGTGCTTCTTCAAAGTTTCTCTGCTCTTTAATAAAAAACTTTAAGCATTGTGTTACATTGTACACTGAATCTCCTCCTTACCCCCTCCCCTCCCCCTCCTACTTTTCCTTTTTTTCTAGCAGTAGATCTTCATGGAGGAACACGGAGTGACCCAAACTGAACACATGGCTACCATAGAAGCCCATGCAGTGGCCCAGCAAGTACAGCAGGTCCATGTAGCCACTTACACTGAGCACAGTATGCTAAGTGCTGATGAAGACTCCCCTTCCTCCCCTGAGGACACTTCTTATGATGACTCGGACATACTCAACTCTACGGCAGCTGATGAGGTAACTGCCCATCTGGCTGCTGCAGGTAATGTTTGCACTAGAAGCTTGCTTCTTTCCTCAACTTGTGGGTTCATGCCTATCGAAGGAGCCTGGATTCCAGCACTCTCTCATTTCTTTTCATCGGTGTTTTTTTTTTTTTCAGTGCTGGGAATCAAACCCAGGGCCTCGCATATACTAGGCAAGTACTCTACCACTGAGCGACATCCCAAGCCCTTCATCACAGTTTTTAAGCCTGCATCTCCAGCTTTAGCCTGTTCTATGAGAGTTGAGTTCTGGGGTCTCTTACTACTAGTATTATGGCATTGGTTTTCTTCCATTCTGACAGTCTGGTTAACTAGAGTATGTATTATATTCACATTATATGTGAAGGCTGACATGTTTAGATTTTAATATTTTTAAGGTTAAAATTTTTTTTCTAGTATTGGGTTTTCATTCCCTTTGTGCTAGAACGAACCCTAGGGTTTCACATCCTAGACCAGAGTCCTACCCTGAACAGTATATTTCAGCCCTAGATTTTCTAATGAGAGTGGATTTCTCCACCTGTCCAGATTTGCACTGTTAAAGTTTCGGTTTGTGTGGAAATTTATTACTATTATGATTTTAGATTTCCACAAATAAAATGATTTTACAGTTCATTTGATGTTCTTCTTTCTGAGAGGCTTTTGGATCTGTCTACTGTCTATTGTTACTGACAGTTCTTGTTTATGTTGACTACTCTCTTCATATACTAGTTATATGTAAATGAACATTCTGTGGTGTGTTTGGAAATTAATTTTAAAAATTATTTGGGGTCTAAGATCTTATGCTGGACTTGGTTTCTGTTTGCTGCTGCTAGATAGTACCAAGAACACTAGTGATCCTTAATTGTCTTGGCCTAATTTTATGGGTTTGAAGTTTTCCAGGATACTAAGAGACTTAAAGCTGGCTGTGTTTTGTATTATTCTATGTATAGTATATATTTAGCATTGTGGTGAAGACACACATGTACACCATGTCTGGGTGGGTTTAGTGTCCTAATTCGGAAAAGCTGGGCATGAAAGTAATTATCAGGAATGGCCAAAATACTACATTAATAAAATATATATGTTGCATTTAATTAAGGTGAAGAATAGTGTAATAATCTCATATGATCACTTATTCACTGTACTGTTTCTAGAATGATAAACTTAAAAAATAAGGGAGGGGCCAGGAATCTAGCTCAGTGGTAAAGCACTTGCTTAGCTAGCCATGTGCAAGACACTGGGTTTAAATGTTTGTAACATATATTTTGTGAAATTTTTATACTTCCCAGAAGAGGGCATCCTAACATCATGAACCCAGGCCAACTTCTTTCTATGAAGGAAGATGCTTTTGAGACATGGCTTTGCTTTGCTACTGTACTGTGTTGTCATGGTGTGAGGATGATGCAAGGGTACCTGAGACTGTGGTTCAGAGGTTGAGCACTTGCCTAGCAAGTGTGAGGCCCTGGGTTCAGTTTCCAGCATCACTAAACAAAGACTTGAGCTGGCTAAGTATAATGGCATGAGCCTGTAGACCCAACTACTCAGGGGATCAAAGCAGGAGGAACACTTGAGCCCAGGTGTTCAAGAGCAACTTAGACAATACACTGAGACCTTGTCTCAGAAACAAACAGTAAACAAAAGAACAAAAAGGACTAAAGCCTTCCGTTTGTCCAGTGTAACAACAGGCCCTTCAAGTCTCTAAAGAGTTGCCACTAATTAGATAATACTACAAGCTGTAGATTCTTTGACTAAGATGGCTTACTTTGAAGGAGCTGTCAGGCCACTAGTGGCAGGTTATCAGCGCAGTCAAGTGCTGAGGAGAGGGCATCAGACTCAGGATGTGTCATAGGCAAGGACTCAGATGGAAAGGGAAGGAGGCGATCATGGCTGAGCTTTGTGAGGCAGAAGAGAAGACAGTACAGAGGGCTGTCATGACCATGCAGGGCTTAGGGGCTCTGCAGGATGCATGTTTGCAGAAGCTGCTGGGTGTGGAGGCACACGCACTCACACTTACAATAAACAGGAGGTGGCAGGGGCCCTTGTTAACTGCACAGTTATGATTGATCCAGACTTGACACATTTGTTGCTTGCTAGAGAATTTTTTCTGAGGACTAGTCTGTAGCATCGACATACCCAAAAGACAACTCAGAAACGTCAACACCCGTCAATTCATACCAGGTTGTCTATCAAAAATGGTTCTAATTCTCTTCAGTTCAGACAGCCTTGATCAGTGTTGATTCTCAAGGAAAAGAAATTATAAGAAGGGCCTTGGGAGATGGCTCAGTCAGCAAAGTGCTTGCCGTGCAAGCATGAGGACCTGAGTTTGATCTCCAGAACCCAGGTAAGAAGCTGGGCATGTTGGCTGGCATTACAATTCCAGCACTGGGGAGAGAGGCAGGCAGACCTCTGGGACCTTCTTGCTGGCTAGCCCTAGAGCCGTTGGTACTGTACTAGCCAATGGCTGGATAGTACCCGAGGAACACACGTGTGTGTACACTGTGCACAGGCTGGTCAGCCCTTTTCCATATTAGTCTCCGGTATCAATTTCACAGGACTTCATGGTTTTCTTTTTCTTTTTTAGATTTATAAGTGTTTTGTTGCATGTATGTATGTGCACCAAATGTGTGCCTGGTGCCCACAGAAGTTAGAAGAGGGTGTTGGGTTCCCTGGACCTGGAATTACCAATGGTTGTGAGCTACCTACCCTGTGGGTGCAATGTTGGATCCTCTGGAAGAGCAACAAGTGCTCTTAACTGCTGAGCCATCTCTCTAGCCCCCAGGGGACTTCATTTTAAACAAAATTGAATTATTTTCTCTGAGGCAGTGGATAGAAGTAAAAAAGATTTACGTGTTCTGTAGTCACAGTTGCTACTCTGAGAATGAGGTTTGATGAATTGTCTGACAAGTATAAAATCTTGAATCTTGGGGGGTGGGGGGGAAGGGAAGCCCTGCTATTGGATTACAAAAGAAAATCAAGATTGCCATGACAAACACAAATATACTTTCTGCCCAGCTTTGTCAGGCACTGCTACTGTTTTCACGTGTTTACTTCTACTATGAGGACCCCAGAGATGGAATTCAGGTAGTTGAACTTAAAAGTAAACACCTTCGCTCACTGAGCCATCTTACTGGGTCCCCAAATTGTTTGGGGGTGATGTTGTTATTCTTTGGTTTTGTTTTTTTCCAGACAGGGCTTCTCTGTGTATTCCTGGGTGTCTTGGAACTCAGAAATCCTCCTGCCTCTGCCTTCCCCTAAGAGCTGGGATTAAAGGAGTGCACAACCATGTCTTGCTGATTCATTCATTCATTCATTCATTCATTCATTCAGAAATAAACATTACAGATGCAATTGAAATTTTTAGTGTTCTCCTTACACCCCAAACTCAGAGAATTGCCTCTGCTTCCCCCAAATATTGGGATTAAAGGCATATACAGCACCTTGCCTGGCTAAATCATTCATTCATTTGGTGTAATTCACACATTACAGGTGCAGTTGAAACTTGTGGTGTATTCCTCTCCCACATTTGTTTGAAACAGTGTCTTGCTGTATAGCCCAGGCTAGTCTTCTTGCCTCAACTTTGTCTGAGTGCTGGGGTTAGAGGTATGCAGAATCATGTCCGGCTAGTGTACCTCTTCCTAACCTTGTTTTTCTTGCACTTCCTTCTACTAAGGTCACATGCTTTGTGTTTTTACTTTATGTGCATGTATCATTAAATAATAGTTGACGTTGGTTTGCAGGCTTTAGATTTTATATTAATGATCCCACTCTGAACTTTTGTTTTTGTTTAGTGTTTTATTTGTTAAGCATTAATTTTCTATTAAGTTAAAAAAAACAAATTGTTTAAAGCTGAGCATGGTGCTCTACACCTTTAATCCCAGCACTTGAGAGACATAGGCAGAAAGATCTCAGTGAGTTTAAGGCCATCTTGGTTCACATAGTAAATTCCAGACCATTCAGGCCAACATGATGAGAGCCTTTCTCAAAACTGTAAATAAGCAAGAAATATGTATAGTTATGTATGTGCAGTGACTTCTACATGGGCTCCAGAGATCTGAACCCAAGTTGCTCTTACAGGGCAAATGCCTTTACTTCCTAAGCCATGTCCGTATGTGTGTGTGTGTGTGTCTGTCTGTCTGTCTGTCTTTGTCTTTCCTTACCTTTAAAAGGGGTCCAGAGATAAACACCTTTACCTACTATCTTACTGGCCTCTGGACCCTCTTTTTATTTTTATTTTAATTATTAATGTATATTCATTGTATAATTGAGTTTCAGAATGACATTTTCATTTAGTATTTTTCTGAGATTCACTTGTGTTGATAATATGACTATTGCATTTATTGTCAGAATTAGAATATTTTACAATTTGAAGATATCTCTTAGAGCTGGGATTACAGGTGTACACCATTTCTGTTCCAAACTTTTTTTTTTTAATTTATTTAATTTTATGTATATGGGTACTCTGTAGCACTCTTCAGACACACTAGAAGAGGGCATTAGATCTCATTACAGATGGTTGTAAGTCACCATGTGGTTGCTGGGATTTGAACTCAGGACCTTTGGAAGAGCAGTCAGTGCTCTTAACCACTGAGCCATCTCTCCAGCCCCCTGTTCCAAATTCGTTAGTTTCTCATAACAATGTATTTTATATTTTGTCCTCAAATAAACATATCTGTAACTAAAGTGGTTATTTTTTATTCAGTAATACCTTCATTACAAGTGATATGTTCTGATTTTTTTTCCTGATATTCTAATCCACTCTGACTTTATTCTGTTGTATTAGAAAAATACTCCTCATGAACTACCAAAGGTTTTACTATTTGCTTCATGGAAAAAAGAAAACTTAGTGGAATTTCTTTTTGAAAGGGTGTTCTTGAAATATTTTTATCTTATTTTCAATTATGTGTATTGGGAGGGTGGTATACATGAGTCCTCTGCCTGCAGAAGCCAGGAAAGGGCAGTGGATTCCTTAGAGTTGGAGCTGTAAGCACTTGTGAGTACCCCAACGTGGGTGCTGAGAACATAAGTACTGCTGAACCTGACTCCTCTGCATGAGCCATTTGTGTGGCTCAGAGACAGGGCTCTGCTATGTAGCTCAAGTTGGCCTCTTAACTCTTAATCCTCCTGCCCCAGCCTTACCAGTGCTTTTCCACAAGATTTCCACAAGTGCTCTTGACAAACTTGAAGTTGTGTCCAGGAGGTAGTTGAGGGACCAAAATAGGTATATTTTCTGCTTATTGACATTGCCAAACCAGGCAGTAATCCGATATGTATGCTAGAGCATTCGTAGCTTCTCTTCCCGTGTTTGCTATGTGTGGTCGCACCTGTTCTTCCTCATCAGGTGGATGTTTGTTTAACCAGTATTGGTTTAAACAGCTGTCTGTCCATAGCCATGTGAACAGTGGGCGCCACATCTCTGATAGCCCACTCTTCTCACCCTTGTCTCCTGACATAGGATCATTGCAGTTCAGTGATATGCGTTTGTGTCTCAGGATCCAGTCCACGGTCTTAGTAACTTAACCTTCAAGGTGACATGCAGCAGATGAGGCCTCTTCTAAATTGTTTTACCTCTGTCTGGTCTTTGTATTTACATTAAATAATAGGATTAGTTTATCCAGTTATAAAAAGAGTCTCATTGGGATTTATATTTGAATTTATAGATTTATCAAATTAGGGTCCTACAAGCTTGCTGTCTAGTCAGCTTAGTCAAATCTGAGAATCCAAGTTCAGTGAAAAGCACTGTCAGAAAGTAAGGTGGAGTGCACACACACCTCAAAAATAAGCAAAAAATTATAAACATTGGTGAATCTAGCTAACTATAAGCCTGCTAAAGTATTTAAGGGTATTATATTGACATTTGCAATTTACTTTGAAATTCAACAAAAAACAAATATGGGTTGACAAGTAGAAAATAGATATATATGGTAAAATGTTAAATCCCTTCAGTTTGGTTTGTGCATTTAAACTTTTTTATGATAAAAGTCTTTGAATTTGACAGTTCAGTAGCAACGGAACAAGAAAATCAACCTGATATTTTAAAATGGTAAAAGGATTTGAAAAGACCTCTCTCATGAAAATGATATTAAATGATACCACAAGCCTAATACAATAGCTGTTATCATAGCTAACTAGTATTGGCAATAATATGGAACAGCTAAATCCTTTGTGTACTACATGGGAATATAAAAGAATGCTGCTATAAGAATGTGGAGTTTCCTCTAAGAAGTTAAAGATAGACCTTTATGATCCATATGGTCCATAAGGCCTGCTTCTAAGTAACCAAATGAATTGAATCCCAAAGAGACATTGCCCTGTACACAGTAGCAAACACACACACACACACACACACACACACACACACACTGCATTCAGAAGGGGAAATCTTGCCATATGTGACAGTGTAGATCAACCTTAAAGACATTATGCTAACAGAAACAACCCAGTCACAGAAGAACAGATAATATAATTGCACTTATGTGAAGGATTGAAACATACATGGAATGGTTTCCAGGGCTATGGGAAGGAGGTGTAGGGAACTGCTGTCAGCAGATAGTCGCAGGGCTTGGGATATAGCTTAGCCGGTAGTCACTAGTCCTAGAGCCAGAGTTCTTGCCTAGGATGCATCAGAGCAGGAGGAGGGAAGAAAGGAGAAAGGAATTCCAGAAGGAGGAAGAGAAGGCAGGCCTGAAGGCAGACAAGCTGGGAATGATAGTATATACCTGGTAATCTCAGGAGGCAGCTCCAGGATCAGGAATTCAAGGTTATCATTGCTTACTTAATGATCTAAGGTCATCCTGTTCAACTTGAGACTCTGTCTCAAAAAACTGAAAGGGAGGGAAGATTTCAGTTAATAAGACAGATAAGTTATAGAAATCTGTAAATGGTGGGTGTAGTTAATAATACTGTTTTGCACACAAAATTTTATTCAAAGATGGATCTTACATTAATATTGACACAGTTTTATAATAATGTGAGGGCTTAAGATTTCCACCTGCTATCTAGCTGGATACAGGGTGCCTGTAATCCCAGCAGTTAGAGCAGAGGTAGGAGGATCACTTTGATTCCAGGCTAGTCTGCGTTATGTACTGAGACCCTGGAAGAAGAAAAACATCTCTACCATATCTCTATGACAGAAAGCGAGCCAGCATCTGGCTTTTGCTTGATCTGGGGGTCCTTTAGAGGGTCTCTCTTCGGCAAGGCCATGATAGCACTGAACAGCCTGCAGACAGAAAGGCTTGCTGCAGTTCACCTGTTTAGAACATACATGTGAATATAATGTTAGCAGTTTAATTTTTATCTAAGACTTTTATGGGCTGGCAGGAAAGGATGAAGTGACATGCTGTCTTTGATGTCAACCCATCACTCTCAAAAGTGCAGTAGTAGTATCCATTCAGACAACCTCAAGGCTTCTTGTGTTAGTCTCACACAGCTAGACCGGCTTTTATTAGCATTTTGGTTTTGGTTAGAGTAAGGAAATGTTCATCTCCTTGGCCAAGATCCTTTCATCATCTGGACCTTATGGTTGCTGTCTTCATTCATTGGCACATGACCTGGTTTAGGTCTTCCGCATGGCTCTTTATAGGTGGGAGTGTGCAGGTTGCTCGAAGCCCTCCTAGTTCCTTAACTTGCTAGTCTTGAAGCAATGGAAGGACCAGAAGTGTAGTGTGAAGCCCTGAGCTTGTTTCGTCGTGGCAGGTCTTTCTCTCAGTGCTATAGTATTTCCTGGCCCTTTGAGAACACTGTTCTAAGAGTGAGGGCATGCTGGTAAACCAGCAACAGCATTGTACAAATCAAGGATGGTATTTGGCAGGAAGGTAGAAACCTTTGCTTCTTAAAAGACTGATTGTAAATTTACATGGTTCACAGGAAACAGTAGTGAAGAACGTTGATAATATTGTAAGCATTCTGTTTTCACTGATAGTGTGTTGCTGTCTGACTCTTACCCTTGCAGTCTCCTGCCTAATCTCACCACATACTTACTATTTCAGGTCCTGTGGGAATGGCTGCTGCTGCTGCTGTGGCAACAGGAAAGAAACGGAAACGACCTCATGTGTTTGAGTCTAATCCGTCTATCCGAAAGAGACAGCAGACACGTTTGCTTCGGTGAGGGCTGCCTTACCCCATCTTGCTGTTCTTCACATGCTTCCTGTGTGGATGTCAGAGCTAGAACATTCTTTACTGGATTCCTCAAGACACTGGGGTGGAGTATTTGATGACTGGTTTAGACTTGGAATCACTCCCATAAAATTAATTGATGAAAATCCAGAAAATATGATGTAATACATGTATAACACTGGGCAGCTGTGTGGTTCACACCTTTGATCCCAGCAATTGGCAGGAGTTCAAGGCCAATCTGGTTCACAGTGTGAATTCCAGGCCAGCCAAAGCTACACACTGGTTCATCCAGGAAACTTTGTGTGCCTGCTGTGTTCAGGCAGCACTCTAGACAGTACGCTGAGCAACAAAGGCCCTTAAAGAATTTATGTTCTGAAAGAGAGAGAAAGAAGATATTCATTATATTTGTTAAGTCTCAAACCATGGGACAGTGGCTGAGGTGCCCATTTAACATTTGAAAACAGGCCTGGCCTCCAAGTATCCCTTAGTCCCTACCTGTCACAGGGTATAGCTGGCAAACCCTGCCCCCTACCTAAACTTCTTGCAGCCCAGGAGTTGGGCTGGCTTTCCCTGTATAATCCAGCCATTTTAGCTGTGCCACTCTCGGTCAGCAGCTCCTCTCTTGGCTCTCCTCACATGGCTCTGGGTCATGACCACTCTGGCCTCTGACTGTGCTCTCCCTTTTATCTACAATAGAGCTTCTCCTCCACCACACCTAGGAGCAGACAAGTCCTTTCCTTTTCTTTCTTTTTCATTTAATATTAAGTGAGAGTAAGTGTTGTAGGTAGAAAAGAAATGAGAAAAAATATTTCTGGACATCAAAGAACGTAGTTGTTTCTCTGTTCTAAGAATGGTCTGAGAAGTCCTTCTGAAGAAGCAGCCTTTGCCCAGAGTTACTCATATTGAATGAGTAACTGTGTTTATGTCTAGGGGAAGAGCATTTCAGGCAGAGGAGTTATCAACAGCCCAGGTAGTTGTTTTATTTGTTCATTTCCTTACTTTTAATTTTAGTTTTGAGACAGGGTCGCACTATGTTGCTCAGACTGTCCTAGAATTCTATGTAGACCAGCTAGCCTGAAACTCATGGGGCTCTACCTACTGCATCCCAAGTGCTGTGGTTAAATGTGTCCACCACCACACCCAGTCAAAGTAGTCATTTTTAAAAAGGCAGCCAGGGAGAGCAGGAGAAGAATGATTAGAGGAGTAGAGGAAACCCCAGCACATCACGAGGCCGGCAGGCTGGTATGGCCGTCTGTGCTTGTGATCCCCGCTCTTGGGAGGCTGGAGTGGAGGACTGCCACAGGTTCAAGGCATGTCTAGGATATACCTGTAATCCCAGCACTCAAGAGACTGAGGTAGGCAGCGGTTCGTGGGTTTTGAGCTACCCTGAGCTACATATGAAGATCCTGTCTTGAGAGTGAGTGGAGAGAGGATTGGAGGCAGTGAATATCAACCATTCATTCAGGAAATGCTGCAGATTTTCTATGGCACTGTGAAATATAGGATAGTCCCTGTGACTCAGAGGGAAGGGGCAGTAGTCTGTGTATCTATTGCTTCTGCCCTGATGTCTCCTCACTCTACTGGAGGGTTTGCTTTCTGAGGTTACAGTTACCTCAGAGAGTCAACCATAGTCTAAAAATATTAAATGGAGAGTTCTAAAATAGATAATGAGTTTTAAGTAATTTTACTAAGTATATTGTTATAATTTTTATTTTAAAATTTTATTTAATTATTTTATGTGTATGAGTGTTTTGCCTGTGTGTATATGTGTACCATGTAAGTGCATGGTACCCATAGAGGTCAGAAGAGGGTTTTGTGTGCCTGCATGGGTTTATGTACTCTTAAGGATACCAGAGGCATTGAGCCCCTTGAAGCTGAGGTTACAAACAGTTGTGGGCCATATAAGGGTGTACTAGGCATCAAACCCAGGTCCTCTGAGAGAGCAGTAAGTACTCTTAACCATTGAGCCATCTCTCCAGCCTCTGTAGTAATTATTTCTATGATTAGTTATCGTTCATCTCTTACTGTTCTTAACTTATAAATTAAACTTTTATCGTTGGTATGTATATATAGGAAGAAAATACAATGTACAGAGGGTTTGACTCTATCTCAACTTACAGATATCCAGTGAGGGGTTTGGCACAAACCCACACTGGTAAGTGGGGCTACTGCAGAAATTCATTTCATCCTCATTTGCAAAACACTGTGGGTTTGTGTACTAGTTTCTTTTCTGTGATACTCTGAGCAAAAGCAATTTGGGGGAAGAAAGGGCTTAAGTCATTGCACTTCAGGTTCAGGTCATCAGTGAGGGAAGCCAGAAACCATGAAGGAATGCTGCTTGCTTGTTCCTTTATAGGCTTTATGGGTTTTGTTTTGTAATCTTGGTATTTGCTTTTTTTTTTTTTTTTGGTTTTTCGAGACAGGGTTTCTCTGTGTAGCCCTGGCTGTCCCAGAACTCACTCAGTAGACCAGGCTGGCCTCGAACTCAGAAATCCACCTGCCTCTGCCTCCCAAGTGCTGGAATTAAAGGTGTATATGAAAACACCACTTGTAGGCTTATACTTAACTATCTTTCTAACACAGCCCAGGACCACCTGTCCAAAGAATAGTGCTGTCCACCATGGCCTGAGTCCCCCTGTATCAATCAGCAGTCAAGATAAATCTCTCACAGACATGCCCACAGGCCAGTCTAGTCTAACCAATAGTTCAGTGAGACTACCTTCTCAGATGACTTTAGGCTGTGTCGAGTTGATAGGGCTACTTAGGACAGTGTGTCTGCATCACAATAAAATACCAAGCCGTAGCTAGGCATGGTGGTGTAGTCTCTGATAGACTTCCAGACTTCTCTCTCCTTCCTGTTCTCATATTTCAGAACACATCTGATGAGAATTGTCTCCCCTCCACTCACAGTAAGTTTGTTCTGCCCCATGCTGGTGTTCTCTGTCTTGGTAACCTTTGTTTCCATTCTGTTCAGGAAGCTCAGAGCCACGTTAGATGAGTACACGACCAGAGTGGGACAGCAAGCGATCGTGCTCTGCATCTCGCCCTCCAAACCCAACCCTGTCTTCAAGGTGTTCGGTGCAGCACCTTTGGAGAACGTGGTAAGTCAGGCCACGGCTTAGTGTAGACTTTGGCCTTTCCTTCTTTCCTTCTTCCCAGGTCAGTGCTCAGGGATGGAAGGAGGTGACTGGTTATGCCGATTGAGACAGATAGGGTCCGCCCCATGCAGTGGTCAGAAAGATACCGTATTAGTGGTCTTCTTATATCAGGCGAGAGCAGCAGATGGTCGGCTTTTGTTGAACCTAGCTTGATGCTTGTCTTGGCGGCCAAAGCTGTTTCATGCTTTAGGTATATATAATAATTTTTTAAAGGATCATTACTGTTTCTACTTACTAAAGCAATGTATTGTACTCCACCAGATGCAGTTTTTGTTTTTTGTTGTTGTTTTTTTTTTAAAAAGGACAATATTTTATTTAAGAAATCAGTGCAGGGTTGAGGATGTAGCCCAGTTGTTAGAACCCTTGCCTAATGTGCATACTCCCAGTTGTGGTACACACCTGTAATCTCCGCAGTCGGGAGACAGAGGCAGGAGGATCAGGTATCCAAGGTTAGCTGGCTGGCTACAAATAGAGTCCAAGGCCACCCTGAGCTAAATTAGACATCTTTAAAAAAAAGAAGAAGAAGAACCAATGTGAAATTTTGATTTATATCTGAAGATCTGAAGCAAAACACTAGACAACTCCAGGATGTTAATTTTATAAGTCAAATTGAAAGCATTTTATTAACCACATGTTTGGATATTTAAAAATCTCTTTTGCTTTTTTTTTTTTGTTTTTTTGTTTTTAAGTTGGTTTAGCTGGGCATAGTAACACCTGCCTTTATTCCCATCACTCAGAAGGAGAAGCAAGTGGGATCAAGGCCAGCCCAGTCTACATATTTTTGTATTTGTTTGTATATGTTTGTGTGTCTATCTTGTGAGTTATGCCTCATGTGTATGTGTGCTTCTGGAGGCCAGAAAGGGGGATGAAGTCCCCTGGCACTAGAGTCACAGATGGTTGTAAGCTACCATGTGGGTGCTGGAGATTGGACACAGGTGATCTGGAAGAACAGCCATTGGTCTTAGCCACTGAGCCATCTCTCTGTGTCCCTAATTTAAAAAAAAAAAAAAAAATCCACCAGTTTTTCCTCAGTGTCCTCTGTGTAAAATAATGCCAGCAATACCTTCCTCACTGGGGACAGACAGTAAAGCTGACTGTTCTCCCATAGAAAACTGCTCAGGGGGAACAGTATAAAGAACACTGAGCTCAGACAGAGGTGGAGCTAACTCACTGGCTGCTGTGCTCTGCGGGCAGCGTAGGGCTCTGTGCAAACCAAAGGATTTCTTGAGCTTGACAGGAATAGCCTGAAATATTTTCTTGATAACAAAGTGAAAACTTCCCAAGAAGTTTTCCAGGGCTTCTGAAGGTAAAGCTCTTCAGTCAGAGCTGGGGACCGATAGCATTTGCTAGGGCGTAGTGAGCACAGCCATGGGCAGAGTAAGCTCTGGAGTTAGCGCCAGCTTCCTAGAAGTCATCTGGCTACATTATTTCATTTTCTCTCCCCAATAGATCAGTGGACTATCTGTCCTTCATTTATTTATATAGGTTTTGGGTTTGGTTTTATTTTCCCCCCGAGACAGGGTTTCTCTGTGTAGCCCTGGCTGTCCTGGAACTCACTCTGTAGACCAGGCTGGCCTCAAACTCAGAAATCCACCTGCCTCTGCCTCCCAAGTGCTGGGATTAAAGGCATGTGCCACCACTGCCTGGCTTTATATAGGTTTTAAAAAGTAGTTTCACTTGTATAAAATGTAGGCCAATGTTTGAAATGTAGTAGCTGTGGGACTGGGGAGGTGGCTCAGTTGGTGGAGCACTCACATGCAAGCCTGAGGGCCTGAGTTTGGATCCCCAGCTCTCAGTTATATGTTCCAGATGGCAATCTTTAGTCTCCATGGAGTATGGGTAAGTTTTTAAAAAGATCTTTGGTGGAATCTTCCAAAGACTCCTCATACCTAGAAAGCTTTAGGAATTCAGAAGAATCCTAGTATCTTGTCCAAGACCTTTTTTTTTTTCTTCAACCTAACTAAAGGCCAATTTCTAAATTTTCAATAGTAAATCTGTTTCTAGAATTGTAGTAAATCTGTTTCTAGAATTCAAATGATTTCTGTAAATGTACTAAACCTAACCTTCTACCCTTGATATTCATAAGACCTCTCTATGTCCGAATACATGAACTATTTCATGATACATGTTAAAAAAAGAGTTTTTTGGGAGGCAGGGGAGGCAGATCTCTGTGAGTTTGAGGCTATCCTGGTCTACAGCCAGAACTACACAAAGAAACCCTGTCTTGTAAAACCAAGAGAAAGAAAAAAAAGGAAGGAAAGGTTTATTTGGTCTCCGCTTAGCAGTGTCATGTATTGGTGTGCACACTGTATTCCGGGGGTAATAACATAAGTGACAGGATTATTTAACACTAAGAATTTAAAGCAGGAAGATAACTAAGACAGGAACACCTGAGAAGGTTTTTCAGAGCATATATGGAAATTGAGTTGGACTTTGAAAAATATATATTATTTGGATAAGAAGCCGAAAAGAATTTGCTAGAAGCAAAAGCCAGTAAGGAGGCCGGCCAGCAGTTTTAGATGCACTGTGATTTTAGGTTTGCTCCGAATTAAGAGGTCAGCTAGAATTGAAACACTGCTTTCTGATTCTGGGAAATCTCCTTTACTAAGCAAGCTTAGGCGGGAGTGCTATGTTCACCTGGAATTATTTTTATTGCAAATTACTATAAAATAACTCCATCAGCATTCTTTTACTCAGTATTGTTAAGGAATTATATAGCATTGTTAAGTCTAGCAAAATACCAGAATATGACTTTTCCTGACCCATAAAAATGGCTTACTTGATACTGACTAGTATGATAGTAATAGCCCAGTATTTTCTCATCTTTGAATGCCAGGTATCACCAACATGATCAAAAGTGTTTTTAATACCATTTTCATTTCTCCTGTGGGCCTACACGCTTGAGTTCAATCTGATATAGTAAGTTCAAAGAACCCAGATTTAGAAAAGTCAGGCTTTGTTCCATCCCTCAATCTCTTTTGTGGATTAGAAGCACAAAAACCCAGAAAATAGAAGCCTATGCAATGCCTTAATATAGTGCCAGATGCTTGTGTCATAATATGCAGGTGATGATATTTGAAACTTTTTGAATTAGTTAAGTTATAGAGAGTCTAGTGTTTGGACTATTTTTTCTCCCCTTGGCCCTCCTATTTGGAGGTTCCTACAGCTTTAGAACTGGACTGGTTACTACTGTTGAGGTCAGTGAGGTACAATATGGGATCTTTCTCTTTGGAGCCTCACAGTGAGACCCCCATTAAGGCAGTAAGTTCACTGAGCAGAAAACATGGTTGGAACTTCTTGCCAAAATTTTGTTCCCCCTTCCCCCAAGAGAATGCCTTAAGGCCTGAAAACAAGTTAATTTCCTACCCTATCTAGTTATATTTCCATAATTCCCAGCTTTGTTATCCCTAGAGACGTCCTCCTCCCCCGTGGGTATTCTTCTAAGTGAATAAACCCATTATTGATGGCAGAATCAGTGTTTGCCTCCTCTTGCTCATGATAGAATGCACAGGCTCGCTGTGCTGAGGCTCTGGAGGGTCTGTTATCTTAAGATGGGTTTCACTACAATGGTGAAGAACAGAGTCGGATTCAGAACTGGACTGACACAGAGGGGCACCATGGCTTTGAAGTTCACCACCGTCTCCAACCCTTACCTGAAGAGAGGAGAGGGTGACCAGTAGGGCTCCCTGGCCTCAGGCCTTGCTAGTAATGGTACTTTTCACACCCACTCTTTTCAGTCCAACCTCTTAAGCACTTGGATCTTCTGTCTGTATGGTGCTGGCTTTCTCAAAAAAAAAAAAAAAAGTAGTTTCAAATACATCAGAGTTTAGAGACATAAGCCCTCAGATCTGGAAAATGATTTTAACTGTCAATTAAATATGACCTGGGACATAGCTAACCTGGGAAGTGCAGAGTAATGAATGTTATTTACATTTTATCTGGAACAGGTGAAAGATCTCTGTGACTTGAGAAAATATGACTTTTAACTGAGAAGCAGTGGATTTCTCCCAGTGGCTCCTTCCTACTGCTGTTACCTAAAATTTCATCATCTTTTCGTTTGATTCTGTTCAATGTGGTGTCTTTGGGGCCAGTGGGTATTTTCACCTTCTACTTGGAGGAGTATTTGTTCTTAGAGCTCTGCAGTGGCTAAGGGAGAACAGCCCCACCCACTTTCTTGTTGCTTGGCACCAGCTCTCCCTGGCTGTTGAGCATCTTGTTTACTTCTGCCCTTAATTCCCTGCAGGTGCGAAAGTACAAGAGCATGATCCTGGAAGACCTGGAGTCCGCTCTGGCAGAACACGCCCCTGCGCCACAGGAGGTTAATTCAGAACTGCCTCCTCTCACCATCGATGGGATTCCTGTCTCTGTGGACAAAATGACCCAGGTACAGGGCGGGAAATGAGGAGGAGATGCAAAGATAAGAGATGCAGATATGGGCGAGCCTCTCCTCCCTTTTCTAGCTTTGTCTTTGGTGATGTGACCAGAACTTGAGACCCAGACTGGAGTGAGTGTGTGGCAGCCTCAGGCAAGGCCAAGTCCCAGGAGGAGCCTCCTGACTAAGCACATACATGCCCGGACCCTCCTCGCCCATGCTCTCCTTTAACTGAGGTTTCTGTGCTAGTAAAGGAAACTTTCTGCTTGGGGTTAGTTTGACTGGAAACTGTCCAAAGTTTGAGGAATCACAGTCAAGCAGGCTAAACTGCTCCTCCCCACTCTCACCCCCCAACCCCAGGTTTTTGAGGTAGGGTTTCTCTATGTAGCCTTGGGTGGCCCAGAATTTGCTGTGTAGACCAGGCTGACCTCAAACTTAGAGCAATTGCCTCAGACTCCAAGTGCTGGGACTAAAGGTGTGTGCTACCACACCTGGCTTATTTACTAACTTAGTTTTGTCCTGTTTCTCTAGGTAGAATTTGAAGCAATCACTATAATTTATTGCTGTTAAGTTCAGCTGCTCAACACTTAAAATAGCATGCCATCTAAACAATAGTACCTGTTTAGTAAATAGCCTAAGAATAGTCAATCAACTAAATTCAATAAAGTAGGGATCAGCTGGTTCCTTGAATGGGTCTGAACCAGAGACTTGATGAGAAATAACATTGTATTTTTTTATAAATATAAAGCTAGAGCTCAGTTTAGTATCATGTGGGCTATGGTCCTGGCGCCTGAGTTTAGATGCAGGAGTTCAAGTATTCAAGGCTAGCCTGGAATACATAGTGAGACCCTGCCTTTTTAAGATTAAAAAATGTTCTAAACCTCAACTGATTTTTGATTTTTGGAGCACAGAGCATTGGTGAACATGAAGGGTCTTTCAGTCGTTCTTCAGAAAGAAAGGCATACCCTGCCCTTTCACAGTTGATGTTCTGTTGCTGGTTCCATTCCACATGGCTAATTTTAAGAATGTTCTCTGTCTCTCAGCCATAAAGTGCATGAAAAGCCAGCGGACCCTCTAGTGTAGGATCCTAGTGTGAATCCTCTTCTGTGATGTTTTTTTCTCCCTCACTGCCATGTTTGATGTGTTAGTTGAAATGACCCAAGGTTTTCATGATAAACATGCCTAAATTTAGCTGATTTTCTTGAAGAGCAGCCAATAGCTACCAAAAAAAAAACCAAAAAACCCCCGGAGCATTTACTGTTTGGAAAGCAAAGCATGGGAAGCTCAGTTCCATTCCATGCCACATGCTTGGTAAATAGAGCATGGCACAGTGACAGGTTCAAGGAAAACTGACACTTCGTCCCCAGCTAGACAGCCTTTGTTGTAAGCCCAGGTTCATTGCATGCAGTTCCTTCTTTCCCTTCTCACTGCAGTGGAGGATTGAAAATAAAACATAACAAATAGTTTTTAAAATGCTTTAGCATTTTAAAGGGGCCCCATGAGATGGAGCTGATGACCTGAATCCAATCTCCAGAATTCACATGGTGGAAGGAGAGAACTGGCCTCCAAAAGTTGTCTTCTGACCTCCTCATGTGCTCTGTGGTAATGCCCCCCCCCATAACAAATAAATAAACTTTTTTTTTTTTTTTTTTGGTTTTCTGAGACAGGGTTTCTCTGTGTGGCCCTGGCTGTCCTGGAACTCACTCTGTAGACCAGGCTGGCCTCAGAAATCCGCCTGCCTCTGCCTCTCGAGTGCTGGGATTAAAGGTGTGTGCCACCACGCCTCAGCATAAATAAACATTTAAAAATTACAATGTGAAGAGGAATAAGAATAAGTAGGGTGATAAAAGACCGGCCAGACCTGAATGGAAATTTCTAAGTGTTCAGACAACGTCCGGACACTGGTGTTTTCTCCCTCCGCCTCTTATTGCTATGCTTTCCTCTTAAGCTGAGCCAAATACCTGTCTATGTTAAATGATCTTAAAGCCTTTCACTTTTAATAGTAGCGAAAGAAGTGTTTAATTTCAAACTAAGCCTGATAGACACGGCATGGGAAAAAGCACTTCTCCCTCCTGTCCATGAGAATATAAACTGGCACCCTTCCTAGGAGGCTGGTTGGGAGTGCAGAGTGACATTTAAAGTGTGATGTCCAGTGTGGACAGATGGCTCAGAGTTTAGCCTGAGTTTGCTTCTCAGCACCTGTGTTTTCAGCGGCTCACAACTGCCTAGATCTCCAGCTGCAGAACCTGACAGCCTCTGCGGGGACTTGAACTCATGCTTATACCCCCACATGGATGTGTACACATAATGAAAAATAAAAGGTATAAATAATCTTTAGAGGAGTGTGGGTTGCTCTCTAGAGCAGCAGCAATGATGTTTACTGTTCGAAACAGCATCGCTTACAACAGGAAAAGAGAATAGAATTTAACTAGTGGTTAGATTATAATAAGAATGCCAACTACTTACATAGAGGAGGCATGCCATGGCTCAAAGAGGACAAGGCTATTTACTGTTGGGTGACCTGTTGTGTCCTTAAAGAATGGTCTCTGTTACAGTGGAATAGTACCTGGGAGATACAGCAGACAGATTGTAAAGTTGCCTTTCTATCTACCTAATTTTAGGAGGTTAAGGCTTTACTGTTTTTCATTTCTTTTCAAAGGCTAGATTTTGTTGTTGTTGTTGTTGTTGTTTGTTTTTTCGAGACAGGGTTTCTCTGTGTAGCCCTGGCTGTCCTGGAACTCACTCTGTAGACCAGGTTGGCCTCGAACTCAGAAATCTGCCTGCCTCTGCCTCCCAAGTGCTGGGATTAAAGGCGTGCGTCACCACTGCCCAGCTAGATTTTTTTTTTTTTTTTAATTCAGAAAGCACAAAGTGTTGATTGACCTCATTTTCCAAAATGTGTACACAAAACGTGCTCAAGTGTGTACACTAAAGTTTGTAAGAATGTACATCAAAATGTTGATTAGTATTTTCAGTTTTTACATTTAACTTGAATTTTTTAGGGTACAAGTTTGATAATGTTTCTGCTTTGACCAAATTTTATTTTTCTTCTTTAATTTTGGATGAAAATGTCATGAAGTCTTTTTACCACCTTCGATCATTGGAGCATTAGAAGGCACACTATTACATTATTACATTCTTCACAAAGGCAGAGAGAGAACGAGAGAGAGAAACTTTTACATTCAGATATGACTATAGCCACAAAAAAACAAGCGATGGAATGTTAATTCTAGATTTCAGACTATATGGGTAATTCATGACTTTTAAAGTGATCAAGTCCTAGGAAAGTAGACCATACTGTAGTATGCTCTGTCTCCCAGTCGTCTCTCTTACTGTCATTACTATACTTTGTGATGTGGAGGTGACTCACGTTTGTGTGGAGCTGACATAGATAGGTAATTCTGTGTACAGACCTGAAATGTGTTCTGAGTCATCCAAGGAGACTTATTTCTTGCTGGCCTCATGCTAGCTTTATTGACTTTCTGTAAATTAGATAGTTTACTTGTTTTTATAAAAATACAAAAATCTAGTTTTTTCTAGTCCAAGCACTACTATATATTAACTCTAGGCCTCAAATTTTTTTCTTAAGGATTTATTTAATGTATATGAGCATGCTGCTGCTGACCCACCAGAAGAGGGCATCGGATCCCATTACAGCTGGCTGTGAGCCACCATGTGGTTGCTGGGTAAACTCTTGACCTCTGGAAGAGCAGCCAGTGCTCTTAACCGCTAAGCCATCTCTCTATCCCTCTAGACCTCAGTTTTATGAGCCTTCCTGTCCCATCAAGTTGGAGGAAATAAAAAATTAGGTATTGTGGAGGAAAGTGCTTTGAAAACTATCTCACAATTTTATTAGTTAGCATTTATTTCTTCTCAAAGGCTTTGTTTCAAGAGACGGTCTCCATGTGTAGCTGTGGCTTACCTGGAATTTTCTATGTATATCAGGCTGGCCTCAAACAGACAGAAATTCACCTGTCTCTCTCTGCCTTCTCTGTGCTAGAATTAAAGGCATGTGCCACCACACTCAGGTGCAATTGGCTTTATTTTTAATGGGGGGGGGGAGTAGTGTACATTATGTGTGCAGATGCCTGTAGAATCCAGAAGACAACACCTTTTACCCTGCAGTCTTCGGCAAGAGCATTCTGAACTGCTAAGTCGTCTCCCCAGCTCCCCTTTATTTTCGCTTTAAACACTGAAAATTGGCTCATGCAAGTAGATGGGCATCGTCACAGACTTGAGCAGTTGAACTTCATCCAGAACTGACTGCCCTGTATTCAGGAAGCAGAGCTGTGCCAGGGCTTTGCTGTTATTGTCCTTTGGGTTTTTATCATCTTTTTTGCTTCATTTTGAATGTATAATTTTTGGTCAAGTATTATGGTGAACATCTGCCCCCCCACACACACACACACGCAGGAGAAGGAGAAAGAAGAATTCTCCTTTTATCTCTCTCTCTCTTTCTCTCTCTCTCTCTCTCTCACACACACACACACACACACACACAGGAGAAAGAAGAATTCTCCTTTAAACCACTCTTACATAAAAATTTGAGAAGGTTTAGCAGAGTAATCTATTTTTTCGGGGTGGGCTAGGTTCTATGTTGCCAAGAATAGACTTCAGCTTTTTTTATTCTTCCTTGAAACTGAGTCTCACTATGCAGCTCAGGCTATCCTAGACTCACTATGTGACCAGGCTGGCCTTAAACTCATAAACCTGCCTCTGTCTCCAAGGTGTTAGAATTAAAGACATGTGCCACCATACTCAGAAGGTCTTGAACTTTTGAGCTCAAGCAATTCTCCTGCTTCAGCCTCCCAGGTAGTAAAGACTGTAGGTGTGGACTACTATGCATGCCTTGTTTTTCAGAAAATTGGCAGGTCGTGTTAGCAAGTTGTTCTAACCAGCTTTCAGACCAGGTCTAGAAAGTGGCTTTATCTGGGCTTCTCAGGTGCCCATTATGATCAGCAGATGTGGAGTTGGGGGAGGGGGCTCAGCTCAGTGACACCAGCCCCTGCTGCTAGTTCTCAGGGGCACATGGAGCCAGAAATCCATTGTTTCCTGAGGATTTTTCTCATACTGAATGAAAACAGTCTCCTTGGAGGAGAAGCCTCACAGCCTTTAACGCAGCATTTGGGAGGAAGGAGTGGGGGGGTGGATCTCTGAATTTGATCCCAGTCTCGTCTCCAAAGTGAATTTCTAGCCAACCAAAGCTATTTGGTGGGTCAGGGAGAGGAATTAGTTCTCATTGCCACAGTAGAGTGGGATAGGACTCCCATTTTCTGGAGAAGTTGTACATTTTGGGGAGAGTATTTGAAAGGATATGGTAAAGACTCTTATGGAAGGAATTCCAGAATCATCTCTGACAAGCCTGTCCAGGACCGCTGGTTCTTTCTACCCCTCTTCCCGATGGCTCTTCTCCCTGCCCCCTTGAACTCGATGGCCTCCTTTTTACTCTCACTGGGGCCATCTTTGTCCCTGGAACAATGATTCGACTGGGCAGTAATTCGCTAGTTTCAGAAAAGCCTTCTGGCAGGGCAGTGGTGGCGCACGCCTTTAATCCCAGCACTTGGGAGGCAGAGACAGGTGGATTTCTGAGTTTGAGCCAGCCTGGTCTACAGAGTGAGTTCCAGGGCAGCCAGGCCACACAGAGAAACCCTGTCTCGAAAAACCAAAACAACAACCAAAAAAAATGCTTTTAAGAAAAGAAAAGAAAAAACCAGGCAGATTGGGGTTTAAAAATAACAAAACATCTATGGTCTAGGGAGGGCAAGTTAGCTCAGCAGGTGGGGACGCCTGCCTCCAAGCCTCATACAACTGAATGAAGTCCAGTGCCTCAGACCCGTGTGGTAGAACATGAAAAAGACCCCCATGCCACAGCACACGTGGCAGACAGAAAATAAACCAATCATCATTTTTAAAATATGTGCTATATGCTGGACATGGTGGCACATGCCTTCAATCTTAGCACTTGAGAGAGGCAGGCAAGTGGATCTCTAAGTTCGAGGCCATCACTACAGAGTGAGTTCCAGGACATCAGTCTCAATAAAACAAAACCAAACTATGTGATATATTCTTACTATATTTTAAACAGAGAAGCATAAGATGGATCCAAGAATACTAAGGAAAGGGATGATGACCAAGGAAATTACGCATTTAGGATAAAATAAGACCAAGGAGATATTTGAAACTTATAAAGAATTAATATGCAGAACAAATTAATGCTTCTTTCAAATTAATAAGAAAAAAATTAGAAAATTTGACAAAGCATTATAAAATAGCTCACTGAAAAAAACAAATAACCAGCAAATAAAAAAAAAAATTCAACTAACTAGTAATAAAAATGAGAGAACTCTTTCCTCCATATCAGATAAACTCAAACCACAAAGCTCAGACATTAACAAGACAGAAAGAAATGAAGAACATGTGGGAAGTTTAACTAAAGAGATGGCTTAGCCATTAAGAGTTGTTCATCCTGTGGGGAGCCTGGGTTCAATTCTTAGCACTTACATGGCAGCTTATAATCTTCTGTAACTCCAGTTCCAGGGAATCCAATGCCTTCTCTGACCTCTGTGGGCCCTAGGCGTGCATGCATGTAGTCCACAGGCATACTTACTGGAAAAACACTTACACACATTTTCCAGTATGGACCAGTGAGTACTGTCACCTGGAGTGGGAGAGGGAAAGGTGGTGTATGTTGGTGTTGAGTGTGCCCCTTTAACCAGCAGTTTCACTTCCACAGTTTCTTCCTAAGGTGCACACACTGTAGACACATGCCTGCTTTTAACCATTACTCAGGAGGCAAGGGCAAGCAGCTCTCTTGAGTGTAAGGAGAAAGAGCAGTGGGGTCTGGGGGAGGCAGCACCAAACTCCCTAGAGAACTTAAATGCCTATCAAGAGCAGTGTTCACTACATGAGAACCAGGTATTGACAACTGCTAGAGAACAAGACGTGAGCACAGTTGTTCAGAGAGATGTCCAGAGGGAAATGTTAGGTGGAAGACACTGCACGTGGTACAGTGTGTACCAAATGGCAGTGTTCGATTTTTCTTCAGTAACACGGCTGCCTTTCTAACGAATGTTAATGAAATGGGTAGAATTTGGCGTACTGGGAAAGGTATTCATCAGTCTAGTCAGGACACTGAATTGGTAGGCAAGCTCACCTGTTATTTTAGTGTATGGTTTACAAAAAGAGTGTAGCTACCACAAGCCTGCAGAGACTGACCAGCCTGGGAGTAAGAAAAGCTGAGGCTTTAAGGGCAGCACTTGAAGAAGTTCTGGGTGTGACATGGGAAGCAGAAGTGTGGCTTGTCTGAAGAAGTCTTTGGATTCGTGAATCCACTTGCCAGTCCTTGATCTTACTCATTCTGAAGTTACAGTTTCACACTGGCTCTTCCTGTGTTTTCTATAGCAGTGTGCTTTGAGTGGAGAGGGAATGAGATTGAGAAAAACCAATAGTGTTCAAGGGATGCCCGTGTTTGTGTTGGCAATTGGAGGCAACTATATTTTGCATAAGGATTAGCCACTTTCATCACCTGAACAGAAGTTGGTGGTGCAAATAATCCAGATAATGAGTAAGGAAATCATTGGGCTCTATTCTCTAATGCCCTTGGTATACACATTTCATATAACTGGTCTGTCAACCTGCCAGTTCCTCATTTCAATTAAAATAACAACACCTGGCTGGGAAGGTGTCTCAGTCACAAGTGTGTGGATCTGAATTGAAAACCCCAGAACCAGATGAAATTGGGCATGGTGGTATATGTCTGTAATCCAAGCAGAGAGATTGGAATCAGAGACAAGAGAATGCCCAGGAGCTCACAGGCCAGTTTGTTTGCTGGATGGTTATGAACAAGAGTGAGGTCTTTTTTCAAATAAAGTACAAAGTGAGGACCTCCATCCAAGGTTGTCCTTTGTCCTTCACATATCATCATACACACAGAGAAATAAACAAAAAATAATCTCCAATTTACTTTCTCTGCCACATCACAATTTTCTTGTAGACTATAGAAATCTTACCTTTCTGCATAGTTTCATATGTGCTGCTTTCTCTTTAAATGTTACACAGTTGTCCTCAGTGTCCATAGAAGATCCATTACAGATACTCAAATCCACAAATGCTCACATTAATTACAGAAAATAGCACATAGTGTTTGTATGAGATCGACCTGAATCTTTCTATAGACTTTAAATCATCTCTACATTACCTATATACAATACCTAATCCAATGTAAATGCCATATAAGTAATTGTTAGACTATATTATCTAAGAAATAACTATAGAAAAGACCAGTTGGTACATATTCAGTACAAGTAATTTTTTTTTACCCTGACTATTTGCTTCACGGTTGATTGAACCTGTAGATATCTAACTCACACTTACAGTGGTGATTTGTATGTCTGACCAGTAGAGGTGGAATTGTTAGACACACTAACTTGAAAGTTTTTTTGTTTTTTGTTTGTTTGTTTGTTTGTTTTTCGAAACAGGGTTTCTCTGTGTAGCCCTGGCTGTCCTGGAACTCACTCTGTAGACCAGGCTGGCCTCGAACTCAGAAATCCACCTGCCTCTGCCTCCCAAGTGCTGGGGTTAAAGGCGTGCACCACCACTGCCCGGTGAAAGTTATTTTCTTACAATTGAGCTTAAATACCATTGAGGAACCTCAAAAATCCCTGATGTAAAGACAGAGGGACTGAGTGGCCAATGCTATTTTAACACGTGTTAAGGATAATACATTGGCTGAACAGCAGATAAATAACTGAATTTACAAATTGCAGGTTTCTGGCATTGTAGGAATTATTGTTTCATTTTAGCTGGTTTAGGTTTTTGTTTTCTATCCAGATACCAGATCGAAACCCACATCTTAAATTTGCTAGTGAAGTGTTCTGCCTTCCATTTAGCAGCCCTTCAATTAGGCTGCTTAGCATATACCATCTATAGTATGTGTGTCTGGCTTTTTTTGTGTGACTGGGTGTCATGTAATCCAGGCTGCCCTGGCTAAGGATGACCTTGAACTGATCCTCCTGCTTGCACTTCCCAAGTGCTGGGATTGCAGACATGTCACCACGCCTACTTTCCACCTAATCTTTATTTTTGTATGTGGGTGTGTCTGTGCACCACATGCATGCAGTGCTTGTGGGTACCAGAAGAGGGCATTGGATTCCCTTGGGACTGCACATAACAGACTCTTAAGAACTACCATGGAGTTAATAGGAATCAAATTTGGGTCCCCTGAAGAGCAACCAGTATTCTTCAGTGTGAGTTCTCGCTCTAGCTCCTAAAATCTTTACTTTTAGATGCTATTAACATGAATTTGATATCCTTTCTCTCTGGTTGTACCCTGGAAGGAGCAGTATTTTCTCCTGTGTTTGGAGTAAGTTTACCTGGGCAGCCTAGGGCCCTTTAGGCTCACAAAGAGACCTAAGTCAGAGAGAGAGCAGCCAAGCAAGCTTATTGTAGCCCAATTAAGACAGCCTGAGAAGCAAGATCCTGTTGATTGTCTCCCTGTGGATTACAGACACCTTCCTTAACAAGCACATTGAGAAGCTTTGCTTTCCCAAACTCTTTGGGACCACTAATTAATCCAACTGGCAGTGAAGACACAGAGTCAAATTCTGGAAAGGAATTACTTAACTCTTTCTATGCTGGACAACTAGTAACTGATTTTCCCCATATAGTCAGTCCCTTTCTGGTCAGGCATGATGGTCTATACCTGTAGTCTTAGCACTGAGGAGACTGAAGAAGGAAACTCTCAAGTTCAAAGCCAGGTTGGGGGGGGGGGGATTGAGGAAGGGAGGGAGAGAGAAAGGATAGATAGGTAGGTAGATAAGATGAATCTTCTTATTTATTGCTATTGGCATTTTTTGAGAGAAGGTCTAAGTCTTTTAAGAAGTCTCAACATCTGTTTGGGACAGTTTGAAAGTTATTAGTGGGACTAAAAAGGGAAGTTTTAAGTTTGTAGTATCAGTTTATTTTATTTGTGCATTTGAGACAGCTCTTGTTTTTATATGAAGAAGTATAAAATATATATAAGCCCTTTTCTGCTAGAGGCTAGAAAAGACAGTCAAGAAACTAGGATAAAGGAAAAAATGACTTTGAGATGTACTTTCTTAAAATAACTGGAGGAATGACCTCATGAGTCAGCTGATAGCATGGGTTTGCAAATGGATACATTTCTATTAGCCCGATGTTTGATGCCTCAGAGCCAAATATACATGGAGTGTATTATATCATAGCCTGTAGGCAGGAAATGTGTGAGTAGGAAGCACTTAGGAATCCTGAGATGAGGTGGCATGGTCCACACAGGAAGTAACCAGGCCTGTCTTTATTATATAAGCATAGATGATTTACCTTCACGGTCCCCTACTGTATAACTATTTGTATTATCTTCTGGTACAGTAAGATTCCATATTTTATTATAAAAAGAACTATAAGGATATTTAGTAGATACATTCTCCTGTATTAAAGTATTGACATACTCATTCTCTGCAACCAATTCTTAAATATCCCCCTACCCTTTTTGCTTTACCATTTAGTTACAGCTATAGGCAGGTCCTTGATTCTGACTCCTTGCTCAAAATGTTCCTCTCCCTCTGGTTTTACAGGGCAAAGGCAGCACAGATATGTTTTGGTGGGTGCAGGAACTAAGATTTTTAACTTGACAAACTGCTTTTCTTGCCCCAACCAACAAACCTGCTGAAGAATATTCACAGCACAGACCTACTGTCTTCCTGCATGCATGCACTGGTTCCTGTGCCAGGAAATAAGTATGTCAGTTGACTGGTTTAAGCCTAGTTTGGTTTCAGTTAGCATTCCAAAATCAAGCTGAGTGAAGTCCATAATGTATTCCGTGTAGATGTTGCTCCATCTACCTCTGAGCCTTGTACACACTGCTTCCAGGGAACACTTGGGTTATTTTCACCATACTAACTGCAAAGGGAATTTCTTTTCATATATCTTATAAACATCTACCTCTTCGTGGAAGGAAGATCAGCCCTTAGTGTAGTAGTGTCTGCAGAGGCAGAAATCAAATTTAGAGATAGACATTGTTGCCCTTTTAAGAACAAATCTACAAAATGTAGCTTTTAAGGTCTCTGTAATCAACAAGTGTATCCTCCTTTGTCATCCATGGAGCAGAAGTTAACTGTAGGAAGCAGTGAGCTCTCAACAGTCCCATTTGGAATTTTCTGAATTTTCTGGAACTCTTAGGAGTGCTCTCTATTTGATCTGAGGGATGTGGAATCCAGGTGCACATCCCATGTGTTGGTCCTGAGGTCACTATGATAACCATGCTCTTGCCTTTCAGGCTCAGCTTCGGGCATTTATCCCAGAGATGCTCAAGTATTCCACAGGTCGGGGAAAACCAGGCTGGGGGAAAGAAAGCTGCAAACCTATCTGGTGGCCAGAAGACATTCCATGGGCCAATGTCCGCAGTGACGTCCGCACAGAAGAGCAAAAGCAGAGGGTAAGTCCCTCAGAGCGCCCATTGTTTTGCTGTGCTAAGTCCCCCGCCTCAGCTTCTGTCACTACAAAGTCTCAGAACATTCCATAATAGTCAAGCCCCTTCTTCTGAAGAGTTGGATGTTCTCTGATGTACGGCCCTTCCTGTCCATTACTCCCATAACTGTACACAGAAAGACCTGGAAACGCTGTGGATTTGCACTTTGTCTCTTCATAGCTGCCTTTCGTAAAAGCTTTAAACCAGAGAAACTTGGAAGTAAGAGTCATTTGAAAGCTTAGAAGTAGCCTTGCTTCTGATTAGCAAGAACCACTGTTGAACTGGTTAGGTGGCACGTATCTATAATGCTAACACTCGGGAGGCCAGAGCATGAGAATCTCTAGTTTGTGGCCAGCCTGGACAATGTAGTGTGTTCTAGACCAAACCTACCTGAAAACAAAAAACAAACAAATCACTAGAGAGCTAGCTGAGTGGTTAAGAGCTCTTACTGATCTTGCAGAAGACCTGAGTTCAATTCCCAGCGCTCATGTTGGATGGCTCTAGTTACAGGCATCCAACACTCTCTTCTGGCTCCCTTGGCACCTTCACACATATAGAATACACTCACACAGAAACACACAGATACACATACATACAAAGAGATGTAATATATACTTCTTGATCAGAGTGTTACCTCTTAGGAGAAACGAGAGTTTGGCCTCAGTTTGGAATAGAACATAAAAGCAGAATCAGACCTTGGTTAGGAAGGAAGGACAGGAATAATTCTGTGGGAAATCCTAAGAAATTAACTCTATACAAGGTTTGATAAGTAGATGGCTGATTCTTCCATGGTGGCCCAAATACCCAATTTCTTTGTGGCTTATTATGTTTTCCTGGTCTTTTGATGACAGGTTTCATGGACCCAGGCATTACGGACCATAGTTAAAAATTGTTATAAGCAACATGGGCGGGAGGATCTTTTATATGCTTTTGAAGATCAGCAAACACAAACTCAGGCCACCACCACACACAGTATAGCCCATCTCGTACCATCACAGACCGTAGTACAGACCTTCAGCAACCCTGATGGTACCGTGTCGCTCATCCAGGTAAGTCAGCACGATGGCTCAGGGGAGGTGGTTCGGTGGTATCTCACCTCCCACATGAGGAGTTTTCCTGTGCAGTGCTCCTCTCTATCCTCACAGCTGCTCTAGCTCTGCCTGCCTAGGATTCACTTCTACACAGTTTATTTTATATTTAATTTTCTTATGATAGTTGGATGGAACCAGGGTCCTCACCCACATTGAGAAAGTACTCTACCACATGGCCACATCTTATCTCTAGTCTTTGATCCATATTTTACATTGCATGTGTTTTATTTTAATTCAGAGCTATAAGTAGTTTCTGGGACATTTAACCAAAGCATCTGAAAACTGTTTCTTGGGTTAGGGTCCAATTAAGTAGTAGAATGCTCACCTATCGTGTAGAAGACCATCACCTTCAGTCCTCATCATTATAGAGAGAAACAGAGAGGAGGATTTTGGGGGAAGGGGAAAGAGAAGGAGGAAGAGAGAAGGAGAGAGATGGGGTGTACATGCCAAAGAAATACCTTTTCTGAGGTGGAACACTGGGTTGACAGATGAGGAATCTCTGAAGGTCATGTGGGGCTTAGAGGAGAGCGTTGGTTGCCCGGCACCACACTCCAGAATGTAATGCAGTCACTTGTCTAATGTTGATTCACGCTAGTCTCTAAGAGTTGGTTTATCTTCATGTCAGAAGGCATATTATGCTGAATTTGGGATTCAGTGAGCCTTAGGTTATGTCTAAGAGCCTGGCAGAAGGGCCTATCCACTGACACTTAACTTCCTGTGTTTCCTAGGTTGGTACGGGGGCAACAGTAGCCACATTGGCTGATGCTTCAGAACTGCCAACCACAGTCACTGTTGCCCAAGTGAATTATTCTGCTGTGGCTGATGGAGAGGTAAGAAATGGGCTTCTGTGTTCTCCTACTGAAATAGTGCATGAGTAAGTAGGAAGTAAGGGCCCAGAAGTGAATGAGCAGCCGTGCAATATTTAAACCTTAGTACTTTTACAAGAAAGGCCATTTGAGGGCTCCTATGCTGAGTATAGGCAATCTGCACAGTTGCAAAAAAAAGTTATTTAGGGTCTGTACAGACTGCATGGACATTTAGAACTCAACACTAAAGTTTAAAGTCACCTATGTATGTTGATTTTATGAATAGGTAATTTATTTAAGATGCAGTTGGCTTAAGAATCAATTCTGTACCCAGACATGGTAGTGCCTCCCCACTTTAATTTCAGCACTCGGGAGCAGAGGCAGGCAGATCTCAATGAGTTTAAGGCCAGCCTGGTCTGCACAAAGAAATCTTGTCTCAAAAAAGGAAATGATTCTGTTGTACTTTGGACTATCAGTTGGTACTGGTCATGTTGAATGCATTAGACATCAGACATTTGAATGATATCTGATGGTAATGGTATGTGTAACTCTGCTGGACAAAGGGAAAAGCCACCAAAGTACAAAGACATTAAAGATGTGAGCTTAAAGTGGGCACTGGCACATGTGATGGGTCGGAGATTATATGGCACATTCTGGTAGGTTCTTAGTGAATATCAATCCAGTAGAAATACAGACAGGTTCAGTAACAAGTAGAAGCAGACAGGAGTATGTTCTCCACCATACATTCAGTAAATGGTCTGGAGCCCTGTGCCAGGCTCTGCAGTCCAAATACTGAACAATAAACTAGTCTTGTCCATAGGGACCACACAGGGTGGGTGGGAAACCCATGGTGAACCATTCATTGAGCAGCATCAGGAAAGGGAAGAGAGGCCAGGGTGTAGTGCAGGGGATTTGCTATGAGTGCTTTTCAGAGGAGTAATGAACCTGAGCTTGAACCAGAGGGAAGCAAGCAAGAGCAACGGATTCAGGGAGTGTGTCCTATCCAAGACAGCAAGTATTCCATGCCCTGAGTTTTGAAAACATGGAATGGCTACAGTGACCCACTCTAACTAAACATAAGAGGGACCACCATTTGAAGGGCCTCAGCACAGTGATTTTTCTCTCATCAAGGCAGTAGGACATCTTCTGAATAACTTGGCCTCTTGGGCTTAGCCTTCTCTTTGGAACATGGGAGCATACAGACTCATACAGTTACACAGGAAGGAAGGAGTGACAGGCTCAGGCAACACAGCCAAGGAAAACACTGCTTAGGAGCAGGTCCTGCCAAGTGTGCCTTCAGCCTCCCGTCCAAACCCAATAAGTTTCTTTGTTTCTTCCCCACCCCTTCCTCTATCCACCTTTCCCTACCTCATGCCCTTCCTGTCTGTCTTGACTGGGGCTTGCTGTGTAGGCTACGCTGACCTGGGAATTGGGAACCTCCTGAGTGCTGGGATAGGCATGTGTTGCCATACTTGCCTCAAGAAAGTATTTACAGTGATTTCTCTTATGTGCTTCCAGAAGTACTTGATACAGACACAATCAAATTCAAATGTAAATTCTTTTTGCACAGAATATAGCATACTGAAACTCCCTATACATTATAGGCTATGTTGTGTGCATTCATTTGGCAAAAAACACAGTAATGTTATGTTTTGACTTTTAACTGTCCTTGTCCTTTATGCCTCAGGTGGAACAAAATTGGGCCACATTACAGGGCGGTGAAATGACCATCCAGACGACGCAAGCATCAGAAGCCACCCAGGCGGTAGCATCACTAGCAGAAGCCGCAGTGGCAGCTTCTCAGGAGATGCAACAGGGAGCCACTGTCACCATGGCCCTCAACAGGTGGAGGCAGGGGTGGGGGAGAATGGGATTGCAGGCCTGTCCTAAGAGAGCCACTGCATTCCTCCTCAGTTACAGCCGACAGTGGGGATATACACAGCTCATGAGACACTGTAGGCTGAATTGTTTTCTTCAGTCCTGGGGATGGAGCTCCCCAGGGCTTCATGCATATTAGGCAGACATTCTAATACTGAGCTATAGTACTTTGATTTCTAATCAGCCTCCACCAAGAAAAATTGAACTCTTTCTTTTGAAGAATATCTAGGAAAGGTGCACTGCAGAAAGAGAGAGGCCATTTCCAAAATAGCATTCCATGTTCTTTTTTTGGCCACTTTCTACTGATTATTGACAAGAAAGGTCACCACCCTATTATTCTTGATTCTTGACACAATTTTATTTTCAGCAGACTCTGGAAATTTTATTAATCATTAAGAACAGGGACCTTAAAGTCACTCTGCGCTGTCATTTGCTGGCTAGCTGACCTTGAGCAGTTTATATAAACTCAGAGCCCAGGCTCTTTCTATAGACTGACTGTAATGCCTCTCCCTGCCTTGAGGAGGTATTGTAAGACATCACTGTGGCTGAGATCCTTGGGTCTTGTGCCTGGAATATGGTCGGGGCTGCTGCTCATCCTTGTGTGCAGTCCTTAGTCTCACCTAGTCCTTGCCCTCTCCGGCAAGCCAGCACTCTGACAGGTGAGCTGTGAGTAGAGAGGGCTGTTACAGCCCAGTCTGCTGTCAAAGAAATCCTCCTCGTACCTGGGGAGACTTTCATTAGAGTGACCGTTGTAGAAATCCAGAGAGAGGAAGACAAAAGCCAGCTAAAGTATACATTGGGAGGACCTTTTTTTGTTGTTAAACTGGTTTTTAAAAAAAGTTTTGATTGGTAGGGCTAGATGGCTGAAGAGCACAGACACATCTGTGTGCAGTGCTGTGTGAGGCTGGAGAGAGCAGAGGCGCATCTGTGTGCAGTGCTGTGTGAGGCTGGAGAGAGCAGAGGCGCATCTGTGTGCAGTGCTGTGTGAGGCTGGAGAGAGCAGAGGCGCATCTGTGTGCAGTGCTGTGTGAGACTGGACAATGTGTTTGAGAAGCAAATTCCAAGGTCACATAGATTTCTGGTTTGAATCCCAGCTAAATTCTTTGTTAGCCATTTTCCCCTAAGAAACTTAGGCCCTAGACTGAGTTTCCTCTTTGTTATTTTGGGGTAATATTCTCAAACAGACTCAAGAACTCGGTAATACAATGTATGTGAAGTTTTCAGAGGCACCTGCTCATGTTAACACTCAGAGAATTAAGTCTGTCTTCCTCACCTTTTCTCTTCCTTCCCTCTATTCTCTTGCTTCCTTCATCTCTCCCTCTCCCTTCTTGTCTTCCTCTCTTCCTCCCCTCCCCCCTTTCTTTTCAGGGAATCTCACTCTATACCCTAGGTTGACCTAGAACTAACTCTGTCCCAGACTGGCCTTGAACACGTGGTGATTCTCCTGTCTTAAAGTCTCTTGAGTACTGGGATTGTAGGTGTGAGCCACCATGCCCGTGGTATTTAAGTTACACTGCAAGGGGCTAGGGACTGAGATCGAGTCTGACCTGTGTGAGGCCCTGGATTCAGGTTGTGTTTTAAGATTTGTCTATCAGAATCGATTATAGTGGGATATAACTATAAAACCAGTTAGGACAAGGCAAATCAGAGCCCAGGTATACTTTGTTAAAGGCTTATAAGCCATTGTTTTAAAGGAAGTCATGGCTAAGACGTGGTTGGTCAGGCTCTAGGACTGAGACAAAGGCATGCTCTCACCCTTGACCTCTCAGATTTACCATGTCCTGGGGCTACTGCTTTTCAGAATTGTGGAAATGTAACTGTTCTCTATGAGTTGGCCTGCTTGCATTCCTTCCTTTCATGGTACTCAGATACATTTCTAAAGGCTCAGAGGGAAAACCTCCTGCCTTCGGCCTGGTGTCCCCTTACTGTTACTTTGGGTCTAAAGTAGTAAGTAGTAAGCCATCACTAAAGACCAACAAAGCCAGAACCTTGCAGCCAACACCTTGACTCCCAGTGAAGTATGGTATCCTGGGAACCCTGCACAAAGTGGAAAATCTGAGGCATATTCTGGCTCCCTTTGCTGTGAAGATAAAGTTTATTTCTAAAAGCAGTGAGCATAATGGTATCCCCTGAGGGCTTGTTAACAAATCTGAGGTGCAGCTGCAGTGTTTACTCCAGAAAGGAGAGTGTGGGTCACTGTGGCTTGAAGGAGAAAAGAGATGTTGAAATCTGTTTGCAATCAGGTAGTCCAATGCCCCAGTGAGTCCTGGAGTGATGTGTTGCCACTTCTACCAGAAGCCAAGCCTGGCAGCAAAGCAAGCTATAACCCACTGGTGAATGCTTTGTCAGGAGGGTTAGGTCTAAGACAACCCCTTACTGAGTGAGTCAGTGTACATAGGATACAGGGGACCCCTTTATCCCCTCAAAACTCATTGTTGGAAGTCCTCTTGAGAAAAATACAGAGAATGCTGGTCGTTGTTCCTATGGTAACGAAGTGATTTCATAATCTGCCCTAGTCTGTTTCAGGTACAGATGGAACAAGCATGATTCTCTAATATCCACCTGCACCTCTGCTGCACTGTAAACAGCAGATGTAAATGCAGGGTGAGAAAGGAGAAGCAAGCTGTGTGTGGGACAAGGCAGATGGGGCCTAAGGAGGCATGGGGTTCCTTCATCCACTAGAGGGGAAGGGGGGACAGCTGCAGGACAGACCTGTTTTTCAACTATGCTGTTAAAGAGTTTTTACAACAAGTCAGAACAGGACCCAGAGCCTCACGGTGTTAGCCCACCCTGGCTTTCCTAACAACCCAGAAGGGGCTGTGCAAGAGTTATCAGTATTAAAAACTGGAATCAGTGTTCATTTTAATGTATACAATAAAGAATAAGCTGGCACTTTTAGGAAGGATGCAGGAAAGGAATCATGGTGAACAAATAAGGAGGAGAATATCACACACAAAACCAGAACCAAAACCCAAGCAGACCAAGCAGCTCTTCAGCCCAAACAAGCAGGAGGGAAAGGAGGTGATGCCACTCACAGCCGATGAGTTTGAAACTGCTTCGTTGGCTAGGATCTTGTGTAACCAGACCCTCCCGCAGAGATGGCTGCACACCCCCCAATGCAGCCCTGCAGAGATGCATGGTAGAGGTGTGTACTCTGTTATACACTGGGCCTATATTTACCTTAGGAAAAACCTGCTTCACATTGATTGCTTTGTCAATATAGCATTTGTGTGTCTGCTGACCACACTGCTTCCACTCAGCATTGTGAGGAAGCTGGTGCTTGGTCATTTCTTCCCAGGGAGCTTAGAAGGCATCCTTCTTTAACTGTGGACACTGCTTCAAAAAGAAGTCAAACAGCATGATGGTGTGTGCCCTTATCTCAGCACATGGAGGCTAGAGATTGGCTAGAAGTTCCAGATCAGCCTGGCTCAAACAAACACAAAAATACAAGGGGTAGGAGGAAGGAAGGAACAGAAAATGAAATAAAGTTCATTCTTTCTTTTTATTGACTGATATAAAGATATACATATTTAGAGAGTATTGTGGCATTTAAAAATATTCTTAGACTCTTTTTCAAGCTGAAACTATTATTAGAGCTATTATTAATATATGTTAATATATGATTTATAGTAATATTTTGGCCAGAGGTCCACACCTTTATATAAAGGCATTAATTTATTTTATATTAATATATTACATATAACTGATATAGAACATATGTTAACTATTATAAATATATATTTTATATAAATATGTTATAAATATGGATATTAATGTATATTAATATAGTATATTCGTATACATTATATATTTACTATATATTATATATAAACTATAATGTTGTTTTAGTATATAGATTGACACTGATCCAATAAGAAGGGATGGATAATGTGGGTCAGAAGACCTTTACCTATAGTAGGTAAGGACTATGCTCTTTCTTGTAGATTAAAATTAGACATATTCTTAATCCCAACTAGGGAGGCAGAGGCAGGTGGATCACTGAGTTTGAGGCCATCCTGGTCTGCAGAGTGAGTTCCAGGGCAGCCAGGGTTACACAGAAACCCTATCTCAAAACAAACAAAAAAATTAGATATCTCCAAAAGTTGATGAGAGATTTGGAGATATCTTAGTAAAGTGTTGGGGGGTGAGGGGGCAGTGTCATATAAGAGTTGCGCCTAGGACCTCATATATGTTCTCCCCTGAGCGGTATATATTCTCAGTATTTTTAAGTTTTGATTTTGTGACGAGGTGTCACAGTGGTGCCAGGGCTGTCCTTGAACTTACTCTGTAGCTCATAATTTGTATATTCCTGCTCAGCCTGCTGAGTAACTGGGAACATAGGCCCCATTACAACTCTAGCCACTCCAGCTATCCCGGAACAAGATCTCGCTAGATAGTCCCAGTTAGCCTCAGACTTGTGGCATTCCTCCTGCCTCAGCCTACCAAATAATTCCAGTTAAAGGCAGGATCCACTCGCAGCTCTTTGGGCTGTCTGAGGTAGTGTTCTTACCAACACTTTAGTCTATCTGGAAAGTCACCGTTTTTCTATATAAAGCACAGACTTTACCAAAGGGTCTCCTTTGTCTCAAGAATAAACCTGTTTTCTCATCTTCTAAGTGACAGCTGCTACAGCCAAACTTCTGAGGAGTGTCCTAGTGTGTGTTGGCTTTGGTCTCCAGCTCTGCAAAAACAACAAAATTTCAGTAGGATTCTGCTTATTTGTTTCATATGTGATAGGTAGTATTTCTGAGGATTTAAATTTTGCAAGGGGTGTGTGTGTGTGTGTGTGTGTGTGTGTGTGTGTGTGTGTGTGTTAATTACATAGCGGGCAGGTCTTAAAAGCAAGGCAGATTAGTTCTGTCCAGCCTGGGGCATTACTGTGCCCTTGCTTTATCTGCTGAGCTGCTTAGTTGAAAGAACTGAATAAGGTATGCATTGTGTAACCTGCTCAGTGACAGTGTCTATACCAGCCAGTTCCTACTCCCTCACCAGTCTCCTCTAGAGCCTGCGGTGCAAGAGGATGATTTTAACAGTGCAAAGCCTGCATAGTCAATTCTGATGTTCCCTCAGGAACCCCAGATTGTCAGCTGATATCTCCATCTTCACAGAGGAGATTCTGAAATTTCTCTGGGCTGTTCGTTTTATTTTTAAAATCACTGAAATTTACGTGACAAATTTTAGTCTTAACTTCTTTAGGAGTTTTCTTCCTTAAAATATAAAATAAAAATTAAATAATAGTATGTCTTATTAAGTGGTTAAGGTATGACATTACAGAGTCAAGAAAAATGGATGCTTATTTATATAGTAAAAGCAGATAGCAAGGAGAAGGAAAAAATGTTCCCAAACTGGTAGAACCATGTGCTCCTTTCAGCAGATGTCTGCTCTATGTGGTGTTGGCCTTGTAGGAAAGGGAAGGGAGCTCACAGTTGCCTTGAACTTAAGAGGCAAGAAGCTTGGCCTTACAGTAATGATTTCAAACGCTAAGACTCCAGGTTTAGTGATGTCTACAGTAAGTGAAGCAAGAGGAGGAGCTGGACATTTCAAGATAGTAGCCAGCCATTGCTTCAAGAACATGTGTATAAACCGTGCTGTTATTATTTAATGTGGGTCGGATAGCATGGCTAGGTTGCTGACTGCTCAGATTAGCATTCATCTTTGGCATAAAAGGATAGCTTCTAGTAGTCTGCCTTATGTTACCATAAACAGAAAGGGAAACGTGTGATTGATAGCCAAAATGGTTCTGTGTGAACACGGATCAGAGCTTCCATCTTGGTTTGTACTTGTACCATTGGTGTCACTAAGGAAGGAATGATAATGAGCACCTTCTGTCCTCAAATACTCATTACCATTACCTCAGTGTAAAGAAAACTTCACATTGGCTTTAGAAGTATGTCCAGCTTGAGGTTCTTCTAGCTGTTATAATCACTGAGATTACTCTTACCCATTAACCCTGTGACTAGCACCACGGAGCCCAGAGAGCCTAGGAAAGACAGTATTGTTGTGCCTTGACTCATCTTGCATATACCCCTGTCCTATCTCTGTACCCACAGTGAAGCTGCCGCCCATGCTGTCGCCACTCTGGCTGAAGCCACCTTACAAGGCGGGGGACAGATAGTCCTGTCTGGGGAAACCGCAGCAGCCGTTGGAGCACTTACTGGAGTCCAAGATGCTAATGGTAAGAGATCATGAATATTTTATTGAATGTATTCCCTGTTTCCACTTAAACCTTCCTGATATAGCTGGCAACAAACCCGTTAGAAAAACATTGAGCTTGGTTTGAGTTTTTCTTCATAGGTAGGCAATTAATGCCTAGGAAAATCTAGGGGCCTCCGATTCCTTTTACTAATAGGATTCTTGAGGTTCACTGAAGAAAAATGCTACAATAGTGGCTACTTGGAGTATTTTTTTTAAATGAGCTGTTTTGCTAAGATGAGACTTGCTGAGAGATACTTAAGAACGTGCTTTAGAGCATTTCCGTCCTTTACTGTCCTGTGGGGTAGGAGGGTAGGTTGTTGATCTTGACTTCAGTAGAGACTCCCATGGGGGTGTGGAATGCACTGATTCAGTCCAAAAGGCACCAGCATGTCACCTGCCCCAGGATATGCAACAGGCTGTGATGAATGAACTTTTCTGGTTGGTCCTCTGTGCTCTGCTTCTTGTTCTATGTGGGCTTACCAAGGACATCTGATTTTAGCCAATGACTTGTCACCACCCTGCCTTTCTTTCCCAGCTCTTTGACTTCCTGGATATTGGTGACTATCCGGAATAAACAAAAGGTGTAAAGTTCATAGAAATGCAGTGGCCAAAACTTAGGGCTCCAACTCAGCTCTTTGAATCTGCCTCAGCGGGCTCTGGGAGTCAGTGGGAAGGACCTGGGCTTCAGGGGAGTGCCTTAGAAGACTGGGTCAGAGGGCAGTAGTCTGATCTGTGACATTGCCTGTGCCAAGCAGGCCTACTCATCTGTGGTATGGGAGAGATTGGGTATTTAAACGTCCTGGCAAGAGGGTAAATAGGTAACATTTTTTTTTTTTTTAGTTAGGCAGACAGTTCTTTAATGGCATTAAATGCCTGAAAGAGAAGTTTCAACTGGGTGTAGTGGCACATGCCTTTAATCCCAGCACTGGGGAGGCAGAGACAGAGGCAGGGCAGGCCAATCTCAGAGCTACCATAGTGAGACTGTCTCAGAATAAAGGGAGCGTGGTGAAGGTGGAGGGAAGGAGGTAGAGGTTTCTTTCTAGCACTGTTTGGTTTTATGGTCAGTCCATAAGAACTAAATACTCTGTAAGTCAGGAAAAGTCTTAAGGGGAAGACACAATGTGTCCTTTACAGTAGGAAAAGGTTCTTCTGTTCTAGGAGAGAGTGATGTAGGGACTACTAGCTAATGTCATTTTTGAGAATTGTTTTTCCAAAAAAAAAAAAAAAAAAAACCAACAAATTACATACTACAGCCACTGGCTGTTTTCTCTGGGCCTGAGGGGCTTGCTTTCTCACACTGACCTGAATGGGGATAGTGTTGGTTTTAGCCAGAACACTGCAGGATAAACAACTGTGTGTTCAGGACACAGTGGGCCATGGAGGGAAATAAGGAAAGGCTCCCTCTGTGGCTAGGAACCTGCCTCTCTTTACCTTTGCTCATCCTCATCTGCATTCTCATCTACGTAGAGGGGAGAGTAGGCTCTCTGGCCACATGGCATTCTCCTGAACTACAGTTGTTGTTACTCTCAGTGGAACTGCTCAAATACTTCCCATGTGGGTTTCATGGGAGGTTTTGTTACCCATTCTGATAGGTTTGATATGTCTGAGAAAGAACTGGTTGCTTAGGGTTCTAGCTCCTCCCTAGCCTCACCTTTTCAGAATGACACATTTATACTAGTGTCTGAAGATGCTCTGGGTATCCAGCCAAATAGACCTGATGGGCCATAAAATAAAGTTGAATCACATGCTCTACTGTCCGGTGCTAGAAGTTGTCTCTTCTTTAGTAGTTTCCATGTTGCTGGCTGTACTCTTGATAAGAGAACATTTGTGATCTGTATCCTAAGAGCCCACAGTTCCAGCCAAGCCTAGTGACACATGCCTGTAGTCATACTACTCAGATGGCTAAGAATGGAGGGTCACTCAGGCTCATAAGTTAGAGACTATCCTGGCCAATATGGGAAGAACTTAGTCTCAAAAATAAAGTTTAAAAAAAAATTAAATTAAAAAGCTTTTAGTCTCCAAGCAAGCTAGTGTGTACCATTTTCAGGATTTTTGACTTGGACTTGTCATTTCTTACTGTAGGCTCTCTGTATCCAACTAAATTAGTGCCTTGTACCACATCTCAGTGATTCTAGGCAACAGCTGATCATTTTTATCTGTTCTGGGGAATCCAGACGAGTCTAATGTGGAAGATAATCCAGATTGCTCTGACATTCCTTCTGTACTGACATTTACCCAGAGTGCTATAGGGTTTACTGTGGGTTAGAGCTGGGCATTCCACTTCACCCAGCTAATGGTAGCTGGCCTGACCAGCCAGGCTCTCTTCATTCTTCCAGATCCTGCCACTGTGTAATGTTAAACTTCAAGCATTTGCCAGTAAACCAACAAGATCTCTTTTGTTTTTAAATCAAAAAGTTTATTATCAGGAAGAATCTAATGATGGCAGACTAAAGTCCTACTTGTAAGAGTAGAACTAACTTGGAAATGGACACTTCTTGGGGGAAATGCGTCACGGACTCCAGAACAGTCTAAAGAACAGTGCGAATAGGATCTTAGAGCATTCAGATACGGTTTCTGGCCTGAAGGAGGGGTTAGTGGAGCAGAATAGCAGGAATGGATTGGCCACAGAATTTGACGAAGTAACCATGGGTAGAAGGTTAGTAGTCCTGTAGACAGTGTTGAAGATCCTGACTGGGCCACAAGGCAGACCTCATAAGTGCACTCTCCGTCCCAGGAGACATCCCCTGTTTTTCTGGGCACCACTTCCATCCCTACATGACAGGAAGGTAGAGTCCTAGCATGGCTTGATTCGGTTTATATTCTGTGAGGCTACGCCCTTTAGACTGTTCATTTCCTTTTCTCTACCATCCTCTTCTCTGCTAGGCCCCGGATCCTCTGTGCTTCCAGGACTCATGGCCTCCAAGACCAGTGGATACAGACACTCCTGTGGGGGTGGCCTTTATAGACCTTTTCTTCTCCTTCCTATCTTACAGCAAAAATAATGAAAGGATTCTGTTGGCTCCTGCTACCTCAGGAAACCCCCGCTTTTATGACAGAAATATCATGGATTTTTTTGGTTATCTTTTCTTCCTAAAAACAAGATGAGGCCAAGCAAAACAGATGACTGGTGTTGCTAGGCACCCATGCTTCTCCCTAGAGTTTTGACCGTCTTCCTAGGGATGGGAAACAGAAATGACAAAGGGAGCATTTGCTTCTGCCTTTGGTTTTATTTTCTGTTTGTTTGTTTTTGTTTTTGTTTTGCAGGAGGCGATATTTTTGGTTTTGCCTTGATTATTAAAGAATAGACTGTTGATATTTGGAGGGGTTGTTTGTTTTTTTCAAACTAAATAGGGTTGTATTATCAGTGTTACTTTGTAACTCGTCTTGGGGTATCTTAACCATTTTTCACGTCATTAAATAACTTTTGAAAAGGCCATTTTTATAATGCTTGGTAATATTTCATTTTATTGTCCATAATTGAGAGAGCCTCCTATTGTTGGTAATTTAGCTTATTAATAGTTTTTTTTTTTAAGCAATAAAATGGTACTGTTTATGTTTGTATAACATTTTTGCACAGCTTTATTATTTATTTTTTGGTGTCGCATACGCTATGCTTGATTACTCTCCCATTGGGACAACCCACTTCTTTACTTTATACAAAATATCAGCATAATTTTATTTTTTATCAATTTTAGGACAGGTAATAAGTTCTGTCTTAATTTGCATTTTCATATTAGTAATGCATGTGTTCACCTTTTTCATTATTTTTTTTTGTTTCGTTTTTTGAGATGGGCTTGTTATGTAGCCCAGGCTCAGCTCATGCCCTTATCACAGGCTGGACCGCAGGCATGGGTACCCATTGCAGCCAGCTTGTGTATTTCACAGGCTGGACCACAGGCTTATCCACATTTGTGCACTGCTGTGTCTTAACAGGGATGAATGTTTTGCCTGCATATTTGTCTGTGTCCTAGTAATGTTCTTTGCCATATGTGTATACATGTGTATTGTCTTTACCTGTCTATTATTAATTTGGACAAGCTTGATTCTTTTTATGTTCATAGAATTTTTGCTTTTGTTGTTATTTTTGTTTTGAGACAGAGTTTTGGTTTTCCAGCCTGGTGTCAAAATCATGGTGCACCTGCCTCAGTCTCCCAAGTGCTGACATAACTCGTGTGCCACTGTGTCTGGGCACTTTATGCTCAATGAGTCTTTTCTTTTTCTCTTTCTTTGTTTTGATTTTTGTTTTGGTTGGTTGGTTGGTTGGTTTGGTTTGGATTTGTTTTGTTTTGGTTGGGTTTTTTGTTTTATTTCCCAAGACAGGGTTTTTCTGTGTAGCCTTGGATGTCCTGGAACTCAGAGATCCACCTGCCTCTGCCTCCTAATTCTGGGACTAAAGGTGTGTGCCACCACTAGTAGTTTCAGAGGCCTTTTCTAAGTATCTATCTTATATTAGTCAGGGTTTCTATTCCTGCACAAACATCATGACCAAGAAGCAAGTTGGGGAGGAAAGGGTTTATTCAGCTTACACTACTTCCATGCTGCTGTTCATCACTAAAGGAAGTCAGGGCTGGAACTCAAGCAGGTCAGGAAGCAGGAGCTGATGCAGAGGCCATGGAGGGATGTTTCTTACTGGCTTGCTTGCTTCCCCTGGCTTGCTCAGCTTGCTCTGTTATAGAATCCAAAACTACCAGCCCAGGGATGGTACCACCTACAAGGGGTCCTCCCCCCTTGATCCAGTTGCCTTACAACTGGATCTCATGGAAGCATTTTCTCAACTGAAGCTCCTTTCTCTGTGATAACTCCAGCTTGTATCAAGTTGACACAAAACCAGCCAGTACAGTATCTAACTGTGTTTTTCTCCAGTTCTAATATGGTGTTTAGGGGTTTTGTTTTCTAAGGATTTTGGTCTTGGTTTTTCAAGATATGGTTTCTCTGTGTAGCCCTGCCTATCCTAGAAGTCATTCTGTAGACCAGACTGGCCTCAAACTCAGAGATCTACCTGCTTCTGCCAAGTGTCAAGATTAAAAGATGTGTGCCATCACTGTCATTTTCTAGTTGTTGTGTTTTTTTGTTTTTCTTGTGTGTTTTTTGTTTTGGGGGTTTTTTGGGGGGGTTGGTTTTTTGAGATAGGGTCTCATGTAGCCCAACCTAGCCTAATATAGTCGTGATTTTTTTTAATTTTGAATATTATAAAATATCTGAAATTTATTTTAGTCTACAGTATTAGGTAGAAATAAGTTGGTATTTTCCCTTCATTTGGTATTACCAGTCAATTAAAAGACCCATTTTTAAATTTGGATGGAAAAAAAAATAGTCAAAATTCTAAAGAGTGAGCTTTACAGTACTTTTGAAGTTCCCTTAGAGAAGTGAACCTTTGTTTTTACTTGATTGCTGCAGACCTCGTAGCAGCACTGCTTGTGTTATCCTTGTGTTAAAGAACTGGGGCCTCAGTCTTCCTTCTCATCCTGAGAGGAGGGAAATGGGCCGGAGGACTGTTGAAACACTAACCCTGATGGACACACGGCTTAGGCATTGACAGCCTTTATAGACAGAGCTGCTCCCATTCACCTCTGGGCCACAGCCTGCTCTGTCTGCCTGGCCCTGGCAGCAGTATTCTGCCTCCACAGTCCTGCCACACTACAGACGTGAGTCTGTATGCTGCCCACCCTGCTGCCAGACCAAAGCAACGGCTTCAAAGCCTTGTTTCCTGTAGGAAACCGTGCTTCCTGTCCTTTCCTCACTTAGCATGGCCTCCAACTCTCTGACGCCAACCTCTGTCTTTATGTTTGTTTCTTCGTATCATCTTGTTTTGAGATAAGGTTTTTCTACATAGCCTGGATATCCTGGAACTATGTAGATCAGGGTAGCCTCAAACTCACAGAGAGGCATGCACCACTGTGGTCCTTTTTAAAAACCCTTACTTTTAAAATTCCCTCTTTAACCTGATCTCAACTGTACTAAAATACCTTTCAAGTTTGATCTTTAAGGCTTGAGAATGTGACTCAGTGGTAGATTATGTGGCATGAAAGAAAAGTACAGAAAAGAAAAACTAATCATTTTATCTTACAAGAAGGTTAACAGAAAAGATGAGTCAGAACAAGCACGAGGTTCTGAGAAAGGAGCAGGGCTGCTGGGTGACATCCTTACAGGAGAAGATGGAAAGTACATTCCAGTTCATGTTACTGGAGAGTGTTCTAATGGCTACCTCTAAGAAGTGAGTCCAGCTAGAGTATTGCGTGTTTTAATTTCCTATTAAACCTCTTTCATGTGTATTATAAGAGCATTAAAATATCTTTAATATGATGTCTGTAACTCCGCCCACCCCCAGGCCCAAGCACACACAGAGATTAAAAACCTCTGCTACAAAAGGTAGCAGGGGCTAGGGGTACAGTTGAGTAGCAAAGCATATGTATGCATTGCTTATGCCCAGCTGTGTTTTGTCAGTGAGTGGGAGGGGTGATAGCATGGGCCGATTAACTTCATATCTCATATGGGATTTACAGTAGCAGGCTTGAGGAAGATGGACTGACCTGTGAGCTAAGTACTCTGACGCTGTTATCACTAACATTATGGCGGCAGGAGGTTACCCTCCCTAATCCTTAGCTGTACAGTTAGGATAATGGTAGGTCTTTCTTCATATGGTGGTAAGCATGGAGCAAAACGGTTCCTGTCCAGGCCTTAGCAGAGTCCAGGATACATAGATACATTGTAAGTGGGATGGGCTGTCCACATTTTACTCCATAGGTCAAGAAATACAGAGCTCACAGTACTAGTGTAGGCCATGTTTTTTCATCTTTAGGACAGATTCAGAGGCAGACACCATACAACTGAGAAGGGTCAGAAGCCCTCTCTGTATCTTTGATCAAGGGCAATACAAGGTGGCATTGCTTGAAGCACCTTCCTTGGGTTCTGTCACTGTCCTGGTAGGGCTGCTGTTCTCCAGCACACAGTTCACAATAACTAGGGTGCCCTTTTCCTCTCCTAAAGTAGCGCTGTCACTGGGCAGATCTCGGTGACTGCACTGATGTCACTATTATTGCCATGGCCTTGGTTCCCTAGCCCTTTAAGAAATAAGGCCTAAGACCTTATTCTGATAAACCATGGGCGTATGGGGGCATGTTTGCAGAAGAGCCAACAGAGATATACATTAACTTAGTATATTAATTTAGGAAATGTGTCAGTCACTGTCAGGAGGTTCCTAACATCCTATTACTTTGTGACTGATTACTTTTTGACTTGGTGTTAATTGAAATTTAAATAAAGAAATTGAAAAAGAATACATTTGGGGGCTGATGAGATGGCTCAGTGAATAAAAACACTTCCTGTGCAGTCCTGAGAAGCTGTGTTCCATCTCCTGATCCACTTAGAGGAAATAATGAACACCCTAAAGTTGTCTGCTGGCCTCCCATGTGTGCGCTTACACACAAACTAGTAATAAATAAAAATTTAGAATTTAGCCTGATATGGTAGCACATACCTTCAATCCCAGCACTCAGGAGCCAGAGGCAAGATGATTCATTAGAAACCAGCTTGGTCTACATTGAATTCTAATACGGTTAGGACTAAACAAGAGACCCTGGCTCAAGAAAAAAGTGAAATTATATTTTATACACCATTCGTACCTAATCCAAATATGACAAATGCTGTGCACCAGCCTTGAAGCAGCCCCCTGGGCGAGTATCTCTTGTGTGTGTTTTGAATCCCAGCGTTTGCATGCTATTGCTTTATCTTTAAGGCCCTCCCTCAGAGTATCGCTGTAGTTGCTGTGGCTTCCTAGAAGGTGAATGTCTCTCTTCTCCGCTGGCCCCATTGGTGGTGTCTGGAGCGTGAAGGCCCTGGGGATGTTAGTCAGATCAAGCTGGGCCACTGCCTGTTCTGCAGGAAAAAGCCAGTGCAGATCCATTCCTAATGCAGCCCCTTCCACTGTGGGATCACAGAGCATCTTCACACACCAGCTCTTAGCCGTGAGAGGTGAGGTGAGATGTGCTGCTGTGACTCAGAAAGAAAATGGAGGCAGGGATGTGAACAGGGCCTGAGATGAGCCTGAAGCTGGTTGCTGCTCTGGGACTTGGGAGAGCAGTGCAGTGCAGTACAGCAGGAATGTAGTGCAGTGGGAGTGCAGTGCAGCGGGAGAGCAGTGCTGCAGTGGCCTCCACAGCCTGCCAGGATTCGAGCTTCTTTTGCACACAGGTTTTCCCCACTTGAGGCAACTAAAGAGGAGACTCTTTAACTGAAGAGGAGATGTCCTGGTAAGCCTCATACCAGAGAAATAGCCACTAGTATTTTGCTTGATCTTTGCCTGCCAAACTACTCAGGAGCTTCATAGTCTTTTTTTCTTTACTGTTACTGCCACTACTGCATTCTCTTGCTGGTGACCAGGTACTGTACAAGAGTTGCAAAAACAACAAAACAAACAAACAAAAACCTTAACAGATACAAATAAACACATAAATCCATCAAACCTAACATCTAAAACTGCACTGACTCAGTCAGGAGCAGAAGGAGACTCTGAGGTGGAAGGGTCACATGATCCCAAATATTTAAGGCCAGGTTGAACAGTGTATGAAGTGTCTCTTTTTTTAAAAAAAAAAAAAAAAAAAAAGAGCCAGGGCACACCTTTAATCCCAGCACTCGGGAGGCAGAGGCAGGCCGATTTCTGAGTTTGAGGCCAGCCTGGTCTACAGAGTGAGTTCCAGGACAGCCAGGGCTACACAGAGAAACCCTGTCTTGAAAAACCAGAGAGAGAGAGAGAGAGAGAGAGAGAGAGAGAGAGAGAGAGAGAGGGAGAGAGAGAGAGAGAGAGAGAGAGAGAGAGGAAAAAGTGTACTATCCAATGTGATACCTGTTATCTATGGGTGGCCATTTAAATGAAAGTAAATTATAACTATAAAAACTAAGACATTTACTCTGTTACAGTAATCATACTGAAGTGATAATGGTCATCTGTGTCCTTAGATCCTGAATCTTTAATCGTAGATTCTTCACAATTAAATCAAATATGAGCGTGTACCTAGCGACCACTAGAGTAGCCTGTAGATCTACAATAAATGTAGTTGTACATTGCCATCACTAGAAGTTTCTCTTGGATAATATCGTTGTGCCAGACATAGCAAAAATACCATGGCCTCCTCCTGGCAGGGGAGGGCATACAGATCTTAGGAGCTTTGCCTCTTATCTTCTCAGCTCTTACACATCATAGCTTTGATGAAAAAGCCACCCATGTGACTACGGTAATCCACAGACTGTAAACAGCAAGGCAGAAGATTTTTCAAGAACCGCCATATTTTTATGCGCAGCAGAGTCCTGAGTAGGGAACCCTGAGACAAGAGGCCGTGGAGACACCTAGACCCACTTCCTAGTCTGTTTCTTCATGACACAGGCCACCAGCACATTTCTGCTTAGACATCTCACACAAGTGCAAGTCCTTCCTTGTAGGTATAGATCCTTGTAGTCAGTGATACCCAAAACCAAGTATGGAAAGCCTGCAAGGTTAAGAGTCTGAAAGTAGCCAGTGCTACTGGATGAATTCCAGACTGCACCACAAACACAGATGTTGCTAAGAAACAGGAGCATGCAGCTGTGCTATGGTCTCTGTTCTGTAGAACAGGAAAGCCCTGCAACCATCCACCTCATGGGTGCTGCTCATTCCCTGCCTTTTGATGGCCTGAGAGAAGAAAGAGAATGAGCCTCTCCTTCCTCCATCCAGAGTAGCCTCTATAGGAGGCAGCAGTTTTCCTGACTTGAGTGTCTCCCATCCTAGGGGTATAACAATTCACTTAATTAGTGAATTAAGGGCAGCAGAAACTGTTGTCATGCTCTTAGTGTGTGGGGCACCCAATACACATAGCTGCTCACACTTACCATTGTGCCAGTAATGACTGTTACTATTAGAAAAAACCTCACAGGAAATGGGAAGGGAAGCAAGAGTCAGCTTCAGGAAGTTTGTGTTCTCCAGAGGTCCCGGGCCTTCCCGTCACTCAGAGCCCTGCAGCTGGAAGGTTTCTACAGCAGCCTTCTCTAGTTCCTTACTTAGCCTCCTGCAAAGGTAGTGTGTTAGACACCTTCAGAAGCAGCAGTGCCTTTTGCAAGGTCTCCTGTCCCCACGTAGGGGTTTAGCATATCTTTTAGCATGGCCTGGTATCCTACTTGTGATTCCAGCACTGTGGAGGCTGAGACAGGGGACTCACAAGTTTGAGGCCGGTGTAAGCACATAGCAAATTTTGTACCTGCCTGGGATGCACAGCAAGACCCTGCTAGAAAGTGTTAGGACATAGGGGGATGGGGAAGGAAAGAAAAGGGCAGAGAAAGAGAATGAAGAGAAACTGACTCTTAAAGATGAGAGACTACAAGTGGGCACTGAGGTCTTTGTAGTAAATGTTAGACCACTGGGCGTTTGTCTTCACTCTAAGGGCTCATCTGAGCTGTGTTATGGCCTTCAAATGTAGTACTTAGCTGTTACTTGTGTTAAAAAGCTAGATACCTTCCATTTGGTCCTCAATACCACAAAAGGAATTAGCACGTATCAGCAAGCCAGCTTGACATGCCTTCATCTGCTCTTTAGTGGTCAGGTATTCTCTGCTTGTGGAGAGTCATTCCATGAACCAGCTCCATTCTGAGCAGAGACTTCAAGATAGACCTTATCATCTAGTGGGTGGATGCCACCAAGCGTTGCACCCCAGTGCCCCGAAGGCCAACATGTGTTTCTATTATTGCTGTCTTCGTTGGTCCCCATGTCTCTCTGTATAGGAAAGGCAGGCTATAGTTTCTCATGATTCCATCTACTTGTAACCTAATCAGAATCTTGGTGTCTGTCATTAAAGTCAACACTCTTGCAAATAGGTTTTTTTTGGGGGGTGGGGGGGATTTTCAAGACAGGGTTTCTCTATATAACCCTGGCTGTCTTGGAACTCACTCTGTAGACCAGGCTGGCCTTGAACTCAGAAATCTACCTGCCTCTGCCTCCCAAGTGCTGGCGTTAAAGGCGTGCGCCACCACTGCCGGGCTACAAAATCTAGAGACAGTTGAACAAATGTAACTGGGGTCATTACTGTTCCATTCATGGTTGGAAAAGAGTTGTTTGTTTGGTGACTCCCACATTTTTACAGGTTTAGTTAGGCATGTTAAAGGGCCTTTAACTTCTGTTCACACAGGGAAAGCTTTTGGAGAAGAAAGTTTTTTAAATTCTTGAGAAAAAGAGGATCTTCCTCTTTTAGTTTATCCTTCTGTTAGGATTTTGAAGGAATGTCAGCATGCTGTTATTAACTCTAATAGCGTGCACATCACAGCCGAGATGCTTTGGGGCCTTCTGACTCTCACGTTACCTGTGTAAATACAGGATTCACTTCCTTACATCCAGCTATGCCATTTGCTTAATAAAGAGCAAATGTGCAGAACCCAGCAGCAGCAGCCTAGGAGAAGTAATCTGAACAGGATAAGCATGCTTCCTTTTTGTGCGATGCTCTCTCCATCTCCTGCCAGGAGCAGGGTATCAAATGAAGAGAGGTTGTGGCTAGAGAGGATGAAGTGAATGTCTAAGAGGCACCTGCTCCATTCAGGAGATCTGCTTTCCTGGGCCTCCCACCACATCTGCTCCTGACAAAGCTGCTTTTTTCCTTCTGTTGGTCAGATTGAGAGCAAAGGCCCAGCAACAAGACGAGCCGTGCTGCTGGTTTTGCTTTGTCAGCACAATTGCCTGTGACATCATAATTACACCAAATCTTCATTATCAGAAGGGCCCTTATTTAGAGATTTTCAGAGCCTAAATGGGGTTTTCAAAGTGAAATTGATTTTTAAAAAATCTTTGCTGTTGTCAAGCCGGCAATTGGATTTGAGAATCACTGAAGGGGTCTACGTATGGGAACTGAGCCATTGGCTCTGAGGAGCACAACAAAGGCTGTGCTATCAGATTGGCTCACCCAAGAGCCATCGAGAGCTCTTCTGACTGCTGGTCAGTCCCAGCTTCTCCTCGGTGCTCAGCACTAACTGTAGGTACACCCTACACTGTACACTGCTTGTAACGCTGGTGCAGCCTCTCCTATAGAGGCCTAAGGGGCTAGAGAGTGTTAAAATAAGTTGGAAGAGTGGGGTAGAAAAAGAAAGAATTGTGGCATAAAAGAAGGAAGTGTCCAGGAAATATAGTTCAGGCTAACACAAAGCCCCCATTTTCAGATTGAATTTCCATCTAAACAAAGGCAGCTCTTCTGGTGTCTGTGTGTGTCTGTGTGACTGTGTGACTGATGTACATCTATGATGTACTTGGCTTGGCATACTAGAAACTCTAGATTCTTAATATTCCAGCAATAGCTTAAATAAAGTTAATTCAAACAAAATAAATTTTAAAGTGTAGTTCCTTAGTAACCCTCAATAGCCACTGTGTTAGCTAGCACACAGATTGAACATGTCTTGTTATAGGTAATTCCCAGAGACATTAGTCTGAACTTGAAATATCTTAGATGCTTTATAAATCCTTGGAATATCTAGTGCAGTCTTGATAGAAGAAGAAAAATGTCTGAATGTCTAGAATAGGCTTCTAGCCACACTACCTGGACTGTATTCTCAAGGGTTTTTTGTTTTGTTTTGAGACAGGGTTTCTCTGTATAAGTCTAGATGTCCTAGAACTTGCTCTGTAGTCCAGGCTGGGCTTGAACTCACAGAGTTCACTCTGCCTCTGACTGCTGGGGTTAAAGGGCATGTGCCACCACTGCCCAGCTTAGGTTTTTGTGTTTTTTGTTTTTTTTTTTTTAATTGCTTCTGAGGATTGCCCCACTATCCTCATAAAAAGAAAGGAAAATACTGAAATATACTAAGTGAGGAAGGGATTTGATTTTAGGAATGCCTACTTTTTGATGTTTTGAGACAGGACTTCAATTTACCCTTCCCTGGTTGTCTCTTCCGTAAGCTTTTGTGGCTCAGCTATGAGTACTAAGGAGTTTGGTTTGGTTTTTTTCTTTCCTCAATAGTCTCTAACAAGAGGCCGTGTGAAACTCAGGGGCCAGGTTCAGGTGACTTGTTCATTGTATAGACAGCTTAAGGTGTGGACTATGCTCCTAGGAGTCAAAAAGTAGGTTGTTGGCAGCTTCCTGTCCCAGTAGGACTGAGGTGTAAGTGGCTCTAATCTTGCTTCCTCCTTCCCTCAGCTTCCAGTAGCTACCACATGGTTGCTTTGACAACTGGGAGAAAGCTCATATGAAATAAAAACTGTTGCTTCACATTTAGACAGTATTTTTTTGTCTCACTTAACTAATAAATGTTATTTAAGCACACATTGGCCCTCATAGTCAAAAGTGGCCTGTGGATTTTATAAGTATAATCAGTTCTTGGTTGTCAGATACAGATTATCTGTCTCTCATGTAGATTACTTGTGACACATTTTAAATCCTTGAGCAGTTTCTCCAAGCAGGCCAGTGTAAGCCTAGACCGTCCCCACCACTCCCCGCCCAGCTGCTGGGTGCTGGAAATACAAATTAGTTTTCATATTAGCTTAAGGGAGACATAATTAGGAAGGTAGATCTGCTGCGAGAAAACCACATCATAAATGCTACTTTAGGACAGAGGTGACAGGAGTAACCACTCACCCTCTGGCTGCCTAGGAGCTGGCTGTAAGGTACACTTTTGCAAGCACACGTCATCTATATGCAGTGAGCTGGGGTGCTGAGCTGAGTGTTAAATGTCTCATAGAGCACTGAACACCAGGGTGTATGGGAAGCTGCAAAGCTGTGGCAGGTTCTAGTGGACCATCTGCCCAGCGCCTTTTAACAGTTCTATGTTCTTGTCAGGCCTCTTTATGGCAGACTGTGGAGGTTGCAAGTGGATCCTGGCAAGAAGGCTACAGGTGGGTTCGTCTTTGGGGAGAGAAGGAAGCAGCTGAGGGCACACTAACTGCAACGCTGCCATTCCAGGCTCTGCTTCTTCTGTGGATGGCCTAATTCCCTTGTAAAGAACTTGTCCCTGGTGGACAAGATGGCTATGCAAGTATAGTTCAGATGAGAGAGACAAAGAGACAGAAAATGACTGGTCACAATGACTGGTCTTGGCGAATAAACGGACTCCGAGATGGTGCCAGTCCTACCAGTGAAGAAGAAGAAGAAACCTTTAGATGTCAAAGTAGGGGAGCTGCTGTACTAGACACTGTGTGGGGTTTCGGCCCTAAAGGCATCATCGTTGGAGCATTTCAAAAAGGTCACTACAACATGTACGTCAGGAGAAGAAAGGAAGTGTTCATTGCTGGGTTGGCTTGGTAATGGCAGCTTCCACGCTGTTCAGATCCTGCCTTTCTTACAAGAATTCAAACCTGAATGGCAACCCATATAACCACTGAAGAGGGGACACTGCCCAGGGTGCACTCTGGACCATGATTGTCTTCCTGATTCCTGTGTGGGGAACTCGGTCTTTGACTCCTTTCATACCCTGAGAAAACCCAATAAAAAAGTGACTCCTTTAAAAAAAAAAAAAAAGAATGAGGGTAGTTGTCTCTATGCGTAATTATGTCAAACTCTGGAAGTGTCTTTCCTCTGGGTAGCTTCTGTGTGAGCCTACCACTCCTCAGTCTGCATTAAAATTCAGCTTGGTCCTAGCACTCAGGAGGCAGAGACAGGCAAATCTCTGAATTCCAGAGCAGCCTGGTCAACCAAGTGAGTCCAGAGCATCCAGGGTTACATAGAGAAACCCTGTCTTGAAAAAAACAAAACAAAAATACCCACAGCTTGGTAACTTTCTTCTGAGGGCGGTATTCAAACAACCAGTGTGGGTTTGTGGCCCTGATCTTGTTCCTCCCGTCTTCTTCGTACAGTTGGGTCACCTCTCATGAGTGGTGTCTTCAGAGCTTTTGCCTTCATTTTCCTCTCTGATCATCTCCACTTAGGCCAGTGTTCTCCTGCTACCTGTTTTCGCCTTCATGCTAATAAACTACAGACGATATTACAATATCATTTCCCTTTAGTTTGAAGAATCATTTCTTGGTCAATTGTGGCTCATGCCTATAATTGCAGCACTCAGGAGGCTGAGGCAGGAGGATTGCTGAGGGTAAGGCCAGCAGCCTGTGCCGTACAGTGAGTTCCAACCAAGGCTACAGTGCAGAACATGTCTCAAAACAATTGGTTTATTTGCTTAGCTTTTTTTTCCTGTCGTGACCATCAATAGTCTCCAACTAAAAATATTCCCACAGCCAACTCACAAACCTTTGGACTGAAAGATTAAGTTACAGCAAACAACAATTCCCAAAGGTTTCCCAGCTTGGAAGGCAAATGAAAGGCCCATTCTTCCCAAAGTTGTCTATTCTGCCCTATCTTGTCTTGAGGTGGGGGAGGGCAAGCTGTAGTGCTGGGTAACCAGCCAGTCTTGAAGCCCTGTGTTGTGTTTGGTTCCTGTGCATCCTGTTCACTTCTTTTTTTTTTTTTTTCCCCGGTGTTTCAAGACAGGGTTTCTCTGTCCTGGAACTCACTCTGTAGACCAGGCTGGCCTCGAACTCAGAAATCCGCCTGCCTCTGCCTCCCAAGTGCTGGGATTAAAGGCGTGCGCCACCACTGCCCGGCTCATCCTGTTCACTTCTGAGAAATTTTTGATAATATACTGTAAGTGATCACTCATATATATGACACATTTACTTCAGTGCTAGGAATTGAACCCATAGCCTTCATATGTTAGGCAAACATTCCCCCCACCCCCACCCCCGAGCTACATCCCCAGACCCAACACTGGTCCTATTTTTAACTTTCTTAATTTGGGTTAGTTTGCTCACAGGATTGCAGGCTCACCTATGCACTCAGTTAGCGGGTCTGTGTGCTCAGTTAGCAGCTGTTTCGTCTCCCTCATATAGTTCCATTGCTGTGATGCATGGGAAGCTGCCTGCCAGTCCTCTTTGCATGGTTTCATGGCTTTTATCTGGAGTCTGTATCTTGAGAGGCTCTCAGCAAATGATCAGCCCACCATAGGAGCAAATTCCTGTTGCAAGATGTGTGCTGTTTCCACTTGTCTGCTGCTTCCCAGGAACGTTGATCTACCATTTGCAACACAAACTACACTTCTCAATCAAAGTCATCTTGAAATACAGCTGACAAGTACTGTGGACCTACTGTGTGCTAGACACTGTACCAAGGGTTTTCTACATCAACGTATCTGGTTCAGGTTCCCTGTGAGATTACTAGTGACCATTTCACATGTGAGGAAACTAAGGCCCACAGATGTTCAATGACAGAATTCACACAGGTCATTGTGGCTCAGAATGCTTTAATGGAAGTAAGATGACCTATAGAGTAAAACAACCCTCCCATGAAAAGCCCCAGAGCTCCACAAAGCATTTGATTACAGCCCCTAAAGGATGCTTGTGGAGAAAGCTGCTTTGCTCTAGAGCAAAGGAAAGGGCTTCAAGGCCCTACAGTGTGAAGAGGGCAAGGCTGGAAGGGATGTAGCCCGATTTCTTAAAAAGTCGTGAAGAACATCAGGTGTGTCATAATGCGCCCAGTTACTACACGCTTGTGCCCAGGTTGCTCAGTAGTCAGTGACAGTCTTATCAACAGCTGAAGTACACAGACTTCTTAAGGGAGGCACAGGAACTACTTGAAAGCAGGGCAGGTCCCTGCAGACTTGGTGTCAAGTGAATGGCGGAGTCTGTAACATCACAGGAGGCAGAGAACACCCCTGGAAAGGTGTGGGGGCTGTCAGAAGAGCCCTGCTGAGACCTGCATGGCAGATCTAGGCAGGGAGATACGCTTTGGGGAGAGCTGAGGGACCATGGATGGAGGGATAACTTGTGGGGGAAGTTTGTGTGTGTTTGCTCAAGATTCAGCTAACCTAGGTGTGACAGTTATATACTCTCAGCTCCTGGGAAGCCGAGGCAGCAGGATTGCGAGTTTGAGACCATCCTGGGTTAACGTGCTGAGGAGACGGAGAAGTATCTGGAACTGAACAGGACAATGCTTTACCAAAGATCTCTAAGGCTGGGTTTGCAGCACTCCAACTAGAGTACTCTCTCACTGCAGGCCCAGATGGAGTTCATGCCTGGACCATCAGCAAAGCCGTGACGGCTCCTCAGGCTGCAGGAAAGATTCAGACAGAGTTTGGAAAGGGATTCATTATGGCGGAAGTAATGAAAGACGACGATCTTAAAGAGGAAAGTTCTGAGAACGCAGCTCAGGCTGCTGGGAAGTTCAAACAACAAGGCAGAGCTTACGTTGTTGGAGACGGAGATATCATCTTCTTCAAACTTAATTCGCCTCAGCAATTAAAAAAGAAATAAAGTTTAGCTTTTAACCTTAGCATGTGTATGGCTTGGGTTTTGGTTTTGACTTTGGAGTAGTTGGTTTTGTTTTGTTTTTAACTAAATTTCTGGAAACTGAAGGTACAATGTTGGAATGGGACTCATAAATTATTGCTGACATTGAAGTAGGAGCCGAGTTCTGGTTTACTTTTGAGAGTCTGGGGTTGCAGAGTTGATTAGCAGTTAGGAATGCTCACTCTCCTTTCAGAAAACCCAGGCGAGGCAGTTCACAACTGCCTGAAAATCCAGCTCCCAAGGACCTGCATACGTCTTATTCCCTTACAGGAACACACACACGAATGAATAAAGTTAATACAAATAATTTTTTACAAGAAGGAAGGAGAGTTGGCAAAATGTGATGATGTATTGGATGTAAAGTCAGGGTGTGGAGGTGATTTCAAAGGCTTGACTCTGAGGATGTAATTGCCAGATATTGAGGTAAGGAAGAAAGGGAAGACTGGGTATGCTTACCATTTATGCTCAGCAATGATACCAACAGATTTTATTTTAACCAAGACAGAACAGAGTCAGGTCTCATTTAAGAGGAAACATGGTCATAGGGCTGACAGTTCCTCTAGGGAGTTTGCAGATCCCGAAGATCTGAACTTTCTGAGTTCCCTTTCCCCCCCTCTTCTCCTATTGGCAATGCTGCCATGATGTACCATGAAGCCTAGAGAGGCAGCAGTGAATTCTGAGGGGCCCTACTGGCATCTTCCTTGCCCTATTGGCCAGGGTTCTAAGTGTCAGGTATTGTGCATGGAAAGGCTCCCAGTTCCAAATCCAAAGCCCAGACATCTAGCTTGGGGGAGGGTGTGCAATGGACATGACAGCCAATGTGTTTTACCTGTTTGTTTTTTTGTATTTTTGAGACAGTCTTCCTATGTTGACAAGGCTGGCCTCGGAGGCTGTGCACTAGGGCTGCAGTCATGCACTACCCTGCCCTGCTTTGGGGCCTTGGGATGGTTTTGACTTTGAGACAGGGTCTCAACTCACCATGTAGCCTGGGCTGGTTTTAGATTAAAGATCCTCCTGCCTCTTCTGCCTCCCAAGTGTTCATTTTATAGGCATCTACCACCACACCAAGTGGCTGCTGGGTACTGTCATTATTATATTTGCGTGCGTGCATGAGAGAGCAAGAGAGAGCAAGCTGCATGCGTGTGTGTTCATGCCAGGACACAGAGATCAGAGAACTGCTTATTGAACTCAGCTTGTTGGGTTTGTTGGTTAGCACCTTTACCTGCTGAAACCTCTTGCCTGTCCTTGATTTTGCTAAACTTTAGGGGGCAGGTCTCATTTTGTGGCCCTGGCTGGCCTAGAACTGGCTCTAGAACTGGCTCTGCTGACCAGACTGGCCTCAAACACACACACACACACACACACATCCTGTTTCTGTCTCCCAAGTGCTGGAACTGGATGTGCGTTTACAGCTGGGCATCATACCTGTAATCAGAACACCTGGAAGGCTGGGAGGAAGGAAGAGTGCCGTGAGTTTGAGGCTAACCTGGGCTGCACAATAAGATCCTGTCTCAAAACAAAATAAATGGTAGTAAACTTTGAATTGAAAGCAGTCTCGATTTGCTAAACTCTTAGCATTTGTGTGGCTTTGGCATTTTGGAATACTAGAGTCTTTAGAACATGGTGAGTCTGCCTCCCTGAGAATCCAGGATTCTGCTGGAGGAATGCTCATTTACGGAGACACTATTCTGCATCCCTCGACAGGTCCTAGCACAAGTCAAGGGACATGCAGCCACACACATACCAAGGAGTCCAGTTACTAAGACTGTACTGGGTCTTTCTGAAAAGGAAAAGGAACTTCAGGCCCGTAAAGTAGAACATGAAGGGCTTCCTGTTGCTTAATCAATTGAAATGACCCAGAATATAAGCGTGGATTAGCATGTACCTCTAGATTAGGGCTAATCAGGGACAGGCTGAGCAGATGCGGGGGCAGTCCCAGCCTGATTACTGAGTCTCAGCATTTAATCATCTCTCTTCCAAGGGCAGCCACCCGACTTAGTGCTTACTGGGTTTCAAAGCCTTCAGTCCCTCCCCCCTGCCATGGACATAAAGGCTGCTAGGTCAGAGACACAGAGGAGATTTAATCTAATCCCATGTCAAAATGCCTGCGTGGGTGTTTGTGTGTGAGAGAGAGATCTTAAAATCCCCACATGAAGATGGCAGTACATTAATTTAAGGTGGCTGTCTGCTGAGCTCTTGTAGAACAGGAGCTGGGATTCCGAGGCATCGCAAGTTGTCCAGTGACCCTGCTTATGGAGTTTCTCTCTGGAAAGCCTTTGAGATGTGTAGGGATTATCACAGTTACTCACCTTGAGACAGCTTTGTGTGGAAGTCATTTTGTAATTCAGTTCGACTGAGGCCAAATTTGCTTCTTCCCGGAGTTATGTGAAATATACAAAATGCAGTCTGTAAAAAAAAAAAATATATTTTATTTGGATAGGTCGTGGGTGTGGTATTTTTACTTTGTTTTTGTTTTAGGAAAAAATGTCTCTCCATTTAGCCCAGGTTGGCCTTGGAGTTAAAGCAGCCCTCCTGGCTCCTGGTTACAGGCTTGAGCCACCAGCCTTAACAGTGACTTGACATTTGAGTTTTCACTGTTAGGGCTCGGTGATAGACTCGGTCCCTTCTCAAGGAATTTGCAATGGAGATAGGAATAAGACATGCAAACAGAGACAGTGTGTAAGGACCATTCCTCCGTGAAGGTCTGGGCAAAGTGCCATGGGGCTACCAGGGAACAAAACCCAGACCATTGGAGGACAGAGACTTGGAGAACCAGAGAACAAGCCAAGGACATTTGCTGCAAACGTCATCATGCATACAAGCATGAAGGTGCTTGTGTGGAGAACCTCAGGTACATCCCAGCCCTTGCAGGCCAGAGCACATTGAGTGCACACCTGTATTCCTAGCAGTTGGGAGGAGGATCAAAGGTTCAAGACCAGCCTATGCTCCATGTTGAGACCCTGCCTCAAAAAGAGAAAATAGATAAGAACAAATCATGAGAGCCTTGAACCATGCCAAAGCGTCTCAGCATTATTAACATGATGGTGTCTAAGTGGGAGACTAGGGGACTAAGCAACATAGTATAAAAGTAATTTCTGTGGCAAGGAAGGGTGGGCGGAAAGAATTGATCCAGCACTTAGAAGCCACTTGCAATGCTTTAGAAGAAACAAGACCATCTTCACCCTGAAGCTTCAACCTCCTGTTCTTCCCAGTCCTCCGCCGCTTCCCCCCATCACACAGACAAGAATGCTCTCCTCATCCCCAGCCTCTCAAGGAAGCGATGCTGACCTGCCTGTGTTTTGTTAACATGCCCTTCTAAGTGGGTTTCAAAATGACTGTCATCAAAACAAGCCTGTTTCATGTTGTACCATCAAATGCTTATCCCTAAATTGACAAAACTGACTCTTAGAAAATGTTCACACACAGTCAACACTGTGGAATCAGACTTTCTTTTGCATTAATTTCCTTTGGTTCCCCCCCCCACACACACACACAGGTGCACATTCGTGTGTACACATGTGCCACAAGTGTGTGTGATGGTCAGGAGGCAACTTTTGGGAATCGCTGCTCTGCATCCACTATATAGGTCCTGGGAATTGAACTCTGGTCAACAGGATTGCTTAAAATGCTCCCATCCACCAGGCCTTCTAGCTGGCCCTGACTTCTCTCTTTTTCTTTTCTTTTGGAGACTGGATCTCACTATTTGTTCTGGCTGGCCTGGAGCTCACTGTGTAGATCAGGTTTGCCTCCAACTCACAGAGATCCTGACTCATTTTAGGGGGCTGGGGAGATGGTTCCAGGGGATCCAACCCCCTCACACAGACACACACTTAGGCAAAATACCAATGGACTTTTTTTTTTTTAAAGTCATTTAAAACTCACTTTTATTCTCAAGCAGGGCTCCCTGGTACCCCTCAAGCCTGGACTGCATCCTCTGCCAGAGTTTGATGAAGCCAGCAAAAGGATGTTATCACAGGGAGTCAGTCACAGCTGAGGGCCTGAGAGAGGGCTCAAATCTGTGGCCACTTGTGTGGCAGTCTTCAGGCTGAGCTGCTGGACAGATAGAAGGCCAGTCTAGATACTTGAACATAGGCTGTGCAGAGAAGCAAAAACGCCATGGCATCCTAATGCTTCAGCTGCTATCTTAAACTATACTTAAAAGTTGGAATCCTACCCCTCAAAAAAGACGTAATTTACAAATGGAGTGTCACAATTTGTGGGTGATCTGGTACCTGTGTGTGTATTCTATCCACATAAACAAATGTAAATGTTACTGCATTTCATTTTTTTCCTTTCGTGTAGCTTCCCCCCTCTTTCAGCTAATACTTGTCTGGTGTGGTAGAAAGGGCCATCCACTTTTTCTTTCAGGCATGGGGGGTCTCCCTGAGTAGCTCAGGCTACCCTTTTAGCTTGTTCTGTAGTCTACCTGGTGATCCCTGATGTGACAGGCCTAAGACTTCTCTAGACCTGCTAGCCTCAACATTTAACCAGTTGTTTCTGGCTTTAATTCTTCTGGAGGCTCCTGGTGCTCAGGCCCCACCCCGCCCCTTGTCTTGCTTCCATTGTCTCTCTCTGTTCAGGGTCTCCAGAGCCTGTGCTTGAGGTTCCTGTGCTAATCTGGAGCACATTTTCTGAGAGAAAGTATGCGTGGGCAGCTAAAATCTTGAGCCATATCTGAAGTTGTGTCATGTGTAACTCATATAGATCATCTTATCTGGGTATAGAATTCTAGCCTGACAGAGATTCGGGGATGCTTGAACCAGGATGCTTAAAGGCATGTTTCATCATTTGAGCTTCTAGGTTTGCCATGACATCCAGCACTGTACTCATGTCCAGTGTGTTTGCACATACTCCCTGGCCCCTACTTCATTCTTCCTAGAATCTTTCTGGCTCTTCACTGTCTCCCTTGTACTCTAAGGTGTGTTTGGATCTCTTGCTGTTCATTGTGCCCAGCGCATCAAGTGGCCTTTTCCATGCCAAACTTATTTTTCGGTAATAGAAGTTTGCTTGTGTGTCTAATTTTCCTACTTTCTAGTCTTTCCTTGTTATTTATCATCTTAGCAATGTGTTTCTCGTATTTTTCTTTTCTTTTTTTTTTTTTTTAAGACAGGGTTTCTCTGTGTAGCCCTGGCTGTCCTGGAACTCACTCTGTAGAACAGGCTGGCCTCGAACTCAGAAATCCACCTGCCTCTTCCTCCCAAGTGCTGGGATTAAAGGAGTGCGCCACCACTGCCCGGCTGTATTTTTCTTTTCTAGTAGGTTGTAGGATTTTGGAGTTGCCCAGGCGCTGCTGCAGCTGTTGCTGCTGTTTTTATGGGACAGGGTCTCACTAGGTGCTCCATGTTGGTTTCAAGCTCACAGTTGTCCTGTCTTAGCCTCCTGGGTGCTAGGATTAGAGACATACCCTATCACAAGTTTGGGAGTTTGAGGTCTGACTGGGTGGTTGAGCCGGTGGTTTGGGGGCTGCTGTTGTTTGTTTGTGATATTAGGAATCTAACTTAGAGCCTCATACATGCCAGACAAGACTTCTTTCACGAAGCTAGACCCAGCTCTTTATTTTGTATTTTTGAAATGAAGTCCCCTGTGTTATGGCCTACATTAGCCTGGAACTCCTGAGCTCAGGTAATCTTGTTTCAGATTCCCACTACAGGTGTGTGGGGTTGGTTGGTTGGTTTGTGTGTGTGTGTGTGTGTGTGTGTGTGTTGGTTTTTATATGTAATATATCGATTTGATATAGATATTATATAAAATCCCATTTTAAGACAATAATCTGAGGATCCCAGACTTTACCTCACTTGTTTTGTTTGTTTTGTTTTCTCCCTCAGTTGTCTGTGTGGTCCTTGTGTAGCTCTGCCCCTTTAAGAGTGGCACATTAGCATACTGCTTTGCAGGTTGGATTTATGGACATTAGGGCTAGTTAGTATTGGAGCAGGCCGTTCCACTCACCTGTTCACTATTAGTGCAGGGTTTTGGGGAGGAGTGTGAATCTCAGATCTTGTGTCACAATGGTCTAAGTGTTAAGGTTTGGGGCTCCTACCTATTAACCCAGTCTGCTAAATACTAGTTTTCCACTGTTAGTGGCCTCCTCCGTCTTCCTGAAGGATCCGGCCTCCTCACCACTACCACCCCACACACACCCCCATCCCACACCCCACCCCACCCCAGCCCTGAGTCCCTTTGGGCAGGAGTTACTGTCTCAACTTCACTGACAGTCAAACTAGTTTGCTTTGAGGCTTGCAAAGCACAGCCCTTCCCTATCCATTGTAATTCTACTTCCAACAAGAAAACAAGACCAATGCGCACGATTATTTGGCCCAAGTGAACTGGAAGTGGATCACTCTTCTCCAAGGTTAAGTGCTTATATATAGTGGTGTTGAGAGATAGTTGGGCCATGTTTGTTTGGTTTGTTGTTGCTTTCAGGTGATCCTAAACTGTGTTTTGTAAATTATACCAGTCTCTGAAATCCTAAAATTAGGATACAAATGAGCTAATTTGCTTCGATTCTTTTTCACATTTGACTCTGGAGGAAAAAACATGGATGGACCAGTGGCCAGACAACAGGGCAGAAGACAGAAACTTGGTTTTTGTTGTTGTTTCTTTTCCAGCTTGGGCAGCTAGAGGACTGAAGGAGACCAGCAACGTAGCTCAGGAGCAGAGTAGGTGATCTGCTGCTAGCAACAGGGCTGGCTGGCAGCGTGGGGAGACTCACGCATGATGGGCTGTGCTTCCTAAAGATGGAGGCCCGGAGGTCTCCGAGAAAGTGTTCCCACAGTGTTCCCACACTCCTTTCCTGAGAGAGTCTGCCTAAGAATTAAAATGAAGTGAGGAGAGAGATTTACTGCCAGGCACCAGGCACATACCCAGAATCTGAGCATTTGGGAGGCCGAGGCAATGGGAGCAAGAGCTCACAAGGCCAACCTGGGCTACACAACAAGACCTGTCTCTAACAAAAAGAAAGGGGGGAAAAAAGAAGTTGAGACTTATCTTTGCCTGGGAAGCAGGTAAGTCATCGGCCTAGGGCTGGCAGGCAGTGATGCCCTGAAGGACCAGAGCCTGTTGCCTGAGCCAGCACCTGGGTCCTGAGCATGGGCCCCACCAACGGTCTTGCTTTGTCTCTCCAGGCCTGGTCCAGATCCCTGTGAGCATGTACCAGACTGTGGTAACCAGCCTCGCCCAGGGCAACGGGCCAGTGCAGGTGGCCATGGCCCCAGTGACCACCAGAATATCGGACAGCGCAGTCACCATGGATGGCCAGGCTGTGGAGGTGGTGACATTGGAACAGTAGCATGGAGCTCTATCATGGCATCGTTTTCTAGTCTACTTCAGAATTTTTTACATGTTTGCAGAGGTGCAATCAAATGGAATTAAGTCTCTCGACTTGGAAAGAAAGTTTTGGTAACCTTTTTTTAAGAAGGAAGAAAGGCAACAGATTTTGGAATCACATTTTTTTAAAGCACCACTTCTGGGATCTGGTGGAGTGAGAAACGACACCGATTTCACTGTCCCAAAAAGCCAAATTGTGGCCAGACTTCTTTGTGCGGAAACGTGTGTATACTTACGTGTGTGTACGTGTGAGTGTGCATATATGTATATGTGTACATATGGACATACACATTTACATATATGTATAAAGTATATATGTACATACATATATATGTATGAAACCCGCATGGAATTACCTGTATGAGATCAAGGTGAACTGTGGAAAGAATAACCCGCCCAGTTTAGTGGGTGGTAGGGTACACGACCAGACACAGTCACCTGGTTTTCGTTCATACCAGGGTCATGCATTGAGCTACTGACAGACTCAGGCGGAGGTGACCACGTCCTTCACCAAAGCTGCCTCCCAGTGGCCGCCTAGACCTCTGCTAGATTCACCGAGGGAAGGAAGATCCAGGACACAGCGTGGTCCAGAAAGTGCTTACGAAGTCCAGTGACCGCGTGCTTTGCCAGCAGAGAGATTCTTCTGGCTGGCCCAGGTGCTGACCTTGCCACAGGCAGGTAAATGCCCTGCAGGCTCCTGGCAGGGGCCAGAAATCTTTCCTCAGCCTCCCATCATCCCCTTCCCAGGAATCCTCAGTCTCATGACTATTAAAGAGTTGCTTGGTTGTAAGGTCAGTCCTGTTACGAACTGAAGATAACAGAAGTGTTACGGATCTGAGGAAAGTTTATGGAGCAGGCGGATGTAAGTGCAGGGTGTGTGTGTGTGTGTGTGTGTGTGTGTCTGTGTGTGTGATGGAGAGAATGGGAAGAGTATAGGAGAGCAAAAAAGGAAGGAGGGAGAAAACTCTTCATAAATCAGGGTGTGCCCGTGGGAACCGTGTTCTCCAGCTGTCTGCAGCTGTATTTCAACAGAGGAGACTGCCTCACAAAGGGTCTCTGGCCAAAGGCTGGCCGTCACAGATGTGTCAGAAGAATCTATGAGGACTGTTTTCCCAGGCACAGCCTGGCACACAGGCCTGGAACAGCTTTTGCTGCTCACAGTGTGGATTGCACTGAGCAGTCATTGTCACTGTGAGCTTCTGTGCTTTCCAGCCACAAGCCCTGAGTCTCCCGTGGCTCATTCATCTGATGTCTTGACAAGCCAAATCTCCGCTCCTTGCGTGCAGGGACTCTTCCTCCTTCCTGCCAGCCCTCTCCCGTGCGTGGTAGTGTATTTAATGTGGTGTTTTGGTTTTTTGTTTTTTAATGAGACATTAAAAGATTCTTCATGTCTTGCTCAGCCTTTGAGAAAAGTTTCCAATTCTTATATTTGCTTGTTTTATATAAAACTATACAATGTTCTTTGTATGTTCTTTTCTGTACGCAATAAGGGAGGAGCAGGAAATTTACATATAAATGTCCTGGTTCTACAATTTGTTACCTTTTTTTTTTTTTTAACTGTGAAACTGTCCAGGGGCTTTAAGGTCCGTGTTCCTTTGTGGTAAAATAACCTCCCAATAGTTTGAGAAATTGCCAAGAAGATAGAAGCAAGATCCCAGCAGCAGAGCATGGATTCTGTGTTGTTCTCCATTCTGTCGAAACTGCCTCATTCAATAAATAGTTTGATGTGGCGACAAAAAGTGCCCCTCTCTCTAGCAGCCTTGGCCACTTGGGCTACAGGACTCTTGGGGTGTGGCTCATTGTCCTTTACAAAAGACATGCACTAGAGGTCTTTAGACTAGACCACACTCTAGGAGCTGCCAAAGGCTCCAGGAGGAAGGAAACCACCAGGCCTGACGAAGTCTGTTTTCCACATCATGGTTTTCTGGAATAGTCAGGCTTCAGAAAGCCTGGAACTACTTTTCCTGCTCACAGTGTGGATGGCACTGAGCAGTCATTGTCATTGTGATGGCTTGAAGGCTCTACTCTGGAATTTGATTTAGGTGTTTATTTGATTCCATATTAAAAGACTAGGTGGGCCAGGGTGACTCTGCATCTTGAAAGGGTTTCCCTAGTGAGTGTGTTTGGTACAGGAAATGTCTTCAGAGCAAAAGATCCAAGCCCCGAGTTGCTTCTTTGTCCTCGTTTCTTGGTTTCTCACTCACCCACACACCACACTCACTGTTTTAGTGTGGGTGTCACTTGACTTTAGTGTGGCTGGACCTTGCCACACCCTAACTCGGACCCTTCCCAAAGTCTATGGGTCTCCTCACTGACGAAGGCTGTGCTTCATCTCCCCCTTGAGTGCCTTTTTCTGCCATTTTTGTTTGTAGATGTCTCAGTGAGTCTCCAGCTGATAGGGTTAGGGTAAGGGAATGAGGCTGTGGTTTCCCTTGGGGCCTAACCTTGGCCCAGTAATGTCAAGTGCTGGCTTCTGTCCCTTTTTACATACATGGTACACCGCCATCCATGTTCGCCAGAGAGGATGGACCAAAGGAGTGACTGTGGCTGCGCAGAGCACGGGTTCTCTGGAGACTCTCCTAATCAGTCTTTCCAGGATGCTGCTACTAGTTCCTGCTGTTTACAAGCCAGACCCAGACAGTGCCTTCCATCAAGCCTGTGACAGCTGATGACAACTTCTCTTTCACTTCTCCCTAAGCCACTGACTTAAGTCCTGTGACTAAGAGAAGCAGTGGGGTAGAGGTGGGCATGAGACAAAGTGGTAAACAGCTATCTGATAGGCACCTCTCCTAAGCTAGCAGAATGTCCCCTCAAAGACGGGTGGGCTTTGCTACCTTCAAAATTCCCAGCAAATGGGGGAAGTTGGGTTTTTATATGAAATGATTTTATTAGCAACATAAGACATTCAGTGTGTGCTCTTCAGGCATCCCAAACTATCTTGTCAATTAGATCTGACCTGAGGGTCTTTTAGGTTAAACTCATGAATACTAGCATGTCCCAGGTAAATAAAATTTGGCATGGCCCTGTGAGGTGGGTTGGCAAGTAGAAAGCCTGATGACCAGACTTGAATTCCTGAAGCTCACACAGAAGGATAGAAATGATTCCCTGGGGTTGTCCTCTGACCTCTACGTATGCGGCGTGGCACTTGTGAGTGGACACACGCATGTGTGCATACAAGCACAAATGAATAAATGTTTTTAAAAAACAACTTGGCAGTTGTCTGTGCGAAGGCAGAGCGGGCTGGGGCTGTAGCTCAGTGACAGAGCACTCCCCGGCATGCACAAGTAAAAGAGGAGACTGGACAGATTGCTACTGCTCCGTGTGCTGAGGCCTGGTAGACTCAAGGATCCGCCATTAGTTCATCGCAGTGCTGCCGACAGTAACCGGGCTCACAGAAGCCTGTCAGTCTAGGAATGCTTGGTGGTCTTGCAGCTCAAAGTATCCCCCGGTGAGGCTGTGACTCCAGGAGTCATCTGTGTCCCCGTGACCAAACTAAGATCACTGGAAGAACAGCTCAGACACTGCACAGGGTAGGAGGGCCCCAGACCCATCAAGAAGAAACCCAACTTGATTGTAGGGCAGAGTCCATCCCCAGACACACCCCCACCCCGCCCTCAACAATGAAGAACTGTAGTAAAAGGGTCGAAGCCTTAGACCCTTACTTAGAGGGTCTTAGAGGCTGAGAACCTCTGGGCTACAGGCAGTAGGAGGAAGTGGGTGGGATAGAGCAGGGCTGAGTGCTCTGAAGCAGCTGCAAAGTGGAGGCTTCCCACCTCCATTCTGAGGGCTGCGGCTCCCTCATAGGCGCTCCTCCCTCCTGGAGCCCATTGCTAGCTTTTATTTTTTTATTTATTTATTTATTTATTTATTTATTTATTTATAGTGCAAGGGCCTGTAATGTAATTCTCCAAAGTGGGGAAAGAAGAAGGGGGTATCATCTGCAGAGATAGGATGGGGGTAGGTCAGGCCTGGGGCTGAACCCTGTCCCCGGGTACTGCTAGCTCTTATGAACACTGGCTTTCCCACAATTAGAGAAATTCTATAGCAATAATGGTAACCAATCCACCAATTGAGGCTGTATGAAGCACCATCATCCAGAGCAATGAGCAACAAAGAAGCCAAATTACCTAACCAAGTTACCCCCGTCAGCAAGAGACAGAGCCAGGACACAAACCTGGGCAGGCAAGCCTAGAACCTGTGCAGAAATACTACATATGCTTGAGGTGGGGAAGTGTGGAGCATGCAGAGTGTTCAGTTTTATTTTTAAGTAGCTTAGCTGTTTGGGGGTGGGGTGTAGATGCTCTACCCAAGATTTAATGCACTTGCAGATGAAATTGTCAGTGAGTCTGAGGGTAGTGTTTGTTGTTGATTACCTGCCTAGCATTTGCAAGGCCCCCAAGTTCAATACCCAGCACAGCCAACGGAGGGAGGACCGTTGGCGAATTTAAGTTAACTTGTCGGATTAAAGTAACCAGGTCTGATGGCCCACATACATAATCCCAGCACTTGGGAGACTGACACAGAATTGCTAGGAGCAGAAGACAGTTTGGGATACATACTTCCATGCTAGGCTGCCCTGCAGAGTGAAAAGCCTTCTCAAAATGTCGTTAAGTAATTAATTCACTGGGCCTCAATTTTTTTCTGAATTTATGTATACCTTTTAAGAAATGAATAGTGAGCCGGGCATGGTGGCATATGCTTTTGATCCCAGCAGTCAAGAGGCAGAGGCAGGTGAATCTCTGTGAGTTTAAGGCCAGCCTGGTTTAGTTCCAAGACAGCCCTGGCTGTGTAGAGAAACCCTGTCTCAAAAAAACAAAAACAGTCTACTATGTACAGTCTGAGCTACACTGAGACCTTGTCTCAAAAACCAAAGATGCTAACAGTTAAAAGTTACTAAGTAATAGAGCTGGAGATTGCTAAGCAGCTAAGAGCACTGACTGCTCTTCCAGAGGCCCAGGGTTCAATTCCCAGCACCCACATGGCAACTGTTTGTAATTCCAGTTCCAAGGGATCTCACACCTTCACATGGACATAAAGCAGGCAAAACACCAATGCACATGAAATAAGTCATAAAAAATAACTTACTGAAATGTTTTTAAAGGGGGAGGAGCCTGATCAGTGGTGTGGCACGCCTTTCCCAGCACCAGGAGGCAGATAGATCTGAGTTCAAGGTCAGCCTGCTTTACAGAGCTAATTTCAGAACAGCCAAGGCTACACAAAGAAACCCTATATCAAAGAAAAAAAGTTACTAAATACCAAAGGGCTCTGCACTGGGCTGTCAAAGGCCTTATACCCTGAGTCCTAACCTCTCCAGCCCATGAGGAGGCCCAGTTTACACCTGTGGCAACTGAGACTCAGCAACTCCCCCAAGTAAGTGTTGCTCACAAACGGGGCTGGACTCCACATGTGTATGACTGTCCCCAGCAGCCTTACTGTTTATGCTGGCCCTCAGAGAGGTCGCACAAAACAAGCTACATTAGGTTTCTGTGTAAAACCCATGTTTGCCTTTTAACTTTGAGGCAGGGTCTCACTACATATTGCCTTGGCTGGCCTAGAACTTGCTTTGTAGCCAGGAGTGCCTTGATCCCACCCTCTCCCATTGGTGGTCAGATTGAGAAAGGCCTGCAACTGCACCATGGTCCTTGTCCAAGGCTTCCCTCAGCCGCAGCCTTTCATGAGCTCTGGCACACACACATGCACAGACTCGTGCATGGGCAGGAGCTGGATACAGCACACGAGGTTTCCAATGGTTTCTTAATCACAAAATATAGGGAGCCCCAAACATCCAGTTTTCTTCAACATTTTCCCACAAAAGACAAACATAAAAAGCAGTGTTAGCACTGTTAAGTAATTTCATGTTTAAAAAACCATTGATTTAATTCATAATCCTGCAAAGGCCCAAAGGGCCTTGTTGCAACTTAGCAGATGCACCAAAACCCACCTAAGCAACAAAACTCAAGAGGCCTCAAACAAGGAGGCCAAGCCGAGTCTGAACAGTCATTGGATTGTGAGGTCAGCTGGGTCTATGACCTGGGTGGAAGGCAGAGTTAGCTTTGAGGACAACCTTAGCCAGCACCCAGACCCTTACCTGTAAAAGCCTAGCAGGAGAGGCTAGAGAGATGGCTCAGCAGTTAGAAGTGCTTATAGCTCTTGCAGAGGTTCAGTTACAAGGCTACAGTTGCCTACAACTCCAGCTCCAGGGTGGACACACATACACACACAAATAAGATGAATTGGATTTTTGTTGTTTTTGAAATGCCTATCCTGGGAAAGGCCCAGGGCCACGTAGCACCCAGCAGGAGTCACTTCCAAATGCTCCTTCCTCAGCTGTTACTGAACTGGCACATGCCCTGGCATTACAGCGCATGAGCGCTGCCTGCAGTAGGCCAGGGTAGTTCCTCGGGCAGGCTTCAGTTTCCCCTTGTCTGATCAGTCTCAACACCTGCACAAGTGCCCCTACCATCCAGCTAAGACAAAACAAAAGAATGCCAGGACTCTCATGTGTGAAGGATTGAACCTGCAGGTGGCTAGACTTCCTCATTGCATCTGCTGCAGTTAGAGGCTTCAGGTGTGCTTGGCAGCCAACTGGGAAGCCAGCCTCTGTGCTACAGTCTGTTGAGAGCAGTCTGTTATGTGCCCACTGTGACCTGATCAGTGGTGACCTGGAGTTCACTCCCAGTCCAAACCCAGGAGCAGACAACTGTCAAGGCTGGGATATGACAGCACCAGGGAGCATGGAGCCCGATAACCCAACTAGAGCCTCTGGGCCTAATCATCAGTAGTAACGTAGGAGAGCCTTTATAACAGTGTGTCTGCCACTTAACCCCCATGCCCACCATTCTATAACCTCTTACATTTTACTGATAGGAAGGCTCATCTCATCATGTACTGTTCGGCGCAGCGATCGTTGGTGCTTTGTAAAGGTATTCACCCATCACAACCCAATTTTAGAACATTTTTATTTTTCCAGTAAGAGGCCACTTTTAAACTTTTTTCAAAAAAAAAAAAAAATTACATGAAGCAGGTTCCATAAAAGATGTGTACAATGAAGTTTAAAGAAGTTAAAACACATGCCTGAGAAGCCAGAGACCAGAGGAAGCCACACATTTGCCATCTTGGGTCAACCTTGGTGGAATAATGGTTCCATAAACTCTGGTCAAATGGTGTCACTGGCTCAAACTAAACAGGAAACATTTTAACAAAAAACAAAAACTCCCTTGCAAAGATTCCCCGAGAAGGGCTAAACTCCAGAGACGTCTAAAGTGCCTGTTCCCAGACTGTAACTCTGGGGGGAAAGGCTGAAGGAGACAAAAATGGTGAGCAAGGTTCTGAACCGGTTGCAACAAGAAATGATGCAGGATTTCCTCCTTTGCTGCAAGATGCAGTGAGGACAAAGAGTTCTTCCTGCCTCAGAACCCAGATCCTCAAGAGACACACCAACCTCGAAGCAGGAACTGCAAACCTACGCCAGGGAGCCTTGGCTACATCTAAGACCCTCAAGAAAGTCAGCGCTGTTCTTTCCTTTGGTCTTAGTGAAGAGCTAAAAGATTTCCCCCACCCCTTTCCCTCCTTTGCCAATCCCAGAGGTTCTGGACCAAGAAGAGAAGACACTTCAGGGCCTGCCTTCCTCGGAGGACACTCAGTGTGACTGAACTCTAGTTTGAGACTGAAGCTCTCAGGTGGACAGACTGGATGGCGGGGCATGTTTACAGTTGTGGAATTCACTCCAGATGTCCTTAAGGAGCCAAGAAGAGAGAGTCAATCAAGCATAGCAAAGCAGTTTTTGCAAGAAAAAAATCCCCAATTCAAATTCAGATCAAGATGCTTTTGGTAAACAGAAGATACTTCAGGGTAACAAAAGTCTCCTTTCTACATAATTGAGACACTGGTCTGCGCTCTGGAAAGGACTAGCCCCACCCCACCCATCCTGTGGATGCAGGAGGTACCTGCAGCCCCTCCCCCAGTCTCCACTGACAGTTGGCCTTCCTCTTCTGATCCTCTGCCCCCCACTGCCACCAGGACAGGATGTCATAGGGGCTGAGGGAGCACATACAGGAGAGTTCCAGAAGCATCTGTTGATAGAGATAGGCATGAGCTCTGGCTGGGAAGAGGGAGCCATAAATGGCTTGCCTCCACCACCAACCACCCATGGGCATCTGCCTTTCCAACCAGACTATTATTTCAGGAACTCTGGTAGACCCACTGCAGACGGATGCCTTCATTCCTCTTCCAGCAAGATCAGGATCGTACCAATACCTGTAATAGATACCAATACCATATCCAGGACGAACCCACTTTCAAATAAGAATCAGCTCACAGCATCTGCAGTGTGAGAAAGGACACATCCATGCTGAAAGCACAGCGCGTTCTGTGAGAATCTCTTCTCCCCACAGCACCTGCACACATTTAGGGGACAGACTAGCTGGATGGTGCCTGGCGCGTGGCTGGCTGTGGAGCCTGGGAGCTGAGACCCCACTGGGTTAGGAAGTGACCTAAATATAGTTCTGATGCCAGCAAGGCTCAGCTGATAGAGCTCCCCATTGAGACCAGCAATCCACTGCAACACCTTAGCCCTTCGAAAGGCTGGGAGATCAATCATCCTTCTTAAGCCAGGGCCCCGGCCACCAGTAACGATGTCCTGGGGCACAGAGGGGCCGCCTGTGGCCTCCCTTGTCTTGATGTGATTATAAAAGGTTTCCATCTTTTCTAGGTAAGCTTTTTCTGGAGATGGCTGACTTCTCTAAAGACGGAAAACATTTACATTTCCAGAATAGCTCTCCTCACAAAACTCAGAAGCTGAGTTTTGTTTTGTTTTGTTTTTCCTGTGCTGGGGCTTGAACCCATGACCTCATCCAACTGGGCAAATTCTGCCACAGAGCCACACCTCTAAAGCCAGAAGATACTTGTAAACATCTCTTTAAATGTACAATTAAATTAGTAACCCATGAAAGTCCTCCAGGTACACAAGTTGCTACTGGTCTGGTCCAAACCAAAAGTACACTCTGAAGGTGCCAGGATCTTACCAAGGCACAGGGATAGTCCACCTCCTGTATGCTGTCCCACTTGGGGACATGCTCTGCCAAAGTCACCAAGTCAACTTGAGACCTTCAGCAGTTCTTCACTGTCTCTCAAGGTCCTGCCCTTGTACAATTGATTTCCCTCCCCCCTAACTGGGGTGCATCCTTGATCTTGGGTATCAGCTTGCTGACTGTAACCTAACAGCCTGTGCCATTTCTCACCCTCAGCTGACACTTAAAAAAAAAAAAAAAATATATAAGGCCTCACTCTGTAGCCCAGGCTGCCTGGAACATAAAATCCTCCTGCTTCAGCCTACGAGGTGCTAGATTACAAGTGTGCCAATGTGCCTGGCTTCTACTAACAGCATTAGATTATCACATTATAGGATGTTGATCAACACTCTTAGCCTCTACCATGATGCCAGTGGCTCCTCCCCTGTAGTCAAGACAACAGACGTGTCTCCAGGTATAACTCACCTCCAGCGATGCACTGTCCCATGCTAGCCTGACGTGCAGCCTGATGCATTTGTAGTGGCAAATGCCTGGGGTAACTGGACAGTCTCCTTGTAGACTCTGCCCTCTCTGCAGCAGCGTCCTGTGGATGTAATGCCACACAGCCATCAGCTGCTCCTCCGGCAGCCTTTATTCTCTCTCCTCTAAGGCCCAATTTAGGTGCTGCCTATACCAGCCATAGGACCAGCCCAGCCCCAAGGTGTCTAGCCTGTCTGTATTTGGCTCCCTTGCCCTATATCCTCACTGCCCAGCACAAGTATCCCCTTGCCTGGCCTACCTCCCCAGTCCAGCTAAGGGTAGGGGAAGGCCCACAGCAATGCTGTGAGCAGAACAAGCCCGATGAATGCTTGCTTACACAGCTGCAGGCCAGACAGAGCCTTCCCTGGGGCCAGGCCCCAGCGTCCTGCTCAGGAAGGCTACTTTGGGGTGCCCTCTATCTTTAGCTCTTATGTTAGACCCACCTGCCAGCCCTGGACCTGGGACACAACTTCCTTTTGGAAGGTCAAAGCCAAGAAGACCTTCCTGTGACTTCATGGGGCCCAAGGGAAACCCACCCATGAGGAATGCCTTGGTCTGTGGGAACCAGAGCTCAAGACATGAGCAAGTCTTGAAGGTACCTGAGATCATAGACTGGGAGCTGAGGTGGACACCCAAGTTTGTGAGGTCCCAGGGCCTCCTTTGTAAAGCTCGGCCCGACAAAGCATGAATGTGAGAGGAAACGCCCATTAGTCGAGTGCTGGCCTAGCACACACAGAACCGAGGTACCACAGAACCTGGGGGTGATGACTCATTCTGCTAATTCCAGCACTGGGAGGTAGAGGAAGAAGGGTCAGAAGTTCAAGGTCATCCATGGCTTCAGTGAGCTCAACACCAGGCTCCACTATATGAGATCATCTAAAAATAAATTGAGTGGGGGAAGGACACTGGGAAGATGGCTGTTAGTTAAGATGGCCAAATGCAAGCAGCATGCAAGTTTAAAAAACAAAACAAAACAAAACAAAAGCCAGGAATAGCCGCATTGCCTTTGCAACCCAAGCAGATCCTCAGGGCTTGCCAGCCAGCCAGTCTAGCCAGGGAGTGTCCTGTTCCATGAGATCCTGTCTCAAAAGAAAGGCCATCAAAGTTTGATCCCCAGAACCCATTGGTAAGAGAACTGACTCTGGCAAGTTGTCCCGACTTCCACAGGTGAACTATGGCACCCTCCCCCAAATAAACAAATTCATTAAAAACAGAGAGAAAGGAAAAAAAGCAGTGAGTGATGGAGGGAGATGGTCAACACCTGGGCTCCACACAGCCATGTGAGAAACACCTATACACACTACACTCAAAAGCCGGACTGACACCACCTGGCCCACTCCTGGCCTTTGGGGGTGGGGGTGAGGGTGAAATCATCCTACCTGGCCATGATTTCAGCAAGAGTGTTGAGGCTCAGGAGAGGTGGGGTGCATCTGACTACAGCCTGGGGAAAGAGTCCTGAAGCCCAAGCACCTTAGAGAAGAGTCGAGGGAAGACTGCATAGGACATCAAGGGATGGGGGGTGGGGCTGCTGAGATTAGTTGAGGGGGCTGTTAGAATGGAAGCCCAGAGGGGAGGTAGTGATTGCCCCTGGGTGTATCCTCTGTGGGCACCTCCCCACCACCCCGTTTCTGCACAATCCCCAAATAGCCATAGCTTTTGGGACAGGGCGGGTCTACCTGCAAAGGCAAAAAGGGCCAGCAAAAAGGCTACCACCCAGCCCCCTTCTGGTAGTTTCTGTCTGTAGTACTTCTTTTTTTGTTTGTTTTTTTGGAGACAAGGTTTCTCCTGGCTGTCCAGAAACTAGCTCTGTAGACCAGGCTGGCCTTAAACTCAGAGACCACAACCCAGCCTGTTTTGTTTTTGGAGGCAGGGTCTTGCTATGTAGACTAGGATGGCCTGGAATTTATTGTGTAGGCCTTGAACCTATGACAACCAGCCTTCGCTGCCTCAGGAATCCTGGGAGCACGGCTCCATTAGACCCTTTGATTTTCCACTTGACCACAGAATGCTCTCACACAACATGCATCTAGCCACATCTTCTCACTGCTTGCTGGGGCTCCCATGGTCTTCAGGTTCAAGGACAAATGCTACCTATAAAATAGTCAACTGGGTGCACAGTGGTACACATCCTTAATCCCAGCACTCGGGAGGCAGAGGCAGGTGGATCTCTGTGAGTTTGAAGCCAGCCTGGTTTACAGAATATGTTCTAGGTCAGCTAGGGCTACATAGTGCAACTATCTCTTAAAAAAACAAAACAAGCCAGGCAGTGGTGGCGCACGCCTTTAACCCCAGCACTTGGGAGGCAGAGGCAGGCCAATTTCTGAGTTCGAGGCCAGCCTGGTCTACAGAGTGAGTTCCAGGGCAGCCAGGGCTACACAGAGAAACCCTGTCTCGGGGGAAAAAAACAAAAAAACAAAAAAAACAAAAAAAACAACCAAACAACAACCCCCCACTTGCCTGATGATACACACCTGTGATGCCAGCACTCAGGAGGTGGAGACAGAGGAATGTGGAGTTTGAGCCAATCTGGGCTATGAGGCTAGACCCTGTCACAAAAATAAATACATACATAAATTTAGTGAACCTTTCTCTAACAAACAAATGGAACCCCCTGCAGAGGAGAACTAAAAAATGGGGTACTGATATAACAATAGAATTCTAGGGAAATTCTTCTAAAGTTGATGACAGTGGCCAGCAGTCAGCACAGTATGGTGCTAAGGCTGTCTGGGACCTGTGCATGTTTACCAAGCAGCCCAGCCTCTTCCCACCTATACACTGTGTTGGGGCACCGTGTCCTTCTCCTCTGGGGTGCCCCCTGCCCCTCCTCTTTGGCCTAGCTCTTCCTGAGACGTTTTAGCTGAATTATATCAGTCCAGAGGCCATGAAGAGAACCAGCCCCACCTATTCCCCTCCCCCATCGGCCCCAGGGCCTGGAATGACTGTGACTGAGAGCAAAAGGGGAAGAAAGAAGTCCAATTACAAATAAGTTAAGGTTTTGGTGTATCCACAGAGAGGGGAAAGACCTTAACTGAGGGTCACACCTATGAATGTGCATCTGCACAATCACAAGCATATGTGTAGCTCCCAGGGCAGCTGCCTTGGCCATCTATAGGGACAGGAAATCAACCTTGGGGCCCAGACTTCCCAAACAGGCCCACCCACCAAGCTCCTCCCTCTGGGAATAGTCACTCACCCCAGCTCCAAAATTGAGTTGTAGGAACCTGTAGTCTAGACGGTCAGCACAATCTGACTGCGCCCCTCTGTGAACACAAGCTCAGGTGGCAGCAGTCTATCCACAAAGCAGAGAGCTGGAGGGGCTAGCATAGAGACTGCAGCTCCAGCTGCCCACGTGGGAGCCTTTGTTCCTCTACCCTTCTAGGACCAGGGCAAGATTCCTAGATGCCTATGAGTGGAGAAAGAATGTCATCTCCACCCTCACCCTTTAGCCAGAAGACATTTCCTTGTGGCCTCAGAACCTACCCAAAAAACAGCCCTGGGGGCTGAGGGTGGGAAGAAGAAAAGCCAATTATGTCCCTTCCTCTCCAAGCTTAGGATTCCCCACCATCTCTGTGAGGGCTCATCCTGGAGCAAGGCTGGATTCCAAGCCCTTCACTGTTCCTGAGGGCTAAGAGGTCGGCTTCCCAGCTGACTTTAAGACTTGTGACCTCAGGGGGGCGCAGGGAAACATTAAGGGTCACTTCCAGCTGCGCCCACCCTCTGCCACTGCCTGGTGGTCTGGGGACTAGAATCCCCTCTCCTTCCTGGTGATCAGCAGGTTCCGGCATGGTGCAGACCCTCCGTCAGCAGCTCAGCACTTACACCATAGTTGGCAAGTCTAGAACCACCGGGTCCCATTACCTTACCGGTGTGAGTTCTACCATTGCCAAAAATGGTGGGAGGCCTCCAGCAGCCAGACCAGTAAGCCGATGCTGAAGAAGCAGCAGTTAGTGTGGTTGGTTGGAGGGCGCTTGTCCCCACGGTTAAGACAAAAAGTCCAGATCATGGTCCTTCGGCCTCTATGGTTCTGTTCCAGTGCAGAAACCCCCTCAACCCCACCCCCGACCCCCAGCCACCTCCTTCCCCTCTGAGACCCACAGCCCCTGTGTAGAGGCACTGGGCAGTGACGGAGCCACAGCCACTGCTCTCAAATAGACTGCACCCCAGGCACCAGACAGCAAGAGCTTGGGAATGGGTGCAGCACTCTAGGTCAGGGAGTCCCCTGCTTGGTAACCAAGGAAGGGAGTTGCTGAGAGCCAGCTTTGCTATCTTCCAAATGCCCCAGGTGGCATCCTGTTTAATCCCTTCCTGACATTCCCCAGAGCCTAATGGTCCCCAGCTATCCCACCCCACCAGGAGGGAGGTTAAAAGTCAAGGCATATATCCCACTTTTTGTCAAGCCACAGGCAAACCACTGCCAGACCTGTGGTCTCTTCCCTAGGCTGGGGAGGAAGAACACGTAGGCTAAGACTTTCTCTGGAGAATATAGACAGCCATCACTGCAGTCCAGCAGGGCCAGCCAAGCCACACACAGCTGCATAGCCCATCCACACAGCATTCTCCCAAGTGCAGAGATCACCTTACCAAAAAACTCACACTCCTCTGCAGCGTTCAAGGAGCCCAAAGACAGTACACGTCTCTGCCCCCGAGCCACCCAAGGATTCATTTCCAAAAATCTAGGGGAGCTGCAGTCTCAAAGGGCCAGTGATGGAAATGCCACCATCCCCTCTGTCCTCCCTGCAGAGCAGGGAGGATGAAGGATTCAAAGATGATGCTTTGGAAGGGCAGCGCTGCAGACAAACCCAGGACGCTGAAGCTGGGCACTGCCAGTGGCCTAGGCTTAGGTGCTGAGATGACTCCACTGCCCAGAAAAAAAAAAAATTGTTTTATAGCTGGGCCAGAGTTGTGGGCCACATGTGTGAGTGATCCCCGTACTGAATTCAAGGGCTAGGTGATCTGCTTGGCAAGGAACCTCCTTGAAACCTTGACCTGGAGTGAGTCCCCTTTGGGGACACAAGCAGGACCTTGATTTCTTGGCCACCTACCTTCGAAACACAGGCCATTTTTATCACATTATAAAGTGTTAAGGAAAGCCACCAGTGGGTTGACTAGGTCACTCCCCCCACTCCAGTGTGTGAGGATGGTCCTATCCTGTCACCACCCCTGACGGCTCAATCTTGGGCCACACTAGCCAGGCTGGAGTGAGCGGCCCTGCCTGTCTGAGATCAATGGAGCCAGATCGCATTTCTAAGAGCCAGAGGACGGTAGAGCTGGGGCAGGGACCCAGATAATGGCCTGGATTGAATAAGCAAATGCAAGGGTGGGGGAAGGGCAAAAGTCTAGAATAATCCACTGCACAGGGACTCTGGGGAGCCACCAGCCCAGGCAGCCCCAACACCAGGCAACAAGGCAAGGAACCTACCCAGGAGGCAGCAACTCAGGCACATAGGAGCCACTATGCCCGAAAACTACAAGGCAAGAAGGTCCCCAAGGCAAGAAGGTGGATTAAACCTCACCAACTGCCCTGGTGTCCACTGAGAGGGTAAGGGTAAATCCTCTGCGATGGGAAGGGTAAATCCTTCCACAGGATCAGACAGCCAGGAAGAAACCGGTCCTGCTTGACAGGGTGAGCCCTCCTCTCCTACGGTGCCCTCACCAGCATGGTCCTCTGGAAGCTGATTTTTTGCAGAGTCCAACCAGCCTTGTGGCCTCGGCTCATGCGCAGTCACTACTTTCACCCAGGCCTAGAACAGGCTAGATGAGAACCAGAAAGCTATGGCCGGTGGTCATCCTCTGGGAATGCAGGCCCCAGAGAGGTGGAGCCCCAAGCCTAGAGAAAGTATAGACCTGCTAGTGAGGTCTCAGCAGAGCCTCTAAAGGGCCAGTGTGAGAGAGGCAAGACCACCAGGGGTCTGAGGACTGCTTTGGTTAGAGGGACCCAGCTAGGAGTGCTCACTGAGTGGTGGGCAGGAAGGAAGAGAGCTGTAGAGTTACAGCCTTAGGTAGGGACTAAAACAGCCACAGCCAGAGGCCCCAGAGACAGGGGACCAGGGCCTGCATACAAAGGCAAGATCGGAAACACCAAGGCAGTAGTCAGTAGTGAGGTCTCTTCCTATCCTGAACTAAGCAAGCTGTTCCTTTCCCCCCAGGTGGTAGCACCATACCCCAGAGATTTATGGGAGCCTCCACTTGGTAGTAGTAGGCATAAATGTCCTCACTATCCAACACAATGCTCAGGGCACCCAAGCAGCCCTGGAAGTACGTTCGTAATGAGGAGCCAACTGGATTGGTTGATTTCTAACTGCCAGACTGAACTCCACACATTCCCCTGGCCTAGCCCAAGCCCTCTCTAGCTTGGCCACCTAAAATGACTCAGTAATTGGACTGAGTAACTAGCCCTTGCATGAGGTTCCCCTTCCCCAGGGAGAAGCAGCCTCATTAGGGGCTGGCCCAGTGACTTCAGATACAATAGCTACCAGATCAGCCAGCCCAGGTCTCACGGTCACTAACCACTAGGTTAGCAGCTCTATACATTCAAGAGCCTGGCTGGTGGGTTGGCTCTTCTAAGCCTTATGCACCAGGTCCAGATCTTCCGCATCTTGAAAACCAGGGATATATGAAAGGTCAGAGCCAAGATTCACCCAGCCCTGGGGGTGTAAGCAATCTCCACAGAGCAAGGCCACTAGAGGTCAATACCTTGTGACTGAAGAGACGTATTGACTCCACTACTCATGGCATGGACCTCCAGCCTGGCTTTCTTCCCAAGGCCTCTTTCTCCATCTGTAAGATGACTCTCGACAAACTGCACATGCCATGCAGCTGCTCTAGATCAGAGTTTACATATACAACCTTACCTAGCACATGTATGGGCAGCTTAGGTCTAGTAAGTTACAGGGACTCCAAGGACGCAGGAAACCAACACTAGTGTGTGGATGTAAAGACCACAACTGACTCTTCCAGAACATTCCCAGCACTCTAATGCCAAACCACACTAGCATCCCTCTCATCACTGACCAGAGTAAGTCACTCAATGGCAGGCTCTGGGGACAGCCACCCTCATAAAACATTCATGCTGAGCACAGGCTATCCCATTGCTTGGAATTCTGTAGCTGAAGGTTAGGCCCCGTTCTGCTAGAAGAGGTCTTACCTCAAGGAGGAGGAGCTAAGCGGGGCATTTCTTACTCATGGCATCACAGAAGCAGGCCCTACAGATGGTGACTCCCACCCCCACCTCAAGCAGCTCCATCTGTTGGCCCAGCTCAGATTGCCCAGCTCTGACTCCACTCTGGCCTCAGGCAGTGTAAGGTGATCTGGCTGTACCCTCACCCAACATTAAGCCAGATGGGCCAGGGAAGCGGTGAGACATAGACCCTGGGATGCAGGGGGAGGTGACCATGGCCGCAGCAGCCCGCTTTTCCCATATTGGCACTGCACATGATTGCTCAGAGCGGAGAGACACAAGCAAAAATGTGCTAGTGCCAAAATCGGCCAAGCAGATGGTACTGGAACAGGCCCTCTGGGGACAGAGTAGAGGAGGTCTTTGTACCCTAGTACCCCTGGAAACAGCGAGGAGGTCCAGGCAGAAGGGGTGAGGAGCTCCGAGGCACTCGCGGATCTGTCTCTGCTCTGTTTATGGCCCTTCGGTAATTCACTGACCGAGACTGTTCACAGTGAATTCTACCAGTGCCATACACAGGACAGGAGTCACTCTCCAGCCCGCAGACCCTGCAGAGAGGTCAGCTGCCCTCTCCTGGAGACCTCCGAGCCTCCATACCCAGAAGGACTCCTGGAGGTCTTATAACCTACGCCCCCCTCCACTGCTGTCATCCACAGCTTAGCAACCCTGCTCACCAGCCCGTTGTTTCATACTAGCCCAAATTGACCTTCATGAAGACAAGGACAAGAGACGAAAAAGCCTGATTCCTTGGGTTTGCAGAGGGCAGCAGAGTTCTCCATCTCATCCAAATACCATTGCCCAAACAAGCCAAGGTCAGCAAGCAGCTGCCAGATCCTCATGACCTATCATGCTGGACCTCACCTACTCCCAAATGGGCAGTGACAAGAACATCCAATGTGCTTCTCATGGCCTCTTAGCACAGAGGCCAGAAGTCCCAGCTTGCCCTGTGACACAAGCAGAGGCCCAGAAGGCAAAGTGTCTCTGATGGGCACCTTTGTTGCTTGATCAGGGCCAGGATCAGGGCAGGAGGCTCCTTCAGGCAAGGAGGCAGCTTGGAAGGAGCAAGAGTGAACTGTTTCTGGCAAGAACCCGTGGAAGCAACTTCTGGAAGGCTCTGAGAGTACTTTGGAAGAAGGCAGAGAGGCTACAGAGCCAAGGGAGGGCTGGGGCAGTTGCGTCAGTGGTTGCCACAGCGGCTGCCACGAGAGAAGGCAGGATGAAGGCCCTTGCCTCTGGTGCCAGGTGCCCTGGGGATGGACGTAAGAGAGAGGGTAAGTCTCTCTGGAGCTGGTGCCCAGGGCATGAGAGCTAGAGACAATGTGGAAGAGCTAACACAGGCTCACCTTACCCTTAGGCCAACCTGGAACCCACAAGGAAAGGTAGAGGGGAACGGGAAATACACTGGAAGGGGTCAGACAGAGTTCTCCAGCTCAGAAACCTTGCAAGCTTTTACTCCAGGCTAACCCCAGGGCAACCCCTCAGTCCTAGGCTTGTTAACATACTTGTGGGGCTTTGACAGAAAGCTCACTATGAGTAGACTCTGGACCTCCAGCCCATCTTCCCAAAGGCCATTTCATCTTGGTAAAATGGTAACCCAAAGAAGCCACTCCCTGGCCTGTGGCCTCAGTTTCTCCCACTTCAATTCTCTGAATTTAGCAGTTGAGGATGAGGCTAGGGGTCAAGCTGAGGTGAACAGCTATGTGTGGTCTATGTTGTTTGGAATGTCTTTGTCAGAATCAGAATCACCAAACAGCCCTCTGAAAAGGAGATTCGTGGAAATCTACACTTTAATATGAACCTGAAAATATGAAGCTGGGAAGGGAAAGAAGCTATTTAGAGTTGTGTTTGGAAAGTCCTTTCCCTAAATAGTCAGGTATTTAGGAAACAGTATCCTAAATCCTCCCCCCCCACCCCCATTTCTATGGAACAGGAGTGGCACGGGGAAGGGCCTTGGGGAAGATTGAGACACACCCAGAGTACTAGTGTCCTCCTGAAAACCCCGTCTGGAGCACCCAGGAAGGAATAAAGCACCATAAGGAAGAGAATAGCCCTGTCAGATCAAGTGCCCAGCATGCCCACCCTTCTGGCTACATCTTCCTCCTCTGTAGGGGATGGAGAACAGAGAACAGCTTACAGAGCCAAATGCCCCTTCAGCATCCAGTTCTAATCAGCTGAATGAGGCTCCTCCCAGAGCTACCTTGCCCCTCCTAATTCAAATGCGGCAGGAGATAATGCTGCAGTACCCAGGCAGGGCCACACCCATGGCCACAGCCAGGGTCCACCCAACAAACAGTGGAGCAGTAATCCTCAGACCACAGTTGAAGCAGAACCTGGCCTGGGTCGGAGGAAATAGGATCTCCAGAAATAGGGACTGCAGAGTTCTGCAAAAACATCCCTGGTACCCCACAAAGGGGAGCCATGACAGTGCTTTGGCAGGGGGAAGGGGGGAGGGAGGAGGGAGGGACACAGTCTCTTTCACCATTTTGGTAGGTCAGAAGCCTGACCTTGAGATTAAAAGCTATGAAATCCCCTTCTGACCATAGGAAGACGTCTCCCCAGCTGTGTAGGTGTGAACAATTAAAGAGCATCAGAGCTAGTGTGTTAAGGGGACTGGCAGGGAGACAGGATGTCCTCCTGGGTGAGTGTGTAAGGTCTCCCTCCCCTAGCCCTACTCCCCTTAGGCTTGGTCTCCTGAACTCTTCTTGGATCCCCAATACACTTCAAAGAATCATTCTTCCCTTTGCGGGAGGAGGGGTTTCTTTCCCTGGGCATTTGCCCTACAGCCAGACCTGTATGTGCCTCTTCCCTCCCCCATCTCCCTCAGTACCAGAGCTCCCTAGAGGTGAGTGGTTTGGTGGAGTCTTTAGGGATCTTTTGCTATCATTCAGCCCTGTAACTTAGCTGTTCCTATTAACCTCTACACAACGAATCTGGAGTCCCTGTTGCGAATCTTTCCACCAGCAATCGGCCCAGCACCGATCATTTATATCTCCATCGAATGCCGCAAAGGCCGGGGCGGCCAGCCTCTCCACTCGCGGCCAGCCTCTCCACTCGCACAGGGCGTGGCCCAACCTCCTGGTTGGCTAATGAGATCTTAGGAGCCCCTCAAGCTGCTTTTGATGCAGTCCAAGCCACCGAGGCATGCAACAAACTCGAGTGTATGCAGCTGTGCGCTGCACGAGCACGTTCCCGGGGCCACTGAAGCCCGTTAGTGGAAAATAAGAATAAACGAAATCCTCACAAGTGAGACATTTACAGTGACATTTGTTTCTTCTTTGTGTAATAATGTCCCTCCCATTGATCCCCATCAATGAAAGGGTAGCTAGGAGCCCTAAAGAAAAGATGTGGGGCCTGAAAGGTGGGCTCGGTTTACGGCGAGCCCACCAGGACTGGTTTCTTAGAAGGCTTGATTGATCTTGGAACAGAAATCTGGAAACATGATGCCCAAGGTTTGTGTGTGATAGGCTGAGCTGGGTGCCCGGTGTCTCAGGACCGATGTGTAGCACGGTTACCTGGCTCACAATGTGAAAACTGGACTCTTAGTCCTCAGGAAGTTAGCAAGCCAACAGGAAACTTAGAAGGCCGGGTCCTAACGATCTCTGACAGAGATAGATGGGGCACAATAGGGCACCCTCCCCATCTCTGTTCCTAATCTCCTAATCAGAATTTCGTCCCTAGCACTGGCAGATCTTTCTACTTAGTGTAGGGATGCCAAGAATGAAGGAAGTGAAAGGAAGAGCTCAGCCTGTAGGACTCGGCAGAATTGAGCGATCCTTGATGCCTGGGCTGCGTCTTCACTACCCATAACTATAGGATACACCGTCGAGTAAAACATCCAAGACATGTTCCTGGAGCAGGATTCTGGGGACCTGGGAGCAGCCCTTGGTAACCGAATTGGTTCGGACTCAGAACTGGTATCCGCTTACTTCAGGCCCGGAGGATACAGAAGGAAGGCAAGCTGAGGTCTGAGACCAGCTTTTCCCAGGGGACTGGGCGGGGCAGGCTCCGGGCCACGGAAGCGATAACCAACCTGCAGCGAAACCCTGAGAAGAGGCTGGAGAAACCAGCTCGACACAGGAACGCTCCCCAAGCCCGAGTCTCCGCCAGCCTCCCGGCCTCGCACTTCCTCCCAGGCCCAACAGGGCGGCGATACTCCCGGGACCCCAACCGAATTCCTCCGGGAGGCGACATTAGGGCGGGCAGCCCCAGGCACCGAGCCAAACCCAATCTGGGCTCAAAATTATCCCCGCTTTCCCCCCGCCCCGGGAACCGCACTAGATATGGAGCACATGGTACTGAGGGCTCCATCCCCCAGCACCTCGTCGGCATCCCCGCCAAAAGGCCAAGGAAGTCAGGATTCACAGTGCCGCGTCATCCTCGAAGGCCACAGCCACGACCTGGCCTCTACTTGCCCCTCCGACCGCCCACAAAACTGGGTGCTAGCACTGCTAGCCCTCGGGCGCCCGCTCCACCTTCTCACGGGCCCCGCACTGGCTCCGCCCGGCCCCGCCCCGCACACTCACCTGCGCCGGCTCCCGGCTGGGCGCACCGCCGCCTCCCAGCTCCGCTCCGAGTCCACACCCGGGAAACGAGGCAAAAAAAAAAAAAAAAAAAAAAAGGCCCTCGTTTGGAGCGGGCCCAATGGACGGAACTCGAGGCGCGCCCAGGTTGAGCCGAGGGCGGCGCCCCAAATCTCCAGGACCCTGGCGGGAGGAGGCAGCGCCGGAGCGAGAACCCAGTGGGGGAACAAAGAGGAGCCGGGATGGGGCCGCGCGCTTCCTGGGTGTCGGGTGACAGATCTGCAGGGGAAGGCCCCGGCCGAGCCACCTGAGGAGGAGCCTCTTCCACGCAGCAGGCGGGGTAGAACTGGATGGTCACCGGGCCCCAGAGGCAGACGAACGGGGTGCACCAGGTGTGACGACCGTGCTCAAGGAAGGAGGCTGGCGGGCTCCGGCGCGGAGACCCGGGGGCTCGACGGAGTGCAGAGATAATGACTCCGGGAGGGTTTTACCGCCCCCAGCGCCCCGCCCGCCCCCCGCGCCGCGCCATTGGCTCAGGTGCTGTGAGGCGGGGGAGGGACGGGAGGCGGACCGAAGATGATTCACCTTGAATGTGGCTCCGGTTGGTGCGCGTCGTAGGGCACGCCCGACCGGGACTGCGGATACGTCGCGAGCCCCGCCTGTTCGCCCAACCCAACTGGGTTTGGCCCCCAAGGGGTCTCGCTGCCCACTTTCTGTTCTAGCCTCCTACCTTTGGGCTGAGATGCTGCCAGCTGAAGTGCGCCCCGATGCCCTACCATCCCACCTTCCTTTGAACCCCTTGCTAGCCAAGGTGTGTGTAGCACAGCAAACTTGGAAATCCGACTCTGGGCTGGGGGAGGGGAAGTGCGTCTGGAGGCCTGGAGTACTGTGGGACCACACTGGACGGTTCTCTGCAGTCTCCCCGGAGAACTGGCCACAGTCTGTTCTGCCTCGGTGGGAGCACCCCGGCCCGAGGGTACTGTGTTGGAGTGGGCACCTGAGGCTCTCCACTCATCCTAACCCACCTTTGCCTAGCCCTGAAGCCTCACAGGTGTCTGGCCGCCACCGCCGCAGGGAACAAAGACCGCCTGTCCCGGAAGGGGGAGGGGAAGGAAAGCCGCCCCCAGACCCCTTCCCATCGCCCTTCCTTCCCCTCCACTGCCGCAGTGGCTCCCCCGGGAGGGGGCGGGGCCATCCGGGGCGAGGACCGGGATTAGATCCCTTGGAACCTCTTTAGGTGCCACCCCAGAGCCTTTGAGGAGGGGCAGAGTTAAGGTACCCCCTAGCTGTTTCGGTTTTAGTGGCCCCTTCCATCTTCTCCAGCATCCTGAAACCAGAGAGGGCCCTCATCCCCCTCCCCTGCTTTGGGCGCCCTCCCATTCCCTGCCGCACCCGGCTGCCCCAGACGGCAACCACAGTTCAAAACCAGATTAAAATAAAACGTTAATCCGCCTTCCTCCCTTTTAGCTCCTAGTTCTCCCAATGAATCCGGGCAGGTCTGACAGCCTAGAAGCCTCTAAAACCCGGGGTGGGGGTGGGGATGGGGTGGGGCTTAGCTGATGTTCCCACCAAACTAAAGGGCCGGTGCGCTTAGATTGAAAACCTTGAGCTCAAGCAAAGGAAATGGATTAGGGGAACCGAGCCTCTAGATTCCTCCCTCCCCTGCTGTCTGCCAGGGTCCGAGAATGACGCTGCAGATACGAACCCTTCTATATATTCAGCTCCTGGGCAAGACCTGCTTCAGCCACGGATGCTGCAGACAGATGGCTCCGGAGGCAAAACCCACCCCAAGGCAGGAAGGCCAGGACCTGCTTGTCCCTCTCCCAGCACGGTTGGGGATGGGACTTGATGCACCAGAACCGAACGGGAGGAGCAAGGCACGACCCGACAGTCCTCAGGGGGGTGTGTTGACTCCACATTAACCCTCCCTGTCCCGCCTCCTTCCCTTCCATCCCTGTGGCCCTGAACCTCGCTGACGGCCGGCATCTCCAACTCACGCCCTACCTGGTCCCTAGGCCTGTCCGGCACCAGGCGGTCACAGCTCTGTGTGCCCGGACGCGAAGGCCACACCGACTGCGAGTGGCCCCTTGGTCCTGCCGCGCCCCTTTATAGCGTACGCCCCGCCCCCGAAACCCCCCTCCGCGCCTCGCCTGGGCCCATTCACCTGCTGTCGAGAACCAGACACCGCAGAACGGAAAGCTAGCCGCTCGGCTACGGGGTCCCGCCGTCGGGACTCGAAGGGAGGGGGCGCGGGTGAGATGGATCCGGTTTCTACCTTTCTTAAATGCTCTGTTGAAAGTCGAGACAGCCTCCGCCCAAGAGCCAGTGTCGCTTGCTGCCCCCGCAGCTCCCTTCTCACCCTGAGACCCCCCAGCCTCACTCTAGGAGGGGCCGTGAAATTGCACCCACAAGGTCCTCATACATATTTTAGGTAGCAGGCTCGGCCAGTAACTGGAGCTGGACTGGAGTGGTGAGGGGGCGGTCCCCAGGGACCCGATATCCCAGATCACTTACAGCTCCGGTCTCTGGTTGGAGAAGAGCTTGTACGAACCCAGGTCCTCACTTGGCTGGCCTGCCGAGTGTACCCACGGCTGCATGCAAGTATCCTACCTTTCCTCCAGCAGGTCCAACGTCTGCCTACGAGCTGCGTGCGGCATTCTCCACCTAGAGAGATTCCTCCCTTCCTGCGGCCAACGACCCACTCTGGCCAGAGTCGTACTGTTAGAGACATGTAGTTTTGTTTCCTGACCCTGGATCACGGTTTAGAAAGGGCCTTACTTACCCCCACCTACAAGATCTTGTGTTTATGCTCTTTGGATCCCAGAGCCTAGCCTGGTCCCTAGGCTAGTGGGGTGCTGAGAGGCCCGCACGCCCTGTACCAGGGCACGCAGACTTAGCACTCCTGGTATCGCTCAGCATGTTCTTTCCCAACCTCTGCCCCATGCAATTTACCTAATTCCAACTCTTCACTCCCCCGTGATGGCCCTAATTGTGCCGAAAATGTTGAGTGAGGAGTAAATCCTCAGGTTCCATCTCCCTTTCCACTAATAAGCATCAGCCTCGGGGATGGGGTTGCTGTGTGGGCTACAAGCCCCTCAACCAAACCGCTGAAGGTAGTCCCACCCACTTCTTGGCCTTTTAGGAATAGTGGGGGCCTTGTACTTTCAGTTCGGTCCTGTGCTCCAGCCGTTGTTTTTTGGTTGTTGTTGTTTTGTTTTGTTTTGTTTTATGTCTTTCTGGACTGTTCAAAGCGGCTGTGTTCTGCTTATCCTATGAATGCACGGTTTCCAGAGTCTCTTCACCTCTATGAGCTTTGGTTTTCCCGTTTGCAAAAATGGATAGCATGAATTCTACCCCTTGCAAGATCTTGCACCCTGGTTCTGCCACGATATCTCAGACCCCTTGGAGATCCCCCCCCCTCTTTTTCCACAGAGCCATTCGTGGGGATGTGGTCTTACTGTGTTGGCCTAGTACCAGCCCCAGCTCTAAGAGCGGGACTTTGCAGGAGAATCTAGATATTCATGGATGGACTCTCAAAGGGCTGTTCAAAACCCAAGTCACTTGCTGCCTCCAAGGGCTGTGTTTGTGCCTCTGTGCGTTTCTCTCCAAGAGACTGCAGAATCCTGTCTCTGCTGAAGCTCAGGAGAAACACTCCAGCTGCGGAAAGCGGGGAGGTGCCCTGCCAGAAAGAATGAAACACGCCCACAAATGGAAGGAGATCCTCATAGGAATCCACATAGTTCTCAAAAGAACCAGAAGCCCGGCTAGAGACGCACACCTGTGGACTCTGCCTCAGGGCGGCTGCAGCAAGAGGATCCCAGGTTAAGGCCAGCCTGGAGTGCATATCAAGTTCCAGATGCCTGATAAATTAATTAATTAAAGCATTCATTTAAATCAGCTAAATAGGATAGATATGTGGCCATATCTTGGGAATTATCTGGGCATTCAATGAAACATACAAAGGACATATCGGTTCCTGTTTGTGAAAAAAAAAATATGAACCGGGTGAGGTGTTTTAACATCACCTTTTGATGTTCTAAAGAAAATCGAAGAATTTTAACGTCTTCCTTGGTGTTTTGGGGGATTTTTCTTGTGTGCTTTCTAGGGCTATGCCAAACGAATTGTGTTGCCTATCTATGACCTTTTAATTACAAAGGAAACTCAAAAGTTGGTTGTTTTGTGGTTTTTTGGTTTTTTTGTTTTTAACCCAACCTGTTTTGCGGTCTTGGAGGAGTGGCACCCGAGAGTCAGACCACCAGACTGAGGCTGCTGAAGCAATCTGAACAGCTAGTGTTCCGGAACCATCGTCCCGAACAAGGGTTGGGGGATGGGAGAGAAGCCAGGGGGACCTCGTGGCTTCATAGCTCCCGTCTCTCTCCTCCCTCTATCTGGAGCCTGCCTGCCTGAGCTCCATCTCCGCTTTAGAGAGTCTTGAGCATCATTCCCAAAGAATTTCTAACCGGAGTCAGTACAGACCAAGGGCGTCGAGGAGAGAGCACCGCCTTTAGCTGGTTGCCTTGTTCGTAAAATAGACTGGAAAAACCTCCGTACCTGTTTCCGAAATGGGGAGGGTGTGCCACTGAAGGTGCTTGACCTTGAAGGGAGGCATCTCTAGGTTGCTCAGCTGGGATTGGGACACGCGCGCGCGCGCGCGCGCGCGCGCACACACACACACACACACACACACACACACACACACACACACGGAAAGGATCTACAAGACTGACACCTCTCTGTCCCCACGACCCTGCAGCATCCACTGCTAGAGGGAAGCATACCCGCCCTACATCAAGTTCAGAGGTCCTGGGTCCAAGGCTCAGAAACCTTGAGACAGTTAATGCTTGCAGTTCTTGGGGGATTGTTCCCCCCCCCCCCAAGCCCTCAACAGATTATCCAAAGGTGGACGACCTAGATAATGCTTTGCCTCTGTGCCAGGTTTCACTCCCTAAATCCAAAGCAGAATTTTTGTTTTGTTTCTGGGTTTTGTTTGTTTGCTTTTTGTTTTGTTTTGTTTTGTTTTTCGAGACAAGGTTTCTCTGTGTAGCCCTGGCTGTCCTGGAACTGGCTCTGTAGACCAGGCTGGCCTCGAACTCACAGAGATCCGCCTGCCTCTGCTTGCTGAGTGCAGGGATCCAAAGCACATTTTAATTGTGCTGAATAATTTGCCTCCAAACCATGCAAATGCATATTTTTTTTCATATTGGGACCTTTAGAAGAGTTAGCTCTTAAATGTCTCGAATTAAAAACAATAAATAATCTGCACTATTTATGAATCAGTTAAAATATATTTGGACACAGCGTACTGGCTCATACCTGTAATCACAGGACTTGAGAAGCAGAGGCAGGAGGATCACCACAAATTCCAGGCCTGCCAGGAACTTTTTTGAGGTCCTACACCCTCCCCCACTCCAAGAGGGGTGGGGGTCTTTCCTCCACTTTCTGAGTTTCTCTGTCTGTGAAATGGGAGTTTGCCCAAATCAGATGACTGTTGTGAACAGCGAATTAAACAATGTTTTTCCAAAGTACTTTTTTGTTGTTGTTGTTGTTGGGTTTTTTGTTTTTTGTTGGTTGGTTAGTTGGGTTTTTTGTTATTTGTTTGGTTTTTTGTTTTTTTGGTTTGGTTTGGTTTGGTTTTTTTGGGTTTTGGGTTTTTTGGTTTTTGGGGGGTTTTTTTATATTTTTTTTGTTTTTTGTTTTTTGAGACAGGGTTTCACTGAGTAGCCCTGGGTGTCCTGGAACTCACTCTATAGACCAAGCTGGCCTCGAACTCAGAAATCCACCTGCTTCTGCCTCCCAAGTGTGGGCCACCACTGCCTGGCTGTACTTAAAAAAAAAAAAAAGGCAAGGCGTATTTTCAGCGGATGGTTTTGTTGATTTCATCGTTTGTTTTGTTTTTGGCTCCCAGTTACATACATTCTAGGAGATGAGGTTGTCTGAGACTGCAAATGCTCTCCTTGATGTGAATGAGTCCCTCATTTCCCAGGTCACAGGGTCTCAGCTCACTTTTCTGTGTGCAACCTGGTTCCTTGCACTCTCCCCACGAGACCAAACTCTGTTGCTTTCAGCCTGTCATGTTCCGGTGCTGTTTCTGGCTCTGTGACTCAGTCTCTCTCCCAGTTGCCCGCAGCCCCTCAGACTTCCAGGGCTCCTGCGAGGGTGAAAGGTGCACAGTCCTCCTCATTCGTGCTGGAGCTGCCCCGGAGTTGTGTTGTTCAATCTCTTTGTTTTTGCAGATGAATGACCCGAAGTCCAGGAAGGCCTGTAATTGAGGGCAGAGTGGATACCAGTGCCCAGATCTTGGAACACCAGCCCAGGAATCTTTCCACTGGGAGGGGGAGCAAAGTCCATAGAGAACTAGGGAATGAGAGATTAAAGGACTCCAAGCGTCCCCTAGGGAAACCCTAGAGCCTTCCTTGAGGGAGCTACCCCAGGAACTGCAGAGATTTTTCTGGGGACGTCCCTGAGGGTGAACTGCATAGAAAGATTGTCGTAGAGCCCTGGCTATAGGTTAATATCCTCTTTAGCCCCAGGGACTACGCAGGCCTCCCAGGGAGGGGATGGGAAATCATCTAGGGAGCGACTAGGGAGAGAGGGATCAGTCTGCGTGTTGGAGCAAACTGCTCATCAAGACATCAAGAATTTCTGAAGCGCTGTTATCACTTTGCTCAGCTCACCAAGTTCCACAAAGAAAGGGAACCTCTCAGTGGTGGATGCCAATAGTTGCGGTAGAAACATTGGCCAGCCCCCCGGAGACCCACTGAGACAGGCCGGTGCCGGCCTTCCTCAGCAGCAGTCAGCTCTGCCTTGGGGGAGGCAGCAGCCTTTGCTCTGTAGCAAGGACCCCAAACTGCTAGCTCAGTGTGGAACGGAGCCTGGTTTCAGACTCCTGGGTGGGTTGGTGTAGGGAGAAATAACCTCCTCAGACCTTTATCCCAAATCCTTAAGGATAAAACTCCAACCGGAGGGAGTATCCCATCTACCCTGCCTTGTTCCGGAAAGGTTATCCCTGAGTCTGTGTTTGGATGCTAGGATAGGGATGATACGGGGGAGTTTCCAGGAGCAGTCCTGGGATTCCACAACCGTGAGAGGAGACCGGAGAGTGTAGTCAGACAGAGCTCACACCCCTTATCTGTCTCTCCATGGTGGCCTCTGCTCTGTGTAACCGATTTAGCTGGCAGGACCTCAGCCTGGGATTTAACATTTCGAGGGACTGCTAAGGGGAATCCTTCCCATCCCCACACGTGCTTTTTTCCTTGTAGTCTCCATTGTCCTAGGCATGGGCTACGGACATTTTCCATATCTGCAAACTGGGGGCCGGAGGAAAGCCCTGGAATCAGGTGTTTTTCCAGTGTTGGTTTTCCTTCAGCCCTCCAGCTTCCATTTCCAAGACTCGTTGAAGAGATGTGCTGTGGCCTTGGAGCAGACAGCTGGGTTACCGGGGCTGTTCTGTGTGTGCTAGCTGTCTCACAGTGCAGGACCCAACCCTGAGGGGATTCACCGATGTATTTCCTCACATGTTTTCTGTATATCCTCTGAGAAGAGGGAGGCATTTTCAAAAGGGGAAACTGAGACTCAGAGGAGTGAGTCTCCCTCTGTGAGCCACATGGTATGGAACAATAGGTGTTTAGTCATTGAATTACCACAGTCTCCCAGGAGCTGAATCGTCCAGTCCTTGAATTCTTTTTTTTTTTTTTTTTTTATTTTCGAGACAGGGTTTCTCTGTGTAACCCTGGCTGTTCTGGAACTCACTCTGTAGACCAGGCTGGCCTCAAACTCAGAAATCCGCCTGCCTCTGCCTCCCAAGTGCTGGGAATAAAGGTATGTGCCATCACTGCCTGGTCAGTCCTTGAATTCTATCACACACCAGAGACTGTGTGGGCCTTTAAGCTCACATTGTCCTACAGACATGAAGACACATGTTGAAGAAACCTACCACTTCAGACAGACCAAATGGCTCTGGAAACTTCCAGCAGTTGCATGGCAGAGGATGGTGGGGAGCTGCCACAGAAAGACAAGCAAACTCAAAAGAGACAGTCAGTGGGACAACCCTCACCTGTAGAGCCTTTGTGGGCTTGGCCACAAAACCCTGTAAGTGACAGAGGGAGGCTGGCCTGGAAGCTCTCCCCCTTGCTTCTCTTAGAGCCTTAAAAGCTGCCCTTCCTTGGGCCCATGTCCTGGGCTCACTTCCATTCTATGCGTAAGAGCTGGGGAGCTGCCCACCTCACTTCATTGTGTCTGCCACACACTGGAGCCTCAGCCCCAGGCCTCTAGCCAGCTGATGGGGTCTCTTTAAGAAATTGATTTCCATAAGTCCCTAAAGTGTTTCTTCAGCAGCAATCTCCTACCACCCAGCCTCTCTGCCCCATGAATGATTTAGCATCTTGGAGGGGTCTGCCGGCTTCCTCTGCAGTGGAGGCCTGTGGCTGTGACATCACCAGCCCCCCTCCCCCACCATGCTGATGGATGGTCTTTTCTGCTCTAATGGTGAGGAGAGTGCAGAGCACTGTCTGGGAGGAGATTGACCAAGGCAGTAAGTATCCATCTGGCTCCACAGACCTCTGGTTTGGGGGTCTTACTGATGGGCCAGCTACACTAATTGCCCTCAGAATACCTAGAGAAAGGGTCTGGGTCCAGATCTCTGTCCCCAGGCCAGAAGAACCATGCTCACTTCAGAGAAGGTTTATCTTTCCTAACATGCTACAGAGAAAAGAATCACACCAGGGTGGTGATCCTTTATTTTGGAAACATGCTCAACATGCACCTGCATAAAAATACATACACACATGTCCAAGGTTTTCAAGAACCTTCTCAGAAAGTTCATCACTATGCACCACCTAAATCTTTCTGTCTATCCGAGAGGCTCAATTTTCTGAGATTCCATCTGGAGCCAACAGAGAACAGCTGATCATTACTGGACATATGCTAACCCTCCAAGCATACTTGTCAAAAGACGGCAGGCAGACGGCAGTCTTGGCCCCTTCCAGCTCTGAGTCTCCTCTCTGCAGTCTCTCCTCTAAACCTGATTAACCCCAGCTTTCCAAATTCCACCAGCCTTCATGAAAACATTTTTGCTGGCGGCATCCAGCCCCCCAGTTTCTGCAGGGTTGGAAAGGTGGAGAACTTTCTGCAGGTCTCATCTGGCTTCTCCACCTACCTTGGGGTAGGTGTGACTTTTAAGAGTCACTTGTCTTCAAAGTAGATTTCAACTGGCTTCTCTCCAGAGGTATCCCCATGGCTAGAAAGTTTTCTCTGGTTGCTCCAGGCTAGGTTCTGATTCCATTCAGAAGCAGAGGCAAATGAATCCCAAGGCAACCCTGGTCTGTACAGCAAGTCCTTGGCCAGTCCAGGCAGCATAGTGAGATCATATTGAAAAACAAAACAAAACAACAAACAGGATGCAGAACTGGAAGGATGGTTTGTGTATGCAGGGGTTGCCAAAATGTGGCACTTGGTAAAGCTTGGTAAGTCTAGCCACCTGAGATCGGTCCTTGGCATCCATGGCAAGATGGAATGAGAGAACTGTCCAGGAACTTCCTGTGTAGTCAGGCTGACCTCAAACTTGTAGCAATCCTCCTGCCTCATTTCCCAAGTGCTGTTATTATGATGTGGACTGTGCTTGGCTTGAGTATTTTTCTTGTTCCTCTGCCCTCTGCAGGCAGGAAGGTCTGACTCTCGGTGACTGGGTGCATGATCAGACCTGGGCCACTTTTCAAGCTCCCTCAGAAGGCAGCAGGGAGAAGGAGCTCAGCCCTCGGCTTCCTCCCTTCCAGTTCAGAAAATGTTTCTTTTCTGTTGATAAAGGACTTCCCCACAGGCCATTGCATCTTCTCCTCAAGGTCTCGGGCTTCACTGGTGAAAGAAGAAAGGCTAAGTGATTTGTCCAAGTTATAGGGCTTATGAGTGGCAGATCTGGGGCTTACACCAGAGTTCCCTGTCTCTCTGATTTTGCCACTTGTCCCTGAGGAGACTCATCTGAGCCCTGGCTCCTCTGTCTGGGCTGAGGGACTCCACCAGTCTGCTGGGTTCCACCATGGGAGTATTAGTTCTGCTTCTCATTGTGACAAAGCACAGAGACCACTTGAGGAAGGTAAGGTTTATTTTGGCTCATGGTTTACAGGGACACAGTCCACAGTGGCGGGGATGGCACTGCAGAGCAGTCCCAGGGCAGTGGGAGCTTGTGGCTGGGCTGTCTCACAAGTCAGTGAACAGGAAGCAGAGTACTCAAATTAGAGCCAGAGGCAGGTGACCTTCCAGGCCTATACTCAGTGCTGCCATGCTTCTAGCTGGTGTCTTCATAACTTACCAGCTGGGAACCAGGACAAACAGAAACCTGTGGGGAACATTCCAGATTCAAACAGTGGGAAGGAACATTTGACCCTGGCTCTGAGTCATCCCCAACAAGTTCTCACTGCCCTCACTTAGAACTGTTCTATTCACATGATGACACTGAGCATCCTGTGACCTTTCAGGTAGCCCTCAGCCTTGAAGCTGGAAACCCAAGCCATTCTACCAATGGCTCTGTTCACACTCACGGCACGGCACCTTCTACTTCCCTGATAGAAATTCAGACTCCAGGAGGTGGTGGTGCACGCCTTTAATCCCAGCACTTCAGAGGCAGAGGCAGAGCAGAGGCAGAAAGATCTCAGTTCAAAGTCAGTCTGGTCTATATAGGGAGTTTGTGGACAACAGGGCTATGCAGAGAAACCCTGTCTCAAACACCAAACACCTATCAGTGGTGGCACACACCTTTAAATCTCAGCCTTCAGGAGGCAGAGGCAGATGGATCTCTGAGTTCAAGGCCAACCTGGTCTACAAACCAAGTTCAAGGACAGCTAGGGCTACACAGAGAAACCCTATCTCAGAAAAACAAAACAAACCCCAGGATGAGGGAAATTGCTTACTCTCTGGGTTTACCTACTTTTCATCACATCTAGGTGTGTGTGTTGTTAGAACCATCCTATGGAGACTTAAAAGGTCTGATAACTCGGCCACTCATCTAAAGTAAGAACAGGATCCAGTTGAATTCCATAGCAAACCTTTGCCCGCACATGGCTGAAAGTGTGGGCTCCCTAGGTGGCTCACGGCTTGTAGATGGGCAGTTCGGCCTGAGACTGAGCTCTCCATAGTCTTTGCTTACCTGTCTGTGCTAGTGGTACCTGATAGTCACAAAAGAGTGGATTCCAAACCCTTTTCTTTTTCTTTTGTTTTTTTCTTTTTTTCTTTTTAGTTTTTTGAGACAGGGTTTTTCTGTGTAGCCCTGGCTGTCCTGGAACTCACTCTGTAGACCAGGCTGGCCTCGAACTCAGAAATCTGCCTGCCTCTGCCTCCCAAGTACTGGGATTAAAGGCGTACGCCACCACTGCCCAGCCCAAACTCTTTTCTAGACTGTACCTTCAGATCCAGCCTCAGCCTGAGCCTCAGAGGATGTCTACTGCAAAGGATAACAGCCAGAGGATGTCACAAAACCTACCGTGATGCAGGAGTTTGTAACTGAACTGGCTGAGGTCACAGGAACCTGGATGTTAGCATTACAGGTCCCTGCCAGCCCTGAGAAGAGGTGAGATAGGCAAGGAGGGTGTGCTACTCCACTAATGCCCAACCTCCTAAAAGCTATTAAGACATATTTCATTCATTACTTTTCTAGCTTGATGCCTCCTTCCAGAAGAGCTCCAAGAGCCCATCCCATAGTGAAAGACCATTAAAAAAGCTATTTGCCTGAGTGGTGGCAGCTCACACCTTTAATCCCAGCACTCCAGAGCCAGAGGCAGGCAGTTCTCTGAGTTCAAGGCCAGCCTGATCTACAGAGTAAGCTCCAGGACAGCACAGCCAGAGCTACACAGAGAAACTCTGTCTCGAAAAACCAAGAAGAAGAAGAAGAAGAAGAAGGAGGAGGAGGAGGAGGAGGAGGAGGAGGAGGAGGAGGAGGAGGAGGAGGAGGAGAAGGAGGAGAAGGAGAAGGAGGAGAAGGAGAAGGAGAAGGAGAAGGAGAAGGAGAAGGAGAAGGAGAAGGAGAAGGAGAAGGAGAAGGAGAAGAAGAAGAAGAGGAAGAAAGCCATTCACAAGAAGAGGAATAGTGCCCACCCCAACCCTATCCCCACCCCAGGAGAAGTACAAAGCCACTCTAAGCCACACCTAATATGGAGGTGGTGGCTAATTTTCTGAGCTGAGAGCTCTAACGAGGGACATAGTGACACTAGCTTTCCCAGTCACTCTTCAAGGGTCAGCTCACATTTTCCTCCACCTGAATGCCTGTGGGTGTAAGAGGACTGGATGTGTGCCACAGACAGACAGCATCTAAGCTGATGTTGCATGGGATCTTCTTGCAGTCAGAGAAACGCAGGCTCTCCTAGAGAGACCCACTGTTAGTGGGGTTTGGGTGCTCATGGGCTCTACTTGCCCCCTGTCCTTGGCACTGCAGCCTTACAGTCTGCCATTTCCAGCCCCTTTCCACAGAGACAACCTAGGAACCATTGCCCGGTAGGTCTTCCTAGGAGTACAGCTGAAGCTTCAGGGCAGAGCCTATTACCTTGTGTTCTTTCCTTCACAGCTCATTACGTTGGGGGGAGGGAGGTTTGGTAAGAGGCCAGCAGATGCTGCTTCTCACTATCTGTGCACAGGATAGGGTTACTTGTATCAAGTGATCGAGACGTTTAATCCACTTTGTAATCAAACAGGGCAGCAATTGGGCCCCTGTGAGCCTGAGATGAGAGTATGGCTCCACCCACTGCACAGACAGGGAAACTGAGGCAAGGGGAAGATTGGAAGTAAACCATTTAGGCCAGCAGACAGGAGAGAGCTGGGCTCCTAGGCCAGCCTGCAAATCTACACAGGGTGCAGAGGCATAAAGTGAGGAGAGACACGGGTACAACTCACCTTGCCAGCTCAGGACAGGCTGCCATGGGCATTGCTGGTGTCTTTGATGTGTTTTTGGGATCTCCCAAGTCTATGGAGTTCTTTTTTTGTAAGCAAGCTAATACATCTACATCATCTGAGTGTGGCCATGAACTTGAGATTCTAGAACCTGAGTCTCATCTGGGACACACCGCAGACTGATTGAGGAAAGAGCCACTGGTTGCCTGAATGCGTGCATGAGTGCGTGCATGTGTGCGTGCATGTTCTCATGTTTTCAAAAGGATATTTCATGTATCATTCCATCCTTTTCCGCCTTATTCTCTTAAGACAAGGTCTCTCATTAACCCAGAGTTAGGCTGGCAGCCAACAAGTCCCGATGATCCTCCTGTCTCCTCCCTGCATAGAGCTGGGGTAGCAGGTCCAAGTCTTGCTTTTTACATGAGTTCTTAAAATTTGAACCCAGGTCCTTATGCTTACACAGGTGTTCTTCCCAATGAGCCATTCCTTCCAGCCCTGGGCTTTTTTTATTTGACTCAGCTGGGACGGCTAAGGTGCTCCTGGGTCTCCAAAGGGTGCTATGCCATCTCAGTATTTTGGGGATCTCCCCACTCACCAGCACCTCTTTTTCTCCCTCCAAGTCTCATATATCCTAGGCTGGCCTTTAGCTCCATATGTAGTGGAGAATGACTTGGACTTCTGATCTTCCTCCCTTCATCTTCCCAGGGCTTAGATGACAGACTTGGGCCACCACACCAAGTTTGCTTTGAGCGACACTCTTATGCGCCCCTTTGTTTATGCATCTGTGAAGTTGTGGATGATGAGACTGTGCTATTCATCTCATTTCTTGTAACTCAACAAGACAAAGTGAGACATGAAATATTGCTTAAGTCAAACATGCTAGATACTCATAAAGAACAACATCACACACATATCCTGGCCAGAGACCAGAGTAATGAGGTAGCATTTGGAGCCATGACACGTGGGCCTGAGCCCTGGAGTCACACAACTGCTGCTGTAGACCGCAGAACAAGCATTGAGGGCTAGGAGTGGGGGTTGGGTACTTGTGCACAGTACTTGTGCAGCTTGTGCTGGGTTCCATTCTTAGCATACGAAAATAAAAAGATTCAGAATTCTTTCCTGCCTCTGCAGTCCATACTGTTCCAAGAGTTGCTTGGCTGGGTAATTCCCTGGCTGCACCCCTATGCTTGGGCCCCTGGACCCCCTTAGGAGAGACCATGCCCCTGAAGTCACCAGTTGCCAACAACCACTCCTTGATAAGCCTACAGGCTCAGTCTTTCAGTCTACAGGAGCCCCTCAGCACACTTGCTACACAGCCTGGGAGGGCGTCTGGTGTCTGAGGCCTTGAGGAAGGGAGCCTGTTGCTAGTCATCATTCTCTTGCACTAGAAGCAGACTGGCCTCACTGTGTCTGAGATGAGAGTGAGTTTGGACCAGGTCCATAGCTGCCCCTTCTTAGCCGCCTGGAGATAACAACAGCCAAAGTGGACAATCTGGAGCCTTGTGGTTACATACAGGGCTAAGGAAAGCTCAGGCCTATGGGCCAGATGTAACACCAGACACTCCAAACTGGAATTCCACATGGACAAGGAATTCTTTAGGATAAGTACATCCCATATTATACAGGGCAAATCAAAAAGCATTTATGGTTCATCCAAATTAAAATTTGAGAATCTTGTACTTTTATGAATTAGATTCATATTTACTTACTTCCCTTTTTTTTTTTTTTTTTTTTTTTGAGACAGGGTTTCTCTGTGTAGCCCTGACTGTCCTGGAGCTCACTCTGTGGGCCAGGTTGGCCTTGAACTCAGAAATCCGCCTGCCTCTGCCTCCCGAGTGCTGGGATTAAAGGCATGCACCACCACTGCATGGCTATTTTCCATTTTTAAAGATGGGATCTCAACTCAGTATCCTTCTGCTTCAGCCTTCTGGGTGCTGGGGTTACAGCTTCCCTTCTTGGCTTTTGATTTTTTTTTTTTTTTTAAAAGATAGAGTTTCTCTGTAACAGCCCTATCCTGGCTGTCCTGGAACTGACTTTGTAGACCAGGCTGGCCTTGAACTCATAGAGAGCCACATGCCTCTGCCTCCTCAGTGCTGGAATTGATGGCATGAGCCACCGCATCTAGCTGGCTTTTGAGTTTTTATTTCTAAATGTAGTGACACTACTTGGACTCCTAAACTAAGTCTGCCCCTCCCTCCCCTCCTTGTCAGCATCACCTTGTGGTGCTAAAAACTCACTCACTGAAGGGGCCAGGCTTCGGGTTGAGGAACTGAACATCAGGCTTTGCTCCCTTCTGAGAAAGGGACCCCCCCCCGGGGGTGGGGGTTCGGGGGAGCGACTCTCAGCTGTAGCCATTCTTACCTCTGCCACTCAGAAGATTGTTTCCCTGGGAACAGGTTGGGTTCACACCTCAAGGGATAACTGCTGTCCCTTCTGTCCCTTCTACCTGGTGGATGGATAACACTAAGAACCTCCTCTCCTGCAGAGGGCTGGCTGCAGGTGGGAGAAGGCCTCACCAGACCTTTCCCCTCAACCCTGGGGCCCTAGGAAGGACCTCCCATTTCCTTCATGCCCCAGGGAACTGATAAAGTCCTGAGTGGCACAAGGAACAGGTCAGGAAACAGTCCCTGCTGGCCTCTTAGCTAGTCTCACAGTGAGCAAGTTGTCTCTTTGGTCTCCTTCTTCTCCTAAGGGTGGGGCTAGTGTGTCTCCTCTTCATAGGACCGTTAGTCTTACGATCAACAACCTGTGGAAAGTTTTAATACCTCACACTGAAACCAGGGACCCTCGAAGGGTCTGTCTCTGCAGGTGGGGAGCCATGGGTGGTGTCTTGTTACATGACAGTTCACAAAGCACTGTTCAGTCTCAGAGGCCCAGCATACCTACCCCAGTTGCTGCCAGCTCAGTGTGAGGGGAGCCAAGAGGGTTTGCTTCTGGAGGCCTGAGCTTCTGGGGGCCTAAGAAGGCTTCTCTTTCTTGGTCTGAGCCTAGGAGATGAAGCTTACTTCCAGGAGTAAGCCCCAGGGGCAAGGCCTTAGAGTTCAAACTCAGGTCCTCAGTCTTGGCGGTAAGCCTGCTGAGCCATCTATGGAGTTATTTGTTTTGAGACAGGATCTCTCTCTAGCCTGGACTGGCTCTTCACAGGGACGGTTCTCCTTCAAATCACCACACTGAGGTCAGCTCTGAACTTCTGATCCTAATTCTACCTCCCAAGGGCTGGGATTATAGGTGTGTGTCACCATGCTCTACTTAATAAGAACTTAACATGCAATTTCGTTGGCTGTGGGCCTGGAGGTGAAGACAGCTGTCTGGTGACAGACTGGACAGAAGGAGCAGAAGGGCAGGAGGCAGCTGGGAGTCCTGGAAATCAATAACACAGCCCCTGAGGGTGGTGGCTACAGGCTGGAGAAAGAGGGACATACAGACTTCCTGGGAGGAGGACTTCCAGAACTGGCTGGTTGCGGGCCTGGGGAAGAGTGGTGTGAGAGGTCCTCTGCTGTCTGAGGGCAGGCAGCATGGCACCATTGTGAACAGGGTAAAAGGACACTGTCCATGCCCTGACTCCTGACCTCACACCAGGATCTCCATCCTCCAACCAGGGCCAGACATGTAGCTCTGTGCTTACCTGGCACACCTCAGGCCCTCGCTCCCCGTACTGAAGGGAAGGGGAGAGAAGGGGAGAGAGGGGCTGAGTTCCTGTCTTCAAGGGTCCATCAAAGGAGCAATGTGGCCATCAATGTCTAGCCCAGGCAGAGTGCCTGCATGTCTTACAGGCCTGGTGATGGGAGGGGAAACGAGACCTTGTACAGAGTGGTCAGCACATTCATGGTCAGCATGTGAGGACCCTAGAGACTGGCAGCCATCAGGAGCTTATTCTCTGGGGTTCCATGGGGTACCCTATCTGGATATCTGTCAGGATAGGGCCTTTCCTCCTTACAGGTTTAAGTGAAACAGGGTGGGAGGGGGCAGCCTCCTGAGCATGAGGACGGCCTCAGAAGCTCCCTCCAGCCTGCAGGGAGAGGTGCTTCTGACTACAGTCCTGGGTCCTCAAGTGTTAGATACAGTGGGTGTGGAGGTTGGGGAGCCAGGCAGGCTTAGAGGCCCCAGGAGGTACAAGATAATCACAGCAATTGCAGTTTTCGGGACTTCCTATGACAAGGCAGTGGGTGAGACGCTTAGAGGATGGCGAGTCTGTAGGGTGGGGCAGTTGAGCCAGGCCTCCATCTTGGGATCTAGCCATCCATACCATCCTGCACTGGGGAAGGGAGCCAGATCTCTTCCACAGAGAAGCCTTCATCTGTGGGGAGTGAAGGGATACAGGTGTGGGGCAGCAGGGGCAGCCTAGAAGTAACTACTGTGTGCCCAGGTTATCCTTGTTTACCAGGAGGCAACATGAAGGTGTGCACAGGCATCAACTCTCCCCACTTGCTCCCAACATTAATTTAACCATGTACTGCTCCAGCTGAAGGCGCCAACAAAAAAGGAAATTGCTTTTGAAGTTGACAGAGTCTGGGCACAGAACTCCAAGACAGGTTTGTCTCCTCCAGGAGCAGCTGGGTCTCTCCCTGTTCACCTGTCCCCCAAAGCAGAGGGCATGGAGCTATCATCAGGAGCCGGGAAGGGGCCCCCAATCCTCACAATCAACCTTTGCCTGTGCCCCTCAGCTCTATAGGCTTGGGTGCCGTGTGGCTTTGGCATTAGAATGAGAGACACTAAGCAGGATTTTTTAGGTGACTGTCTGTGGATCACTCAGTAGGATGTGGATCTTGTTTGTTTTTGTTTTTGTTTTTTCCAGACAGAATTTCTCTGTGTAGCCCTGGCTGTCCTGGAACTTACTCTGTAGACCAGACTGGGCTCGAACTCAGAAATCCGCCTGCCTCTGCCTCCCAAGTGCTGGGATTAAAGGTGTGCGCCCACCCCCACAGCACTGCAGGATGCACTCAGTTACTTAGCCTGGGGACCACAGGTTTCTCTACCCCAGTGCTAGGCACTCCCTAGCCCTACCTCTTATGCAGGAACCTAGTTGCTGAGAGACTCTCTCGAAGGAAGTATGCCCCAGCTCTGGCCAGATTCTTCTGGTGTCACACCTCCACTGTTACCATCCAGCTTGGGCTGGATCTTGGGGCTGACTGGCCCCACCTTCTACTCCTCCCTCAGGGCCTCAGAGTCACCTAGACAAGCTTAGGTAGGGCACACACACCTTCACCCACGAAGGAGTAAGGGTGTTGACCTGGGGTACTGCCTGCAGCTTTCAAAGGGCTTGCAATCTGGAAGAGCTTTTCCTTGAGCAAGTGCATGCCCAGAATGTATAAAACTGACCACCTCTAGCTAACTACCTTCCCATGTCAGGCTCTGCCTCTCCTCTGCGTTCAGCGGTTCTGCATTAGAGCCACCAACTACTAAACCCATGAAAGGCCTGTGAACAAGGCCTGCAGGCCTTCCTTCCAGGATACAGAACAGGAAGTGATCATCTCCATAGTGATGCTAAGAGGATTGTGCCTGGAGAAGACATGGAAACCTCCACCCCCTTCCCTAGTACCTGCCCTGGGCATCTCTCCCTCTGGCCATTCATTCCTTTCCTTGTCTGCTAACCAACCAGTCATAAATCCAGGGTTCACTGGATTCTGGGAGCCATTCTAGAAACTGATCAAATCCTTGGGGCTGGTATGGGAGCCTTAACCTATAGCTGATTGGTCAGAAGTGCAGCCAACAATATGGGATTTGTGACTTTCGTCTGAAATAGGGATGAGCTCTCAGCTTGTGTGATCTGTAACTATATCCAGGCAGATGACGCCAGCATTGAGTCAGATCATAGAATTGCTTACTACATGTGCGACAAAACTCACGTCTGGTATCAGGACCATGTGCATGACAGTGCAAACAAGTGTGTATCCCCGAGGTTGCTTCTGCGGTGCCTTTACACTTCTCTGATTGTGCATAGCCTAGGTGACCTCATTGAAATTCTGCCCTATTCCAATCTTCTTTATTTTGGGGGACAGGGTACCCAAGAGTCTGAGATGTCTGCAGGTGAGCTGGATCTAAGATGGCAGCCAGAGTGACAAAGTTAGGCAACCTCTAACTTTGTGATAGGCCCGCCGCCATGTTACTTGAAGCAGACCTGTAATACTGTGCAAATCGGTAACAGCAGAGACAGAAAGACCTGAAAGAATCATGAAAGGAAAATAAACAGTGGCCTTCACATTTCTAGAAAATATGACCAGAAAGTACGTGAACATCCTACCTTCTATTAGCCCATCCTCATTTTTCGTTTGAAACATGGTCTGCTGTAGCCCAGGCTAGCCTCAAACTCACTATGTATGACTTACACTCCTGATCTTCCTGCCTCTGTGTTCCCAGTGCTGGGAATATAGGCATAGACCACCATGCCACTATGTATTACCATCTTATGTGATCGTCAGATAGAACCTAAGGCCTGATGTATGCTAGGCAAGTTCTCTCCTACCTGAGTGACACCCCAGCTCTCTCTTACTCTATAATGTCCTGGTCCCCAGCACATTGTAGATTTGTGCCCCCTATCTCATACCTCAGCTAAGAATAAAACTCTTTACCCTTCACTCTGTGCCCAATTTGTTATTGGCACTATTCCTACACAGAAAAATGACTCAGTTTGGGGTCAAACATTGGCATTAGTCCCCTGAGAGCCCCAAAGCTACTCATGAAAAAACCTCAGACCTGCTTCTCAGGCTGGCACAGTGGCACTCACCTTTAATCCCAGCACTCAGGATTGAAGGACAGCCTGGACTACATAGTGAGTTACAGGACAGCCAGGACTATGTAGAGGGATCTTGTCTCAACCAAACAAAAACCAAAACAACTAAAAACTCTGCTTCTCCACTCACAGCCCTCTGTGGTAGCACAAGTCACAGTAACCCAGAGTAGCTAGGACTCTCGCCCCACAGCCATGCTGCTTAAACCTCCTCCCCATTCTTCTTCTTCCTCATATCCCCAGTACTGCGCCCCCATATGGTGACCTGTGACCCCAATTCTGTCTTTCCAGCTCTCTTCCTTTACAGCCTCATCTCAGATCTGCAGGCCGGATGGAGGGTTAGGAAAACAGACGCTTCTCCTGCAAGCCGCTGGAGACTTCTTGTAGTGGAGGGTGTGTGGCCAAGCTGTGGCCTCTGCTCCCCTCCCTGGAGGGGACTGCTCGCTGTGGGACTGCCTTGTTTTGTGCTGCTTCAACAGAATATTTGAGCCTGGGTAATGTATAAGCTAAAGATTTGCTTATAAATATTTGGAGTTCTGGAGGCTGCAAATCCAAGATTAAGAGGGACCTGCGTCTGGGAGAGTCTTCTAGCTGTGTCAGCCCATGGTAGAAGGCAAAAAAAGCAGGTGTCCACACAGGGGTGTGTGACTTAAAACCCTTTCTTCACTGACATTTCCCGAGCAAGGTAAAATGGCTTCTCAGCGGTTCTGGGGATGAAGCACCCAGGGCATGCTTTTTGGAGGACACATTAAACCCTTAGCAGGGACACATTCCATTTGGTACAACTGTGGCCAGCCTATTCCAACTGAGGGGAGAGCAGATGTGACACATGGTATGTGTGTAGAGGTCAGAGAAGAATCTGTGGGGGTCAGATCTCTCCTTCTATTGAGAGGATCTTGGGGATTGAACTCAGGTCATCTGGCTTTTCAGCAAGCCCCTTTGCCTACTGAGCCCTACCTAGCCTATTTGAAATGTACAAGTTTGTTATTGTACAGGTCAGCCCTAGGTTTGAGTTTGTCTGACATATCTTGTTTGCTTATCATTAGATCCCTTAGAATGGCATCTTCCATGTGACTGTCACCGAAGTCTGCTGGGTTTCCCTGGCATCCTATCAGGGCTTGTGGAGTTTTACTTGCCATGTCATAGTTGATGCCACCTTGATCTGCTGGGCTTCTTAACACTTGCAAAGTGACTCTTATCCCCTTTGATAATGATACAAGTTTTGTGGGAAATGCTCTGAGACTATGAAAATGTCCTGCTTCTCATGGAAGCCCTAATTTGTTTATTTATAGCAGTATGACTCATGGGCTGGGTTTACTCAATGGACTCTCAGACCCTCATTTGTTAATATCCTTATCTGTTCAGATGCTATCCCCTTTGATAGAGCCCATTCAGCTGTGTCTCTGGGCCCATCCCAATTTTCCCAAGGGTAGTCCTATGCTTGTTTGTACATTGCTTTTCCTGGATCTGGGATCAAACATTGCTCCAAGAAGTCTTGAGCCCTTTTAGTGCCAAAGAAAAAGCAACCTGGGAGCCTGGAGAGATGGCTCACCCATTAATAACACTGGCTGCTCATCCAGAGGACCAAGGTTTGATTCCCAGCACCCACAAGGCTGCTCACAACAGTCTGTAACTCCTGGTCTAGCAGATACAGCATCCTCTTCTGGCCTCTGCCGACAGTGCAAGCACATGGTGTATTTACATAGATGTAGGCAAAACATTCATGTACATGAAATAAAAATCTCCACCAGGTGGTGGTGGTGGTGGTGGTGGTCGTGGTGGTGGTGATGGTGGTGCATGCTTTTAATTCTTACACTTGGGAAGCAGAGGAAGGTGGATCTCTCAGTTCAAGGCTTACCTGTTCTATGGAACAAGCTCCAGGACAACCAAGGCTACACAGAGAAATCCTGTCTTGAAAAAACAAACATCTCAAAAACATGTTTTAAAAAGAAAAAAGACTGGGCAGTGGTGGTGCACGCCTTTAATCCCAGCACTCGGGAGGCAGAGGCAGGCGGATTTCTGAGTTCGAGGCCAGCCTGGTCTACAGAGTGAGCTCCAAGACAGCCAGGGTTAAACAGAGAAACCCTGTCTCGAAAAAAACCAAACCAAACCAAACCAAAACAAAAACACCCCTCCCCCAAAAAACCAAAATAAAACAAAAAACAACTGTCTGTAACTGAGGTTCCAGGGGACTCAACACCCACACTCAGACAGACACACATGCAAAAAAAAAAAAAAAAAAAAAAGAAAGAAAGAAAGAAGAAAAAAGAAGCCTACATGGGCATGGGGAAGTTCCCTGCTATTGTTGTGTCAGAGCTTCCTCAGGGTATTGTCAGACCTGCTTCTGAAGGTGTGTGTGTGAGTGTGTGAATGTGTGAGTGTATGTATATGTGTGTCTGAGTGTATGTGTGTGAATGTATCTGTGTGTATGTGAGAGTGCATATGAGTATGTGTATATATGTGTGTGTGAGTGTGTATATGTGAGTGTGTAGTGAGTGTGTGTGTAAGTATGAGTGTGTGAAGTGTGTGTGTGTGTGTGTGTGTGTGTTGGAGACTGAACACAAGGCCTCATGCATGCTAGGCAAGCATTCTGACTACTAAGCTGCAACCTAGCTTCTCACTCTAAAGACATTAGAAACCAGTCTTATTCTGCAAATGCTACAAGGTGTTTCAGAACGCATCCCAGATGTCACACACACACACAAGGCCTGTCCTTGATCAGCTGCACCAGGAAGGAAGGAGGCTGGACCAGCCTGGGCTACATAATGAGCCTCTGGGCCGGGGCAGGGGGGTCGGTGCAGAGAGAAAGCAGTCTCAGAAGAGAGCAAGGGTTAGGTGAGGAGACCACTTGCTGTTCTTAGGTATCACATACGTTTTTAAATTACATTTATTTGTGTGTGGCAGCGGGGGAGGGGGAGGCAGATACCACAGCGCTCTTGTGGAGAACAAGTTGTAGGAGGCAATGCTTCCCTTTCGGTTTGGGGTTCCAAGGAAAAAAGCCAGGCGGTCAGGTTCGGTAGCAAGTGCCTTTATCTAACTGTAGGTGCTCTTGCAGTGTGTGTGTGTGTGTGTGTGTGTGTGTGTGTGTGTGTGTGAGAGAGAGAGAGAGAGAGAGAGAGAGAGAGAGAGAGAGAGAGAGAGAGAGAGAGACCTCTCTGAGGACGGGGCTCCGGTCTGACTGTGGTCCTTCCAGCAGAAGAAGCAACTGGCTACACATTTCTACCATGTGTCCCAGGAATGTGGGCCACAGCAGTCAGAGCAGAGTCAGAGCCGACGTTCCAGAAAGCCGAGAGGAGGGATGTGGTGGATGACTGGCTGCCCTGCCAGCCCTCCGCAAATTATTCATGGGGCAGTACTGAGCCTGTGGAAAGAACCAGGCCTGTGACCTTGGGGGAGTTCTGTCTGGCCTTGCTTCACTCCGGGACCATGTGTGAATGACAAGCGACACGGGGCAGGAGGAACAATGATGCCCTCAATGTCTTTTCGATCACCGTGTACAATTTATGCAGCAAGGCCAGGTATAGACAGACAGACCAACAAACACAAAGGCATCAGTGAGCCCTGTGAAGAAACTGAGGCCCAGCCCAGGAAAGGCCGGTACCTAAGGACAAGGGAATGCCGCCTCATTCTCTACTTCACCTTGAGGGAAAACAGAGAGGCTGGACACTGTGGAATGGGTAAAGACACTGTCCCAGGTGGAGGCAGGGCCCAGAACACTGGTCATTTCCCTTGCAAAAGGGAGATTCAAATATGAGTCAGGGCACATATGTGCCCTGGGAGGCTCTCCACCCCCACTCCCGCTTGTTCATTTGGGGGTGTGACACAGGAGTCACAGGTTGGCAGCACAGGAAAGCACTGGGCGGGGCTTCTTTCTGGCTCCTCCTCTTCCTTCTGGTCTGAACTCCCAATCCCTAGGCTGGTTGTTTTCCAGGTTGTTGCTGGGGCCAGAGGTGATTGTGGGCTTTGGGCCAACCCCAGGTTCTGCATGTCTCCAGGACCTTCTTGGGAGCCCAGTTGGGGAGGCTGAGATGGTCACTTGGCTCCCGTGAGCACATGAATTAGTAATGGCCACCGATCCTGCTGGCCCTGTGCCCTCTTTCCAGAGTAGGGCGGTAATCTAAACTCAGATACTTATGCTCCCATACTTCACTCTACATTGGTAGGGCCACTAAATACATCCCCTCGCCCTCAAAATGAACAGAAACGCAAACAGGGGCTTCATCCAACTCTGAGCATTGACTGTTCATATGGTCACCTGTTATAGAGGTTCCTGGACCGGAAATGTCTGGAAATGATCCCAGAGGTCTCTCAGGACAGCTTTACTGCCTGGCATGCAAGGTATTTGGGGGGACAGGGCCTCCCTCTCCTCACTGGAAGTGATCAGGTCTATGATAGGCCCTCTCTAAAGTCAGGTTCTAGCAGTATACTAACCAAGCAGGCCTGGAAAAAGAGAGGATACTGGGAAAGATGGCAGGGGCTTCACTCTAGCATCTGAGATGATACATATCTGGCCCATGAGTTCGGGCAGCTCCCCTCCCCTTTCTGGGTAGGGGATGGGCCCCATCCCTCCCCCTGGATACACCTTGTAATGCCTACTCCTGCAAAAGCATTGGATGTTCCCTGGAACCCAGGCTGTCTCTGAGCCTATAGCTATCCTTAGGTACCGAAATGTGTTTTTCCTAGGAGCTCTTGTAATTCTCCTCAAGCAGATAAAGCATCCTTACATGACCACATAGCACACTGGAGATAAATACCCTTAGGAGTTAGGCCATGGGTGAGGGAATGAAGAGGCCCGAGTGGAAGGGAAACCCTGGGATGGGGTGGGGCACAGTCTAGGTGTCGAGAGTGAGATATGGGGGCAGCCTGAAACACTGAGGTACAAATGAGATACAAAGCCAGTCAGGAGGGGTGAGCCAGCTCCTCATAGGCGGTGGGGTCAGCCTAGGTGTCTCCAAGCTGGTGACCTCAGAAGGACCATGACTCTCAGGGAGAAATGTGGCTCCTACTTGCCCACATGAGGCTCTGAGTTAGCCCCAGGCTTGCCTGGAGCATAGCCACTGCCAGTGTTGCTGGCTGAGGTGGCCTGTGGTAGTGGAGTGGAGTTTATTGCTCTGAACTTCGCACTGTAGTTAGCATTCTAATGTAGTAGGGATTAAAACAAACCCAAGACCTTGTGCATGGCAGGCAAATGCTCTACCTCTGGGCTGCACCCCAGCCTCACAGACTACCTTTTGATTGCCCTGGGGATGACATCGGAGGGGGTGCTTTAAAAGCCAATTGGGTTACAGAGGGATTAATTATCTTCAGGCCTGGAAAGCAGGTTGTTGTGAAGAAGGTGGGGCCTGCCCCTCCACACGCTGGCTGTCCCTCTGCCTTCTTCAGGCTATCTCAACAGATTCAGCTGCTGGATCTTGGACTTCAAGCCTGCAGAACTACAGTTCAAAACAGACATCTGAGCCAGGTGGTGGTGGCATTTGCCTTTAATCCCGGTACTTGGGTGGTAGATCTCTACAAATTCAAGGCCAGCCTGACCTACAGATCGAGTTCCAGGACAGCCAGGGCTACACAGATTAACCCTCTAATTGGAAAAACAAAACAAACAAAACAGACCTCTCAGGTTGACAAGATGGCTCAGGCTTGCTGCTAAGCCTGCCGACATGAGTTCAATCCCAGGGGTGTAAAAATTATCCACGTTCCAGTTTCAGGTAATCTGTTACAGCTTCAGAAAGAAGACTATGACAGGGTATTGGGTGCAGGAAGACCAGGGTGCTCTTCTCTGGTTGGAATTTTTACAAGGACCTAAAGTTTCAGCCTCCGACCTGGCTCCATGTCCCCAGAAGTAAGGACAAAGCTCATGGCTAGCTCTGCTCCCCCTTGCCTAGTCCTTGGTGCTGCCCAGCTGGAGCCAGGTGACAGCAGAGTGACAAGCAGATGAGCCATGGGGGCTGAGACTCTGGATCAGGGTAGGGATGCAATGTGCCTAAAAAGTCCTTCTGCCTCAGCCTCTGGTACACTCAGACTACCTATGCCAACATAGTAGGGTTAACAGCCTTTAAGTGTGCAAACCAATGGGGTTCTGAAGTGGAATCTTAAGGGTTCTTTGGTAAGTCGGTCAGATGGTGTTTTGCTGGGGCAAACACGTGAGGGAATGTTTTGTTAAAGTAGACACAGGTGTGAAAGGCTAAGGCAGACTTGTGAAGGAACATTTTGCTGAAGCAGACACAGGAGAGAGGATGCTCTGCTAAAACAAGCATGTGAAGGGTTCTTTGCTAACAACACGCATGGTCTGCCTTTGTTGGGATGCCATAGAGAGTGTACTGGCTGGTTTTGTGTGTCAACTTGACACAGGCTGGAGTTATCACAGAGAAAGGACCTTCAGTTGGGGAAATGTCTCCATGAGATCCAGCTGTGGGGCATTTTCTCAGTTGGTGATCAAGGAGGGGAGGGCCCCTTGTGGGTGGTACCATCTGTGGGCTGGTAGTCTTGGGTTCTATAAGAGAGCAAGCTGAGCAAGCCAGGGGAAGCAAGCCAGTAAGGAACATCCCGTCATGGCCTCTGCATCAGCTCCTGCTTCCTGACCTGCTTGAGTTCCAGTCCTGACTTCCTTTAGTGATGAACAGCTGCATGGAAGTGTAAGCTGAATAAACCCTTTCCTCCCCAACTTGCTTCTTGGTCATGATGTTTGTGCAGGAATAGAAACCCTAAGACAGAGAGAAATGCCCCCCAAAACTTCTGGTGATGTGCTGCAGTTTGTTGCAGCTTCCAAGGACTCGGGCTAATTGGATGCACATGTTGAGGCAAGGGACATGGAGGACACATGATGTTTGGAGAGTACAATCCACGGAGTGACAGAGACAGAGCTTGGCTTGCTGGTACAGCTAGCTGTGGTCCCTCCTGCTAACTCGAGCTGAGGCTGAGGCCTGGCTGTCTCTGCTAGGTCATGTCACCGCTGTTGCTAACCCGATTCTACCAAACTGGACTGCTAGTATATCCATGAGGTATTTGTGAGTACATCGAGTTGCTGCCGCCTGCTAACCTGTGAACTGCACTGCTGATTTCCAGGCAACACAGACAGGAGTTGCTCCAAAGAACCTTTCTAAACAGGTCCACTTCCCCCATATCCTTTCTTTCCCACTACCTCTGGTGGGTGGTGGGTTACAAGGGAGGTTAAAGCGTTTAAGAACCATCATTAAAAATAGGATTTGAATACCGGGCAGTGGTGGCGCACGCCTTTAATCCCAGCACTTGGAAGGCAGAGACAGGCGGATTTCTGAGTATGAGGCCAGCCTGTTCTACAGAGTGAGTTCCAGGACAGCCAGGGCTACACAGAGAAACCCTGTCTCGAAAAACCAAAAAAAAAAAAAAAAAAAAAAAAAACATTTTAAAAAAATTAAATTTACAGGGTTCAGTGTCCTCAGACTGCCACAGGACAATCCCCTTTGTCCATTTCCAGCTCTGAACATTACATACCAGCACACCCAGCATCCGGGAGCCTCTGCTTCATTCACTGTCTCTGCATTTGCCTCTCTTAAGGACCTTGGGACAGTGATATTGTGGGACCTGTGTGCTTCAGTGTCTGGCTTCTTCCCCTGGCATGTTTTCAGGATTCAACCATACTGCAGCACGGGGTGGGAATTTCATTCTTACTTAAGGTTAAATCATAGTGTGCGGTGTGCCTCTGCGTACACATATAAAACACTGTGCAGAGCAGTGGCTGTCTATTCCTCTGGCAGCCTGTGCCTGAATGTGCCCACCTTGGCTATTGTGAGCAAGGCTGCTGTGAATAGCATCTCATAGGCATCCATGTGACTCCACATGAATTCTCCATTCTTTGAGATGTCTGCTTAAAAGTGGAATTACTGGGTTATGGTTAAAAATTTTTAAATGTTTAACACTTACATATTAGTTGTGTTTGTGTGTGTGGTGTGTGAGCACTTGTGTACACGCCGTGGTGTGTGGCAGCTAAAGAGCAACATGTAGCTCCTTCTACCATATGGGTCCCAGGAATCAAACTCAGAGCATAAGATTTGGTAGAAGCTTCTACCCACTGAAACAATCTCACCTATCCTTTCTTCGTATACTTGAGACCAGGCCTCCTTATGTAGCCCAGGCTAGTCTCAAACTCATGGTCCTGCTGCCCCCGCCTCCTGTGTGTTGTAAGGACTATAAGTATGCACTATCACACCCCCAAAATTGCTGAGTTAAAGAACTGTTGGTTGAAAATATCAAGTAGAGGCGGGTGGATCTCTGAGAGTTCAAGGCCAGCCAGGGCTACACAATGAGGAAGGTGCTTGACAGACAGCTCAGTGGTTAAGAGCATTGGCTGTTCTTCCAAAAGACTCAGGTTCAGTTCCCAGCATTCACAGGGTAGCTCACTCCATCTGTAACTCCAGTTCCAGGAGATCCGATGCCCTCTTCTGGCCTGCACGGCCCCCAGGCATGGTCATGATGCACAGACACATATGCAGGCAAAACATACATACACATTAAAACATTTTTTTTTTTTTTAAATCTTGAACTGCCAAGCTTTGTTCATTCCCACCCACTGATATCTTTCAACCCAACCCCCTCTTTTGAGACAGAGTCTCACTATGTAGCCCTGGCTGGCCTGGAACTCACAGAGATCTGTCTAATCAAATGTTAAATAGGAACGGGAAGAGCAGATATCCTGAGAGGCTTCCTTCATTCACTGGAATGGTGTGAGCTATGCATTCTTCAGTGGTGACCTTCCTGGGCTGAGAAATTTTCTTTCTACATCTAGTGGTTTGAACAGTGTGTGTGTGTTTGAAGATTTTATCTTTATTTATCATTATTTGTGTGTGTGTGTGTGTGTGTGTGTGTGTGTGT
>JADRCH010000027.1:23642694-23703470 GCA_019843965.1 Rhynchomys soricoides
TCAGTGTCTTAGAGTTTCCATTGCTGTGAAGAGACACCATGACCAAGGCGACTCTTATAAAAGCTGTGTTTAATTGAGGCTGGCTTACAGGTGCAGAGGTTCAATCCATTATCATGGCGGGCAGCATGGCAGCACGTAGGCACATGTGGTGCTGGAGAAGGAGCTGAGAGTTCTCCATCTTGATTCGAAGGCAACCAGGAGAGAAGCTGGCATCTTCAGGCAGCTAGGTAGAAGCTTTAGGTGGAATCTGAGCATAGGAGGAGACCTCATAAGCCCACCCCCACAGTGACACACTTCCTCCAACAAGGCCACACCTCCTACCAGCACCATTCCCTAGGGGCCAAGCACATTCAAACCACCACAGTAAGTCTAGCTAAAGGTTTATGATCGGTTCATGGAGCTAAGTTTTGGTGTAGATTCCTTTTTCTTCCCTCACTTCCCTTCTTTCTTTGTGCTGGGAATCGAACCCAGGGTCTTATACATGCCAGTCAAGTAAGCTACCACCGAGCCCCAACCAAGTCTTGGTTTTTGGTTTTGGTTTTGGTTTTTCGAGACAGGGTTTCTCTGTGTAGCCCTGGCTGTCCTGGAACTCACTCTGTAGACCAGGCTGGCCTCAAATTTATAAATCCGCCTGCCTCTGCCTCCTGAGTGCGGGGATTAAAGGTGTGTGCCACCACTGCCTGGCCCCAACCAAGTCTTGATTGCACTATTTATTTATCTGTTTCTTTCTTGTTTTATATATGTATCTGGGACTGAAGCCAGGGCTGTACATTTCCTAGGCAAATACTCTACCACTGAGCTACGTCTCCAGCTTTATCTGGAATTTTAGAAATGTTTTATTTTTTTTTTAAATTTAAACCCCCCTTTTTTTAAACACTCCAGATGTTTTCCTCCTCCATGTCCACCCTCTGACTGTTCCACATCCTATACCTCCCCCCCCACCCCTGCCCCCTTTCTCCACAAGGATAGAAATGTCTGTTTGAAGTTCGGTGGTGGCACACTCCTTTAATTCCAGTACTTGGGAAACAGAGGTAGTTGGATCTCTGTGAGTTCAAAGTCAGCCTGGTCTACAGAGTGAGTTCAGGGGTACACAGAGCAAAGTCTTTTTTGTTGTTTGTTTTGAGATAGAGTTTTGCTTGTAGCCCAAACTGGCTTTGATAAAACTAACAATCCCCTGTCTCGGCTTCCTCTGTACCACCATATGCCACCATGGCTGGGTATATATCTTCTTAAAGCTCAGCCTTTCCCACCTGGCTCTTGCCAATTTGTGTCTTCTAATATAATAATAATAATAATAATAATAATAATAATAATAATAATAATGTGATAATACAGGCTTTGCCTCAAGAAACTACAGTCCCTTATTTTTACATTTATATAATCATTGGAGGGATGTGTGTATTCGTGGCATATGTGTGGAGGTCAGAGGTTGGCTTTCAGGAGTTGGTTCCTTTTCTTCCACCATAGGGATCCCAGGGATTGAACTCAGGTCACCAGGCTCAGGAGTGAGTGCCCTTTAGAGCACCATCCAATTTCCCACCCAAACTAAGAGGCCTGACCCTCAGGAACACAGGCTGCAAATAACAGGAAGCTACAGAAACCTGGCTTAAGGGTAAAGAAACTTTAGCTTTCCACCAGGGGGAGAGGCGGGCAGCTTGCAGGCAGGCTCTTCTTGGCCTCTGCCAACTGGGACCAAAGGCTCTCCGCTTACCCCAGTTCTGTCATTCTCTGAACTCAGAGTAGAAAACTTGCTTGGGAGGGAGGGAGAGGGAACCCCCAGGATCCACATGGCAGGCAGGGAGAGTAGAGCAAATGGCATTGTGTCCTCCACATAGGAGGGAACAGATGCTGGGCAGGCAGTACAGCTATAGATGGAGAGGCCCTCATTCCAGGGCTCAGTGTAAGTGAATTACTGGCAAGGAAACGTATTGTCCTGAGCCATGTGCGCCTTTCCAGGCCTTGAAACACACAGTCTCACCAGTTACCTGTACCCCCAGCCACATGGTTGGCAGCAGTACTGGGCCAGTCCCCTGACCTCAGGGGTCCTCTGCTTGTTAGGGCCTGCCAGCTCACCCTGAGGTCCTTCCATGCAGTACAAAGGCCACCTCCTTTAAGCCAGTCTGGAAATGACTGCTCTCAGTCCAGGTGTCTTTGAATGGGTGCTGTCTGCTCAGACAACCCAGAGCTACCCCCCCCCCCCCACTCCTTACTGTCAGCATGCCCGTGTGTAAGGGAAGACCTTAGTACTTCCACTTAAAACCAGGACTTTAAATTGTTCCCAACTTGGCTTCTTTAGACTGTCTCACTCTATAGCCCAAGCAGGCCTGAAACTTACGCTGCTCAGGTTGGTCTGGTTCTGGTGGCAATCCTCCTGCCTCAGCCTCCCTAGTGTTGGGATCAAAGGCCTGTACTACCATGCCCAGCTACTTTTTTCTTTTTAATGGTGAGGTCAGAAGACAAATTTGCCAGAGTCGATTCTCTCCTACCGTGTGGGTTCCAGAGTAGAACTCGGGTCCTTAGGCTCAGTAACAGATGCCTTTCCCAACTGAGCCATGCTGCCAGGCCTGATGATTTATATATTATAATATGTATTATTTAATCCCAGCACTTGGGAGGCAGAGGCAGGAGGATTTCTGAGTTTGAGGCCAGCCTGGTCTACAGAGTGAGTTCCAGGACAGCCAGGGCTATACAGAAAAACTCTATCTTGAAAAAACAAACAAACAAAAAAGTGTTATTATCCCTGAGTATATGTTTGTATTCCACATGCATGTAGGAGTTTATGGAAGTCACAAGATAACTGAAATTGGATTACAGATGATTGTGGGCTGCCACCCTGTTGGTGCTGGGAATCCAACCAGAGTCCTTTGCAAGATAAACACTTGTAATCTTGCCCTGGTCCATGTGCAATTAAAGAAACAAACAACAACAAAACAACACCAACAACAAAGTTAACTTGCTCCATCAGGTTCCAAAAACAGAAGGTCCTTGGTAGAGGACTAAGTGATCTGGTGAAAAGAATAGCCAGTTTCCCTGAAGCAGGGCAGGGCTCAGCTTGGTTTCGGGGATATAGTGGGAATTGAGACTTCCAAGAAGACTCCTTATTGGTAGCAAGCGCTGTTCCTTCTTCATTCTTCCCTTTACCCTTCAACCTAGAACTTAAGATATGATTTCTGGAGCTCTAGCAGCTGTCTTGAACCTTGAGATGACCTTTCAAATAAATAGAAGTGAGGTCTACGAGGGGAGGACAGTAGGCAGAGAGATGGGAATCTAATACCCTTGCTTCCCAGCCCTGTGGTTCTCCCTGCGGGATAGGCAGTTGGGATGCATAGTGGCCGGGGTCGCGATCTCAGTCTCCCCCACAGAAAGCCCTTGAAGGTTTTCCTGCTCTGGCCTTGCTCCCGTGCTTTGGTCCTGCGGGGCTGGCAGTTGGCAGGCTGGGGTCCTGTGTGCAGAGGACAGGTGTGGTAGTCGCGGAATGGGTACGCTTTGTGCCACCAGCCAGGCTCTCCCTCGCGAGGAGCGGAGGCGGGAGCAGCACGAGCCTCACGCGCCCCCTGGCGGCGGAGCTGAGGAGGGGACTCTCAGGAGAGCAGGTGGCGCTTCAGCAGCTCAGGGGTCACCAGCATCTGTCCCCGCGGGAAGTCTCAGCTGTACTACAGACTCCAGCGGGGCGGGGCCCCGGTGTCCTTGGATCCTGGAAGTCCCCTCCCTTCCCTCCCGGAGGCTGAGGCTGAGGGGACAGCAAGGTGGAGCCGCAGAGCTCCCCAACCCGCGAGCCTCTGGTATACTGCCATTGTTCCCAAATACTCCTAGGCTCTGGGATTTGCTTTCTATACAGAAAAACCCCAGCAGCAGGCAGAGGCTTCCGGGGACTGCACCTCCATCCAGCCGCTGGTCGGTGGGAGGCGCTTCTCCCTGAACTACTGAGCATAAATTTCTTTTTTCACCCCTCCCTTCCCATTTCACGTTTTGTCTCTGGGAGAGCACTACATTTTTTCATAGTATATACTAGCTAATTAGATCTTAAAACAAGCACCGTACATTTTTCCCGCAAATCTTTGTTCTGGTAAAACAGTAACAAAACTGGGAGGCAGAGGCAGGCAGATCTCTGAGAGTTCAAGGCCAGCCTGGTCTACAGATCAAATTCCAGAACATCCAAGACTAGGCAGAAATACTGTCTCCAAACAAACAAACAAACAAATATTGTATTTAGAGTCTATTTTATGCAGGAGTGCTTTTGCCTACGTATGTATGTGCACCATTTATTTGTGAGCCTGGTGCAGGTGGAGGTCTGAAGAAGGCATAGAGCTCCTGGAGCTGTAGTAACCGGTAGCTGTGGTTGCTGGGAACAGAACTCGGGACCTCTGGAAGAGCAGCCAGTGCTCTTAATGACTGAGCGATCTCTCCAGCCCCCTGAAACACTTCATGTTTGGTGTTAGGATTGGCCAAGCTGGCTTTCAACTCACACTACTTGGCCTCCTCAGCACTGACCAGAGAGAGACTGGCTATGCCTTTGAGCACTGAGAAATAAGATCTGTGTTGATACATACTGGACTAGAGTGTTGTTACCATCATTAAAGTGCAAAATAACCCATTAACTTTAAGTTTCAATTGTACAGCAAATGCATAATATTGAATTAAATAAAACCCTAATATTATCTTTTTTAAAAACAGTATTGTCCCTGTCTAAAGGAAATGCAGGGACAACAGTGGAGCAGAGGCTGAAGGAAAGGCCATCCAGAGTCTACCCCACCATGTGATCCATTCCATCCACAGACACCAAACCCCAATACTATTGCTGATGCCAAGACGTGCTTGCAGACAGGAGCCTGGTACGGCTGTTCTCTGAGAGGCTCTGCCAGCACCTGACTAAGACAGATGCAGATACTTGCAGACAAACATTGGACTGAGACCGGGGACCCCAATGGAAGAGTAGGGAAGGACTGAAGGGGATTGCAACCCCATAGGAAGACCAACAGTATCAGTTAACAACAGTATTAGTTAACTGGACCTCTCAGTGCTCCTAGGTACTAAACCACCAACCAAAGAGTATACTTGAGCTCCCACTACATATGTAGTAGATGATTGCCTAATCTGGCCTCAGTGGGAGGGGAGGCGCTTGGTCCTGTGGAGGCTTGATGCCCCAGAGAAGGGGAAAGGGTGGGGCATACTCTTAGAGGCAAAGGGGAGAGGGAGGGAGGGGGGTTGTGTAGGGCAGACTGGGAAGGGGGCCATTTGAAATGTAAACAAATGATTAATGAATTTAAAAAAATATGAAAAAACCAAAACAAACAGTAATCACCAGAAAGGTTTTTTTTGTTTTTTTGTTTTCTGTTGTTGGTTTTTGTATTGTTTTGTTTGAGACAGGGTTTCTCTGTGTAGCCCTGGCTGTCCTGGAACTCACTCTGTAGACCAGGCTGGCCTCGAACTCAGAAATCCACCTGCCTCTGCCTCCCAAGTGCTGGCATTAAAGGCGTGTGCCACTACTGCCCGGCGTTTTCTGTTGTTTTGTTTTTCGAGACAGGGACTCTCTTATGTAGCCCTGACTATTCTCAAACTCAGAGATCTGCGTACCTCTGCATCCTAAGTGCTGGTATTGAAGTCATGTACTGCCACCTACAATAATAGGACATTTTAAATTACCTATGGAGATGGCATCTTATATTTCTGCTCCTGATCAATTATTTTATTTATTGGTACTGAGGGCCTAGGGCCTCACACACAGGTTTCTACCACTGAACTACATCTCCTGGCCCTACAGTTGATTTTTATTTTTTGTCTCTCCTGAAGGCCTCAGAAACACTGGGGACACTGCCATCAGTGGAAATGGGGTGTGTTGGGGGACATGTCCTGATTCTCAGATCTGGAACAAAACTGTGGAACTGATACCTGGGCAGGTCAGCCATGGTGTATCTGATTGGGTCTCAGATAGAAGGCGGCTCCAGTGGGTGCTGGCCATCGACTCAGCACTTTGACAGCATGAGGTCATAAGCTCACAAAGCCTGAAGCTCCAGGGTCCAGCATGCTACCACTGTCTGTCTCAGTTATGGCCCTAAGACAGAGAGAGGGCTGGTCTACTCACTGGAGTGCTCACAATGGAATCCTAAGACAGCAGAGCTTTCTCCACACAGGGCTCTCCAGAGTAGTGGTTCTTAATCTCCCTAATGCTGCAATCCTTTACTACAGTGCCTCATTTTGTGGTGATCCCTGGTCATAAAATTATTTTTTTTTCGAGACAGGGTTTCCCTGGCTGTCCTGGAACCCACTATGTAGACCAGGCTGGCCTCGAACTCAGAAATTCTCCTGCCTCTGCCTCCCAAGCGCTAGGATTAAAGGTGTGCACCACCATGGCCCAGCATAAAATTATTTTCATTGCTATCTCATAACTGTATTTTTGCTGTTATGAATCATAATGTAAATATGTTTTCCGACCTTTGTGAAAAGGTCATTTGATCCCCAAAGGAGTTGGGACCACAGGTTCAGTGAGAACCATTGCTCTAGAGGAAGCCATTTATGGAAGGGTACATGTTTCTCTGCTGCTACCAGCACAGAACTCTTTTGAAAGCTGCAGAAGGGTTTCTTGGGTTTGGTTTTGTTTAGAGGATCTGACCCTGGAACTCTTTATGTACAGCAAGGTGATTCTGCTGAGATCCACCAGCTTCTGCCTACTGAACGAGTCAGAGGATTAAAGGTATATACCATCTGGCCCAGAAGGGATCTTTAAAAAAACATCATTCCAATCTTTTCAAATGTGTGTATATGTATGTGCATATGTATGAAAAAATACACACACACACACACACACACACACACACAGGCCTCAGCCACAATGAACTATCTTGGGGTCTGTTTGGTGGGTCTAGGAGTTGTGGGTATCCTGAACATTGTCTTCCTTGCCTGGTAGGAAGGGCACCCCAAGATCCAGTGTTTCAACAATTTAACCCCAGGAGATGTTGGCCTTCAGATTGAGAAAAGTTGGTAAGTGCAACCTCTAGGACCCCAACTTTCTAAAATCTCAAACTTTAGAAATCCCTTCTCCAGGAAAAGGTGTCACACCTCAGGAAAGCAGGACAAGCTATTGACACCCAGAGGGCTCCTGTGGGTGAGAGGTCACTGGTGGGAAGGGCTGTGGACTCCCCCTGGGGCTGTGACCCACATTTCCCTGTTCAGTCAAAACTGGGTTCTGTGAACTCCCAAAACCTTTCAGGTCTAAAAACTCCAAACTTGTATTGGAACCTCAGTGTTCCAAGTGGGGATCCCACAGTAGCCTTTGATAGGGCTATGGTATTGAATCAGGTCTGCATGGAGTTGAGTGCCAAAAGCCACTAGCCCAGTTCCTACAGAAACCAGACTCAAGAGCTCTGGCTTTCAGCCCTTTGGGTAAGGGGCTACTGAGGATCCCCTGCTGAACTGTTTCAGGAATGCCTCATTCAAGTAACAGTTTGAGGTGCCTCCCCCCTTTCCCCTCACCAAATTTCTCTTAACAGGCAGATATGAAGATGAATAGTTCCCTGGAGACAGCATAGCGATGTCTGGTTAATAAAACATCAGAACAGAGTCCAGGAAACCCTTGTCTCAGGTCTTCTGATAGCTCAGAAAACTGGATGGCATTGCCACCTGCTGGCTGTCTAGTGCATGTGAGCTATACTGGAATTGAAAGGCTGGTATAAGGCAGTGTTTGGTTCCTCAGGAAGGGCAAAGTTATCACTGGGCATCCAGGCTCCAGTCCAGACAGTGACCATCAAGTCCAGACTAAGTTCACATCCTCCTTCACTCAGGATGAGACTCCTCTAGGCTTTGCAGGGATGGCTGTGATGCTCACACCTCAGACATCTGTCTGGGGGCAGGCCCTTTTGGTTATTACTGCCTGAGAGTGACACACTATCCTCTTGATTTGTCCTGTGTCATGGTGGATGTGTGGGGGCAGCTCTGATTGATCAAGTTCAGCCGTTTGCCAAGGTATATACACATTTTATTTAAAAAAGTTTACAGTTTTCATTATACACAACTATTAAGAGGTTATAGTCAGAGGAGGCATTTGTCCAGGTGACAGACATGCCCACTAGATCATCACAATGCAAGGAGGGCGAAGGGAGGAGATGGGGCAAGGAGGGGAAAGCAGTAAAAAGCTTAGATTTCAATTAAGGGCTGGTAAATCCCTTTTATCTCTTCAAGTATCACACAATGTGTACCAAATACAATCAGTAATTAAAGGCCATTTCTTCCCACACCCACATTATACTTGCTAAACCAAGAGCCCTGGCCACTGCCACTCCTCAGGTGAGTGGAAAGCTGCAGACCCATGGCCCCCAGGGGCCGTCACTCCATCCAATTCCTAAAGAGCTGGCCAAGGTGTTCAGTGGCCAGAGGAAGATGAACATGGATTCAGAAATCCAAAGAATGCAGTTCTTTGTGCCCAATCAGAAGTGAGTTGGTTTCACTCAGCAGGGCTATGACCCAGTTACAAGTTGACAAGACCAACTAACTTTTGCAAATGGCTTCACTTTTCTGAGTCACTAAAACATAGGTCACATGCCATTTAAAATCCAATGCCAGTACTCAGAAACCTGACCCAGAGAGACTAGAAACTGGCAGAGGATCTGTCATGATTCTTGGCCACCCCAAAAGGTGGCCCAGAAAAATGCAATTATCAGGTCAAGGCCAACTAGAACTTTGGGGAGCCCTTTCCAGGGCACACGCAGTTCCTCTGAGAAGGGATGCTCCTCAGGAGCCTGGATCATCAGGTTGGCAATCAGAACAGCGTTTGAAGTGGACAGAACACCTTAGTGCTGGAGATGTGGCAGCTTCTGATAACTACTAGAAACGCTGGTGGAAGCTGCTCAGCACTCTCCAGAGGGTGGAGACTGCTGACCAAAAAAAAAAAAAAAAAAAAAAAAGTCAAATGCCAGGGTCTAGGTTGGCAACCACAGAACATAGCCCACTGGGCCCAGTGCTGGGCTTCCAAGGGCACAGGAACGTGGCAGGTTTGGGCTGCCGTGCTGCAGCCACTCTACTTGTTGGTGTTTGGCAAGAGGGGCAAAGGATGGCTTCCACTAGTAAAGCACAAGGCAGGGTCTCAAAAAAAACGGTAGCTAAAGAGCGGGCAAATGCCAGCAGCAGCTCCAAAGGGGCTTGGTGTTAAAGTCGCCCTGCTGCAGATCTCACCTGTTTACTGCGGGGGTGGGGGTGGGGGGTGGGGCAGAGTCCTCAGTCACAGCCAGGTTCTCTCTCTGGTCCTTTGCTGTTATAGGTATGGTCATCTAGTGACTGGGAGCAGGAAAGGGCCAGGAAGCCTGCAAACTCCCTGACAGAGTCAAGGCCCAGAGAGCTGCAACATGCACAGAACCCTAACTAGTGCCAGAGAGTCGAGGGTGGAGTGACTTGGGGGCAGTCATGGGAACTCGAGTATGGTAGAACCCTGTGACACCTTCACCACACACCTGGATGAACACACTCTGCCCTGTCAGCTGTGCACTGTCGTGCAGAGGCACGGGAAGGAACAATGTCTCTTCATTGGAGCAAAGTGGGGCCCAGTGAGGGTCAAGAGCCGTAGATGCTTACACCTGTTCCCCAAACTTGGCTGTTTTGTTGGGTTTGTTTTGTATATTTTTTTTTTTCCATCAATATCAAAAGCAATTATCTGGACTTTTTTTTTATTGAGGGGGAGGTAATCAGAATACTATTTTTATACAGTATTGAAAAAAATACATCTTTTAATTGTCTGAACCCACAATCACCACCCAGCAGTTCAAGCCTGCCCTAGGTAGCACCCACATGTAGGCTACAGCAGGAGCAAATGGCTAATCCACAGGGAAGCAGGCTGTAAGCGCCAGCAAAAACCCTCCTAACCACGACAGAGACAGCGTGCCAGGTAAGCAGTTACACGGCACACAGCTAAAGCCACCTTTCAACAGCCAGGGTGCCAGGACAGTACAGTGAACCAACCCCAGCACTACAGAACTGCATTTTCCCCAAAGAAACCTTTTGCTTCATGCCCGTAATTAACATAAAATAAGTAAATTATTTGTCTTTTTATTTGGGAAAATAATCACACTAAAAGTTGTACTTTATATAGATTTTCAAAGGAAAGACTGATTGTGCTTTCTGAATTAAAAAAAAAAAATAGGTGTCTTCCAACCTCATTGACTTAACCCTTGAGAAATATAGCACTTCTAAACTAAAAACACACATCAAAAGAAAGGTTAGTCCAGTGGGACATTCAGAATGTCTTCAGGTCTTACGATTGGCTACTTCTACTGTTCTGGTTTCAGCAAAAAAGAATGCAGAGCAGAGCTGCTGTCTAAATTCTCCAAATTCCCTCCAGAGTCAGGTCTGGAACTGCCAGGTAGTCTGATGGCAGTCAGCTGGGAGCCTCGGCCTGGGCACTTCCAGCAGTCTGGCTGGCTGGGACCAGAGGGAGAAAGTATCGTCTCTGCAACCTGCCTCTGTAACAATTCACGAAAGTGGTTCTTCTCCACCTCGGGCCACTTTGGTACAAAAACCCCCCTTTGTTTCAACTGTTACCCATTGTAAATTTAGGATGTTTTGGGTCTCAAATACCCACTCCCCACTCCCATAAGCAGCTGGCAGCTTCCGGGAGGAAAACTAAGGGTTGCGCAGGGGCTCAAGCGACGAGACTAGTCTTCCTCCATCTGATGGTCCACTGAGCGAACGCCTTGTCCAGGGAGGAGACTGTCTCTTGGTAGGTGAAAATTAAATCTGTAACCTAAGTACAATTCACACAAATAAAAATAAAAAAAAAAATAAAAAATAAAAAACTAAAAAAATTAAAAGAAAAAAGAAAGAAAGAAAGAAAGAAAAAAAAAACCCAACAAAACTGCTTCCAGTTTCACAGCTCAGTAAAGGGCAGTGGTCTCCAGCAGGCCCAGCGTGGGTCAGATGTCACTCTGCGTCTTCCAGTCACCTTTCTCCTCCAGTCCTGTTCTCTCAAAAAGCTCTGCTGAATGACAAGCAGCACACCCCAACAGGAAATGGGTTCAGAAAATGCTTCCCAAATGTTCTCCAAGGCAAAGCCAATGTGGCTGCAGGTCTGATAGCACAGAGGCAGGCATCTACCTAGAAAAATGCACTTAAATCTGAGTCAAAAAAACCTCCCAAAGCCTTAAGTCTCACTTCTCAACTCCCTGCCTCACGCTGCTCCTCACCAAGGACCACTCGGGACTAGGGAGCAGCTGACATTGACAGAGCAGCCTCACGGGCTCTCAAAGCATGGTCTCAACCCTTCCCTTCCCACTGTTCTATCTTCATCCAAGAGCTGGTAGATTTGGTTTGTTTCTTTGGAACCATCAATAAAAAGAAGCAAACTTTTCCTGTTTTTCTCACGTTTACCTATCAGAGCGGCAATCTCTTGACAGTTCAGTAGCACACAGGCTGACTTGGCCAAATGGACTTATGAATGCATGCATTCGGACCGCATATTGCTACCAAAATGGAATGTGGGAATATGCTATGCACCTCAGGTTGAGAAATGACCAAGAAATCAAGATCTAAAGGGTGATATATAATATATATATATCAATGCTATTATTCATAAAAACCTTGTTTAGTAATAAAAAAAATTGCTTTGTTTAAATATGAATATTAGAGTCTGCTTCTCGTGGCTAGGAAATAACAGTCTTTCTGAAAAGCAGAAGCCTTTGCTACTACAACTCCATGTCCTGGGCCTCGTCTTCTGAGAAGTCAGACATAGAACTCTCCGATGAGCTGTCACCAGTGCCCTCCTCCTGCTCCTTCAGGGCCTCCTCCGTCGCATACTTCTGGATGTACTCTGCACAGGGGAAGGAAGGTGGGTGAAGAAAATACAGGGTGTGAGTTCAGTGACCCCGAGGTACAAACTCACCTGCTATCCTGGTGTTATGAGAACAAAAAGCCAAGGGGAGTCCAAAGAGAAATTCATCAGGATATCCCTCCCCTGGATGATCTATGGCTGTGCCATCACAGCTCGATCCTGACCACTGGGTTTTGGAAGCAGACAGCAACAATGGCCTCAGTCTGCTCCTCAGGAACAAGCTGCTATGTGGAGGCTCAGGGACTCTTCCATGCACTCGCTATTCATCTTAAGATTATGCTTCAAGAGCCTAGGCCAAAGTGCTGGCTGAAACAGAATGTAAGAAGTGCTGAATAAACAACAAATTTGTTCCTAAAAGAACATTGTGTAAGTAAATTGCCTACACATCCTTTGGAAGGGCAGTGGTGGGAACCCCGTCAGGACACAAGCTGGACACATGCCCCTCACAACCTCACGCTGTCCCTTCCTGTGGTGCTGTTGACGCTGCTGTGAGGAGGCAGGCAGATCATACAGGCCTGCCCATGCGACAAGACAAGGCAGCACTGGAGCTGGGTAGGAATATTTCTCTACTCCCTTCAGTTTTGTGTTGTGAGACAGTAGTGTATTCTTGGCTGGCCTGAAACTTGCTGTGTAGCAGACTAACTTAAAACTTGCCACGAGGGAGGCTGGAGAGATGGCTCAGCAGTTGGGAACACTGGCTGCAATTCCAGAGGTCCTGAGGTCAATTCCCAGCACCACACGGTGGCTCACACCATCTGTTATGGGATCTGATGCCCTCTTCTGGTGCCTGAGGACAGTGAGTGCACACATTTAACTTGCCAGTGTATGTCAAGTGCTGAGAGACAGATGTGCACCACCACACTCAGGCTTTCTTTCTGAACCAAGTTTGTAGACCTGAGACTTAGAGCCTTTAAAATCATAACAAATGTAGTTAGGATTTTTTTTTTCTTTTTTCATTTTAGACAGGAGCTCATGTATTCATGGCTGGTTCTAAGTTGAGGCCAAGGAAGATTAGAATTTCTGACCTTTGTGCCTCTTCCACCATTCTCAAATGCTGAGACTATAGGCATATACCTCCATGCCTGGTTAAAGAAAAATGTAAAGTTGTGTGTATGTGTGTGCACAGGTGCTACTCCACAGCTGGCTGGAAACTGAACTTGGGTTTTTTGACAGAAAGAGAACCAAGTGCTGTTAGCCACTGAGCCATTTCTCCTGCCCAGGGAATCTTATTTCTGACTCCTGGCTGGCTAATCTACTTTCCCTTCACAGATGTTGTTACATCTTTTAAGATATTAAAAAACAAAACAAAACAAAAAGTAAACCCAAATGTCCAGAAAGCATTTGAGGAGACGGCTCTTCAGAAGACCAAGAAATTACAAACAAGGTCGCTGATGTGAAGAATTAAGCAGACAAAAGGCAGACGCTGCAACGTGACCGTAACTGGATGAGGGCTCAGACAGGAGTTAGAGACACTTCAGCCCCCACATGGTCAACTCTGTACACAAGGGTACATTTAAAGTCTTAGCGTCACCAAAACTATGTGGCTAGGCAATGAAAACTGAACAGTAACTTAAAAAAAAAAAAAAAAAAAAAAAAAATCAGTCTCATACAGTCCAGGATTGCTTCAAAAATTTCTACATAGCCAAGGATAACCCTGAACTTCTGACCTCCCTGACTCAAATACTCTATGCATGTGACAGTATATCTAGTTTATGTAGTGCTGGGGACTGAACCCACGGTTTGTATATGCTAGGCAGGCACTGTATCAGCTGAGATACACCCTCCCAGTACTTGGGAGGTAGAGGCAGGCAGATCTATGTGAGTTCAAGGCCCACTCGGTCTACAGAGCCAGTTCTAGGATAGCCAAGGCACCATAAAGCCCTGCCTAAATAAATAAATAAATAAATAAATAAATAAATAAATAAATATTTCAAAAGAGGGTCTGGAAAGATGGCTAAGCGGTTAAGAGCACTGACTGCTCTTCCAGAGGTCCTGAGTCCAATTCCCAGCAACCACATGGTGGCTCACAACCATCTGTAATGGGATCCAATGCCCTCTTCTGCTATGTCTGAAGACAGCCACAGTGTACTTATATACATAAAAATAAATAATTCTTTAGCTGGGCAGTGGTGGTGCACGCCTTTAATCCCAGCACTTGGGAAGCAGAGGCAGGCAGATTTCTGAGTTCAAGGCCAGCCTGGTCTACAGAGAAACCCTGTCTTGAAAAACCAAAATCAAAAGAGAAAAACAGTAACAAAAGTAAAATTCTGAAGGAAATGAGGCATAATGTAGAGATCTTAGTAGGTACACGTTAGTCAAGAATTCTGACCAAAGATACCCCGAATAATCAGATATTTACAGTAAGATTTATAAAAGTACCAAAATTATGGTTATAAAGTAGCAGTGAAATGTTACAGTCGGGGTCATCACAACATGAGGAACTGTATTCAAGAGTCACGGCATTAGGAAGGATGGGAACATCTGCTCTACAGTTTTTCACACTAACAGAGGGAGTGAATACATTTCAGTAGCTTGGACTCATCCAGCTAGACCATCACAGAATGAACCAATTAAGAAAAAGAGGTAGATTACCGAAGTACGGAAGATCCTTGGCAAGCAGAGCCACTCAACAAAGATGTTGTGTGTGCATGCCTGCATTTGCATGGAGGCCAGAGGCTGATGTCAGGCATCTTTTTTGTTCTCTACCTTCTAGCAAGCTCCAAGGATCCTCAAGTTTTTCTACTCATGCTAACGAGGCAAGTACTTTAATGATTAAGCTATCTCTCCAGCCCCACTAACAAAGGTGTTTTTGTTTGTTTGGTTTATTGAGACAAGGTGTAGTAAAAATTCTGGAATTTTGGTTCTTTTAAAAACAGAACAACAATAGTACATATGTACATATGTATGTATGTATGTATACATGTATATAGTCTTTTGTTTTAATCCCAGGTGCGGGGATGTGGGGCTGCTTCAAACTGACTGCAGCAGCTGTCATTTGCCTCATGCTCTAACAGAGGCATTGTTTTCCCAAACAGTGTGTGCAATTGTGTGACGTTGGAATTCTGGGAACTTTTGGAGAGCATATAAATGTGAGAGCCCCAACTGGAGGCTGTTGGTTGTTTAGTGGGTTGGTTGCAGTCTGTTAGTAGTCATGGTCAAAGAAACAGAAAGAAAGGAATTCGATTCAGGGATCTCTCTCATCCTCCTTTCTCTCCTATCTAGTATGAGGGGGTAGGAAAAAGGAGCAAAGATCAGCTACAACAGGGCCTCTCTATGCAGCCCTGGCTGTTCTCAACTCAAGAGATCTGCCTGCTTCTACCTCCTGAGTGCTGGCTGGCTTACTAGCAAAGCAGTTACCTATCTTTAGACAATACCAAGGGTTCCCACGTCCACCCACAGGGTGCATAGTACTCAACCTTGTTTTTACACCTGCATTGAAAAAAGGATTTTTATATTTATTGATGTGTGTGTGTGTGTGTGTGTGTGTGTGTGTGTGTGTGTGTGTACCAGAGGAGACCAGAGACATTGGATCCTTTGAAGCTGAAATTCCAGGTAGTAGTGGTCTGTGGACATGAGTGCTGAGATCTGAACTCAAATCATCTGTGTGGTGCGCTGAATTAGAATGTCCCCAGTTATCAAAACTGTTTGGGAAGGATCAGAAGGTATGGCCTTAATTGGAGGAGTTATGTCACTAGTCTCTCCTCACAGTAACGGAACAGTGACACAGCCACTCTGGAAGAGCAATGTGCATTCTTAGCTGTTGAGACACCATCTCTTTAGCAACTGCTGCATGCCACACCTGCACTCTTAAATAGCATCAAGCAGATCTAAATGCTAACTAAAATCCAGGGGACAGAAGTCATTACGACTCTTCTGTGATGAAGTATGCTAAGCTGTGACTACCACTGCAAGGATAACCTTGGAGAAGGGTCTGGCCTAGACACACCCACTCTGAGTCCATATACCTACAGGGTTACCTAAAGCCATGAATAAGCAACTGGGGGTGTGGGGTGTGGGGGTAAAAGTATAAATTGGTCATAAGAGAATGGTCACATTCAGGAAATAGAATGACATCCATTTCAGAGTGGAAGGAAACACCAGAGCTGTAGCGGTGCCCAGGGATGGGGCCTGAGCAGGGTCCAGAGAGGAGGACATGAGGCTCCAGCTTCAGTAGAGAAGGGAGACAGCGGTGTGGTTCCCTAGAGGGCTGCAGGAGCAGACAAGGGCTTTGTTAATGGGTGACCCCAGGAGCGAGGGGAGCAAATGAACAAGTTGGTGAGGGGGTGAGTTTGAGAAATAAGGCAGGGACCTCATTTCCTGAATGGCATAGGAACGATGGGGGAGTTAGTATACAAAAGTACAACCGGGATGAGATCAGGCCGACAGCCACAACTATCTCAGAGTACCAAGGATCGCAAACTGACCTCAATAACAAAATCGTATCTGGTTGAAATTGCATTTTTCTCAGAATACATGGGTTTTTTTTGGGGGGGGGGGCTTGTACATTACTGTGCTATATTAAATTAGCTTATTAATTTGCAAAGTACTTGAGACCTATGAAAATGAACATTTCTACTTTAAACAAAAACACTCAACAACACTCCATAGAGACCTGGGGATAGGAAGAAACAAACAGAAGGAACTTCTATTCAACACATGGCCCTCAATGTTCCTGTTTGAGCTAAGTCTTTTTTGCACAGGTAACAGGAAAACCGATCTATGTGCTCAAGCTCTCCTTACATCTCTTTACTGCTTTGCTGGCAAATGGATTTTGAGCACATTTTGAGGCTCCCGATGCCCTGTGTCCTGTGCATCATTACCTAACATGAGCGAACCCAGGGCCTGCCATGTGTGCAGCAGGGGCAGACGCTGCCGTACTTCAAGTTTCTTCCTTCTGTGTGATGCTGTATTTATGTGCCTATACTTTTCATAGGCAAATTCTCAAATGCAGACCCAGGTAAAGGGGCAAGCAGGGGTGGTGGCTGTAGTCCAACCAGAAAACACACTGAAGAGAAAGAGAAGGTAAGGTGGTACAACTCAAGCTTTAGGTGTGGTCCTAAGGGTGGGACATAGGCTCTGAACTCTAGAGAAGAGTCAACAAGGTCACGGCACTGCAGTCTCTTCTTAGAGAAAAACTACAAGGAACGGAGTCACTTAAGGAGGTTTTGAGCTGGTGGTGGTGCACCTTTAATCCCAGCACTGAGGAAGCAGAGGCAGGCAGATCTCTTGAGTTCCAGGACAGCTAAGGCTATGCAGAGAAACCCTGTCTCAAAAAAACAAAACAAAAGACTCTAAATGGTTAACTAAAAGCACAAGGCATCTTACCTTTAATTTTCTGCTTGTATTCTTCTGGTCGGTGGAGGTACATGGCTGCAGCGTCACCATTGAGAGGATCTATGGGGTTAGGATAGGCCAGCAACTGGGGCAGGAAGGACTCAAATATATTGGTAAGATCTGAAACAAACAAACAAACAAAAAACCACTTCACGCATGCGATTTCACCTAATTAACTGGAATTCAGTAGTCAAGATTGCTCTCTCTAAAAACATTTTTAGTTACACATATGAGTTTTAGGCTGCATTAATGTATGTGCATCATGTTCACGAAAATGTCCATGAAGGTCAAAGGGTGCTGGACACTACAGGGAGGCCCCCTTGAAGAGCAGTAAGTACGCCTAACCACAGAACTACAGATGCACTCCCCGACACCCCTTCTCCCTCTCCTGCTCACCCAGTAAAATACTCAGCTACAATGGAGATGATTGTCCACAATAACATAGCAACACCAGCTATATTTAAAGCTTAAACTTAAATAGCCACATGAGCATATGCAGAGCATTCTATTTGAAGGGCAATTTTCTCAACCTGTATCCAACAGCATTGTTTATACAGTTCAAATCCAGGATCTTATGATAGACTGGTATGACTACAGCCCCATCTTCCCAATTCAAATTCACTCCATTTCCAAAACTGAGAAACACACACTAGTATTACACATTATGTCCCAATAATCTATTCCATCCCAAACTACTGTAATTCCTTTCTAAAACATCTTATTCCTGTGTGCATGCATGAGGACTGTAAGGAAGCATCTGCTGTGGTGTGTACTGGAGTCAGGCAACTCTGTGGAGCTGGCTCTCTCCTCCACCTTTACATGGGTTCAGGGGACTGAACTCTGGAAGCTAAGTGTGCATAGCAAACAGCTTACCCACACTAAGCCAACGTTGAGGGTTGGTGTGTTGCTGTGTATTGTAATGCTAAATACTGGCCCTGGTTATACTCCAAGTGATGTGGTGTAACCTTGGCCTCCCAAGTTATCCCTGATTGGTCAATAGAGATGCCTACAGCCTATAGCTGGGAAGAAAAGAGCTTCAGTTTTCTGAGGCAGGGGAGGGAGGAAGGGAGGGAGAAAGAGAGTGAGAAGAGGGAAAGGGGAGAGGGAGGGTGTACTGGCTGGTTTTGTGTGTCAACTTGACACAAGCTAGAGTTATCACAGAGAAAGGAGCCTCCCTTGAGGAAATGCCTCCATGAGATCCAGCTGTAAGGCAGTTTCTCAATCAGTACTCAAGGAGGGGAGGGCCCCTTGTGGGTGGTGCCATCCCTGGGCTGGTAATCTTGGACTCTATACCCTTTCCTCTCCAACTTGCTTCTTGGTCATGATATTTGTGTAGGAATAGAAACCCTGACTAAGACGGAGAGGGAGGAGAGAGGGGGGAAAAGGGAAAGGGGGGCAGACAGACAGACATAGAGACACAAACACAGAGAGAAAACACCATGAGGGTTGAGCAACTAGATTAAGAGTGGCCCAGCCAGAACATGGCAAATTAAAATTCCAGGTCGATAGGGAAGTAGATAAAGTAGCACAGAGGGTCGATATCTGCCAGCTCTAGTGCTTTAAGGCTTACCATAAATATAAAGGTTTTGTGTCTTATCAGGGAACTGAATGATCCAAGGTGGAGTAGAAGCCCTCTATTAACTAGCTCAAAGGGAGTTAATTTCCTGTAAAAATATTTTTGTTTTATGTATGTGTTTTATGCCTGCCTGCCTGCATGTTGGTGTACCATGTGTGCAGGGTCCACTGCTGCTGGAAGCTGCAACAGATCCCACTGGAACTGGAGTCACAAATAGGTACTGGGAACCGAACCTTGGTTCTTTGGAAAGCAGCCGGGAGTTCTTAACCACTGAGGTCACTCTCCAGCCCCATGAATAATCCTTAAAATAGCCAACTCTTACAATTTTCAAACCCCTTTACTGTATATTATTTTCTGTTTGTGATGCAGGGTCTCCCATAGATCAGGCTGCCACGAACTTGACATGGATTGGAGGATGCACTTATATTCCTGCTTCACTGCCCAAGTCCCAGGATCACAGGCAATCCCAGCATTCATGAGGTTAAAAGCCAACCCGGGCTGCCGAGTGAATTCCGCACCAGCCTGAGCTACTTACTGAAATCTTATTTCGGAGAGGGAGGAAAAAAAAGAAAACCTTTTTACGGGACTCGCTTGATATTTACTATTCTGCTCCCCTAGCTCCTTGGCAACACCTAAGTAGCTCAGCTGGGTTTGAACTCATGATCCTCCTGAATGCTGGGATTGTAAGAATGGATTGGTATTAACTTTTAAAGGATCTGGATATAATGAAGTTCAATTATTCAAGATAAGGGCAGAAACCTACACAACCCAGTTATAAATAACTAAGAAAGATAAGCAACTGTTAGTAGATAAACACCACCAATGAGCATGACTATGCTCCATTAAAGCTTTACATACAAAGTGCCTGACACAGAGATGTGGCAGTGGTAGACCTCTGACCTAGCCAGCCCAAGGCCCTAAATTCATTCCCAGCACCGTAAAAGAAGAAAACCTTTCAGACTGTAGGTTCTTCCTGCTCACCTTCTGGAATTTTCTATAGTTGTGCTTCTCAGCCAAACATTTTGCAGAGATAAAAATTTCCTATCTCAGGCTGGAGAGATGGCTCAGTGGTTAAGAGCACTGACTGCTCTTCCAGAGGTCCTGAATTCAATTCCCAGCAACCACAGGGTGGCTCACAACCATCTGTAATGGGATCTGATGACCTCTTCTAGTGTGTGTCTGAGGACAGCTGCAGTGTACTAATATAAATAAAGACTAAATCTTAAAAAAAAGGATTTCCATCTCTGAATTATCCAAAACAGCTGTCACGAATCACGTCTGCTAAGCACCCGAGATGTGGTGATGGAGAATCAGGAAGCCTGATTTGAACACTGAAATGTGGGCAGGAGATCCTGTACCAGAATCCCCGGGCAGCTTGCTCTGTCTGTTTTCTCACTGAGTAGTCCCCCCCCCCCCCCCGAATGTGAAGAGACGCTTGGGAGGTTTGCACCTGGGCTTTTAAAAGGCCATTCAGAACAGTCCCATGGTACTAAACTACAGTCAAGCCCCACACCAGGACCCCATTGCTAAACTGTTTCGAACAAGAGGGCAAACAATTTCTCCTAAGAAGTTCATCACCATTTATAATTTTTAAAATCTAGAAGCAGCGTGTTCCTCAAACTAGTGATGATTCTCCTTCCGCAGTCTTTCCAGGTGTTAGCACCAAGCCCAGCTCACAATATCTTTAAAGACATGTCAAGGGTCTGGGAACGTGGCTCAATTGGTAGTGTCTGCCTAGCACGCACAAAACCATGGTTTGACCCCTAGCACCTGCATGTAATGCAGGTGTGGCACTGCACGCCTTGGATGGTGTATTGTTTCTTATCTGCCTTCTCAACTTAATTCTGGGGAGAGTGAATTAAGTATAACAGGTTAAGCACTGTGCATAGTGCATAGTGGTGCGCATCTTTGATCTCAGCACCGAGAACACAGAGGCAGGAGGATCTCTGTGAGTTTGAGGCCAGAACTGGAACACAGTGAGTCCCAGGAAGCCAAGGCTACACAGAAGACTGTCTCAAAAAAAAACAAACAAACAAACAAACAAAAAACCAAACCAAACAACCCCAACAAAACAAAACAATAACGACAAAACCCTAGACAGACAATGGGTTAAAAATGCCAAACAGTAAACACATTAAAAAGAGGAAGGGTAGCTCAGTGGTCAAGAGTTGAGCTGTTCTTGCAGAGGACCCGAGCTCAACCAGGAACACCAACATCAGGAACATCAGGTAGCTCAGAGCTGCTGGTTACTCCAGCTCAGGGGATGGAATGCCTCTGGGGCACTTCAACTTACACACACACATACAAGATTACAAATAAATCCACTTAAAAAAAAAAAAAAGAACAGTTGTGCAAACCATAATGCCAGAGCAGGGGGAATCAGCAACAGTTCTAATCAAGAGGTAAAATAGTAACAGCAGTGGCAGATTAACATATCTCAGGAACCACAGCCAAAATCTTGCTGGGTAATCCAAGCTGGCCTCACCCCTCTCACCCCCAGGGGCTGAAGTTACAGGCGAGGGCCACCTTTGTCACACTTCGACCAGAGGTGGTTACTACCAACTCCATTTCACACATAAAGAAATGGAGGCTCAGGGCTGGAGAGATGCTCAGCCTGAGTTCAATTCCCAGCAATCACATGGCGGTTTAACATCTGAAAAGTAGAGAATTTGCAAGTCAAAGTCCCTGAAATGATGGTCAATTCTGGTTTCAGTGGGGCAAAGCAAGTCATTCCTAGATGTTCACAGGGCTTTTAGCAAAACCATCTATAATGGGATCTGATGCCCTCTTCTGGTGTGTCTGAAGAGAGTGGCAGTGTAGTCACATACATAAAATAAGTCTTAAAAGAAAAAAAAAAAGCTCATTGAGGTTACATGATAAACGGGCTTATTTAACATGCTGCCTCTGTCAATGAGTGAAATATACCATCTCATTTCGATGATGTCTGCAGCGCAATCGTGTTGGGGAGCCAGGCTGTGCCTAGAGACAGGCTGCCTCTCTTGCAGCTTCCCTTCCTCGCAGGTGCAAGGCTAGCAGAGAGGGCTTTAAACACCAAAATGTCTAGGCTTGCCTCTGTGGTTACTTCAAAGTGACAATTCCCCAGCATAGGGAAATAGTCCAGCTCACAGGGAGCTGAAGACATACACTGCCATGTTTTTTATGGCAGGTGTTGCTGACAAGGATTACTACTGACTGTTCCCACTTAACAACAAAAAAAAAACTTTCTTAAAAATCAAGTATAGGTGGTGTTCTCTTTGATGTTCAGAAGGGCTTTGGGGCTGGAGAAATACTGCAGACCGCCTATCACATAACCAGGGGATTGCTTGTATCCCAGGAAGAGGTCTAATAACCTTCTAACTACTTTTAAGTAGCTTTGCCAAAGTGTTTGCTCCAAACAAAAGAACTCTTCCTCCTGTTTCTACCCTCTTCCTGTGTTAACACACTTCTGATCCATTGTTACAGATGTGCTGAGTCACACCTGTAAGTCAGGAAAGTGCACCGCAGCTCCTGGCTCTAGCCACCTGGAGGCAGTGGGAAGGGAGTTTCCTCACATGGCTAGTGACTCGGTAAGATGGTTTATAACTTAAAAGGAACACCCACAGGAGATGGCTAATGTTTTTTCTTCCTCTATTTCTGTGTAATATTAAGATGGAAAAGTACAGTGAATTTCTTGGGTTAAAGTGGCTGTCTAGAGGTGACAAGCTTTACCCCATTGAAACCACAATTATCCATCAATGTCAGGGACTTTTACTTGCCAGTTCTTTGCTTTTCAGATTTAATGCGGAAAATACACCACTGTATGACACAGTGAGCACCAACGTTAAATCCTGCTATGGTGGGGCTGGCTCGGTAAGGAGGGGCTCGCCTCTAAACATTAAGACCTGCAGAGTTTGAAGCCTCAGAATGCATGAAAAAGCCAGGAGCACACACTCCTCATCCCAGTGCTGGTGAGATAGTGGCAGAGTTGGGCAGGTCCCTGGAGCTTGCTGGCCAACTACCTTTGCCAATTTGGTGATATTCTACACCACTAAGAAACCCTGTCTCAACAAATGGTTCAAGGTATCTGAGAAACAGCATCCACGGTTGTCCTCTGACCTCCTGACAGCCCGGTCTACACTCTCAGGAGCCGCCATCCACCTCCACTTTGTCCTACTGCCCATCCTCTGTCTGTGCAGGAACCAAACAAGCAAATTGTTATTTTCACAGTATTTGTAGTTAAAGAATTAGCTTTGTAAGCCACGTGTGGTAGCATACATTTAATTCCAGCATTCAGAAGCAGTCTGAGGCCAGCCTGGTCTAATAGTTGAGCTCCAAACAAGCTAAAAGTAAGACCTCGTTCCACCAGCTTCCCCAAAGAATTAGCGTTGTATAACAAACACCATGGAAGTCCATTATTGTCTTATAATATTAAAACAATAAATGTATGCTGACAACTTCAAAAATCTTTGTGATAATTCCTTCATATTTCTAGTTTTATTAGATTTGACATGCATAAAATAAATTGTGAAGATCCACTGCCTTCTGATGAAGGAAGTGGGTTCACTGAGCACCTTTGCCCTTGGACTCTGGTGGTTTGAATGAGAATGGTCCCCAAAGGCAGCTTGAAGACTGTTTAGGAAGCATTAGGAGGTGTGTCACTGGAGGAGGGCGTTCTTGCCTCCCTCTCTGGCTACCTACCTACCACCAGTAGATAAGAAAGGGGATGAATTAGGTGGCTCTAAGTAAAAGCTCTACTGTTGTTCCAGGCTATGCCTACTGCCATGATAGTTTAACTGTAAGCAAGCTCCAAATTAAATGCTTTCCTTTATAAGTTGCTTTGGCTATTAGAAATAAAAAGATAGACCCAAACCCCAGGAAAGAGTTTTTCTGTTTGTTTTGTTTGAGACAGGGTTTCTCTGTGAAGCCTGGCTGTCCTGGAACTCACTTTGTGGATCAGGTTGGAACTCGGAGAACCAGATTAGGCTTTTCTCCTGTAAACTGCATTGACAAAATGCCTCTCTCCCATGTCTTGTCTTAGTCAAGTTGGACCTTAGACAGCATTCAGGACTCCAAATTCTCACCCTGACAACCAGAAAAAAACCTCCTTAAAACAAACATTTCTCTTCAAGATCAAGTTCTGCCCGCAGCTAGAACATATGCTTGGAATGCCCATGGCCATGGACTTTGTTTCTAGCACAGACAGGACTGGACAGAGAAGTGTATACTTCTCTGTGTTCTGTCCAGGACTGGCTACCCTGAGCAGTCAACAGCCACAATTACTGTTCTCCTTTGTTCCGTAGTTCAATAAGGAGCAGGCTGAAAGAGGAAGTAAAAAATCTTGCTCACATCTAGACAGAGAAAAAGATGAACCCAAGTCACAGGGTGTCAATTTCTGTGGTTTAGAACCCATGTGATTCCTTCTGTGACTTACACAGAGCTTTCCTGGGATTCTGGCCATTAATCAAATTTATGGCTAAGTAAATTGTGGTCATTTTAGGATTTTAGTCACATTATTCATATCTTTGACTACTGACTTTTCAAAATCCCACCATCAATTCTCAAGCAAATGAGGAGTTTGTACCATTCTCAGAATAAAGACAACCATGAGACTTTACCTCAGTACTCAGCCAGGCTCAGGACTGTCTACTACAGAAGGGAACCAGTGTGGGGGTTGTGGGGGAGCTTTAAGGACTGGAACAGAGCAGGGCATGGTGGCACAGGGTTATTTTGAGACCTCATCTTGAAACAGACAGACAGACAAAAGAAAACAGCTGAGTGATGGTGGCCCATGCCTTTATTAAAGGCATGGGCAGGCAGAGTGAGTTCCAGGACAGCCAGGGATACAGAGAAACCTTGTCTTGAAAAACCAAAAACAGGAAAAGAAAAAAGGAGATTGAAACAGAGTAAATACTTAAAGACTCCAGTATATCCTTTGATTATTTTTTACAACTTTAGCTTAATTAATAGATGTTTAAAATCTTTTACCAGCTCCTGGGGAACAGCAGATCTGGGACTTGTTTAAAGTACACCAACAGTGAAAAACTACAATGAGATTCTACAAAAAAAGAAATATTTTACTACTTTTTTTTTTTTCTTTTTTTTGGGGTGGTGGTGGTGGTGGTGGTGGTGAGTCAGGGATCCCGTTGTGTAGACCTGGCTGTCCTGGCATTCAAGGGTATGCCCAAAACTCAGATATCAACCTACAGGAGGCGAGCTTTGCTGGCACATGGTTGCTCTTCAGATGGACCACAGTGGCAATGGGAGTGTGTACAGAGGAGGCTCTTTACTTGTTGGCCAGAAGTAAGAGACAGGTAGTGGGTATAACCTTTAAAGGCATGCCTCTAGTGACCCACTTCCTCTAGCTAGAACCACCTCCAAAAGTTTCTACACCTCCCAAAATAGCAATACCCACTGGGGACCAACTGCTCCACACACGAGCCTGCTGAAGACACTCTGTACTCACACCACAATACCTATGTGCCTCAGCAACCAGAGAAGCCTATGCTGCAAGGAACTGACCCAGGTATGGGTGAGAAAAACTTGATACGGGGGCTATAAAAGGTAGTAACATTTTAGTAAAGTTAATCAGGAATATCCTCAGATAGGTAGACCATCTTTTAAAAATTTGAGATTAAAAGTAACTTTCTCTAAAATAAATTCTGTTGGATCAAGGTAGATCCCACATGGAGCTCTAGGCCAGCCAAGGCTACTTATGGCTACATAATAAGTGTACTGTCTGGTTGTGTGTCAACCTGACACACGCTGGAGTTATCACAAAGGAGCTTCAGTTGAGGAAACGCCTCCATGAGATCCAGCTATAAGGTATTTTCCCAATCAGTGATCAAGGGGGGAGGGTCCCTTGTGGTTGGTACCAATCCCTGGGCTGGTAGTCTTGTGCTCTATAAGAGTGCAAGCTGCCAGGCAGTGGTGGTGCACATCTTTAATCCCAGCATGTGGGAGGCAGAGGCAGGTGGATTTCTAGTTCGAGGCCAGCCTGGTCTACTTAGTGAGTTCCAGGACAGCCAGGGCTACACAGAGAAACCTTGTCTCGGAAAAAAAAAACCCAAAACAAACAAACAAAAAAGAGCAAGCTGAGCAAGCCAGGGGAAGCAAGCCAGTAAGGAACATCCTGCCATGGTCTCTGCATCAGCTCCTGCTTCCTGACTGGCTTGAGTTCCAGTCCTGACTTCCTTTGGTGATGAAAAGCAGCATGGAAGTGTAAGCTAAATAAACCCTTTCCTTTCCAACTTGCTTCTTGGTCATGATGTTTGTGCAGGAATAGAGACCCTGATTAAACAGTAAGCCCGTGTCTCAAAATAAAATAAAATAGGGGCTGGAGGGATGGCTCAAAGAGTATTGGTTGCTCTTCTAGAAGAACTGGGTTCAATTCCAAACACCCACATGGTGACAACTGTCTGTAGCTCCAGTTCCCCAAGGATTTGATGTCCTCTCCTGCCCTCTGAGGGTACTAGACAAATGTGGTGCAAAGACATACACGCAGGCAAAACATTCATCCATATAAAATAGTTATCTAAACCTACATATAAAATTCTTTTCCAGGGCTAGAAAAATGGCTCAGTGGCTAATAGCACTGACTGCTCCTCCAGAGGTCCTGAGTTCAGTTCCCAACAACCACTCGGTGGCTCACAACCATCTGCAGGGGGTCCTGATGCCCTCTTCTGGTGTGTCTAAAGACAGGATAGTGCACTCATTAAAATAAATAAATAAATGGGGAAATTAAGTTCTTTCCCACTAATTGCTTAACTGTCATCCCCTCCCAATGTATTTAAACTGAAGATGATCTGAAAAACAAGCACACTCCTGTATACCTCAGATAAGACACTGCGTATCGCCTAGTCAACCTCAAAACACTTCTCACCTTATTGGGCTGGTTTTTAGAGGTCACTCACTGTTGCTCAAACCTGACACAATGTTACTTATCTTACACTAGGATTCTTACCAACCTTCCTGAAATGAAGGCAGTTAATCTGTAATCAATCAGCCAGTAGCATATACTTACAGTTACACTAAAAGCTTGTTATTAAAATTTTGAACTACTAGGCAATAATAGTTGTTAATGCGAGGGGGGAAAAAAGCCAGATATCTTTATTCTCACCCTGGGTGGGGGTAGCAGAGGCAGGCAGATCTCTTGAGTTCAAGGCCAGTCTGTTCTACAAGTTAAGTTCCAGGACAGCCATGGGTATGCAGAGAAACCCTCTCTAATCCCCCACCCCCTAGGGGAAAAAAAAGACTCCATGCAATTATAGCACTAGAGAGGCACTTTAATCCTAGCACTGTGAATTCAAGCCCGGGTCTACCGAGTGAGTTCCAGAACAGCTAATGCTACACAGAGAAACCCTCTCTTGACAAACAAACACAAAAAAGAAATCCACATATAAGACAAATTTTACCTATTATCATAAACACAGAGGGGAAAAAAAAAAAACCAAAAAACAAATCAGGGCTACTTGTCTTCATATTTAAGAACTAAAGCAAGCCCTGTAACTACAGTCCCAAGAAATCAGGTCATCTTCCTGAATCCTATGCTGGCTGGCTTGGGATGCACGATCCACAAAGCCTGGGCTACATGGTCTAATGCTGACCAGTGAACACAGCAGATCCAATCCACTAAACTCTTCTACTGAAGAACAACTTGCCTACTTTCCTGAAATAGCTACTTTCTGAGCCATATACAAATATGCCTTCTGAAGAGCTGCAAGTCCATAAAGAAGGCTGGTCGTGGAGCCAGCTAAGTCCTAACAAAGCCAGCAAGCCTGAAACGAAGCATATTTCTTCTCTATTGTACAACAGGCTCCATTCCTCTCATGCTGAGAAGAGCCTGTTCTACTTGGCCTCTACCTAGAAGACTCAGAATGATACAAAGTTATGAGTCTACACACACAGATGCAACACTGAGCTTCTGTGCCTGTTCACATAGTTGCCCTACCAGTCACTGACACACAAACCTCTACAAACAGCTGGGCATGGGACACACGTGCCACCCAGCACCTGGGAGGCCGGAAGATTGTTGTATCAAGAGGCCAGCCTGGGTTTTGTAGCAAGGCCCTGCCTCAAAACCACCAAAACCAAAAACAGAATCGTGGAAAAGCACACGCTGGAGCAACAAACCATCATTCCTCCTCCTCCTCCTCCTATCATCTTCTTTATGTTCATGGTGTTTTGCCTACATGTTCATCTATATGAGGGTGTCAGATTTTGGAGTTACAGACAGTTGGGAATTGCCATGTGGGTGCTGGGAATTGAACCTGAGTCCTCGGGAAGAGCAGTCAGTGCTCTTAGCTGCCCAGCCTCTCTCCAGTGCTGCATTTTTTTGGTTTGTTTGTTTTTGTTTTTTTTTGGTTTTTCGAGACAGGGTTTCTCTGTGTAGCCCTGACTGTCCAGGAACTCACTCTGTAGACCAGGCTGGCCTCGAACTCAGAAATCCCCCGCCTCTGCCTCCCAAGTGCTAGGATTAAAGGCATTCACCACCACTGCCCGACACCACTGCCTGGCTGCATCATCATTTTTTAAGGCAGAGTTTTACTATGTAGATTAGACTCACCTGGGACTTGCTCTATCTGCCCTGGCTGCCCAACCATTAGGATTACAGGTGTTGACTGTCAGCACAGCTCAGGAAAGGGTTTTCCTGGTTTTTTCTTTTTCAGTGCAAGAGGTCAAATCCAGGAGGGCTCTACAACTCAGTTACATTCCTCAACAAGGCATTATTCGGTACAATTACCTTTAGCTAAAAAATGAACTATTTGAAAGTGTCACAGCCTGAAAGAGTTAACTATTTAAAAATTTGTTCTAATTTCCCTCCAAATGCCTGATAAAATTACCTTTGTTTCTCTTCCTGCCTTTAAGTCCCTGACACTTTCCTTCTGTCATAGCTGACCTTTATTTATCTATTACTAATGTCCAGATGATTCTTGGGGAAGTAAATCCAATATGTTGATTTTTAGTCTCAATAAAAGCTTGTCTATTGGTTAGCAGTCTTAAGGGTAAGAACTGTAAATTGCCCAATTTTTAAAAAGTAGTCTTTCACCTCACTTGTCCACAATTTGATACAGTTTTCCAGATAGATCAGTACACCAGAGGGTGCAGGGGTCAAACTCACACAAGACTGAATCTGTCTCAGCCATAGATGTATGGGCTGATAGGGCAACTACAAAAAGAAATAGTATCTAATAAAATAGAGTATTTTGGAGAAAATTTTAAAAACTAAGAAATAGAAGGAGAGGGCTAGAGAAATGGCTCAGTGGTTAACAGCACTGACTGCTCTTCCAGAGGTCCTGAGTTCAATTCCCAGCAACCACACAGTGGCTCACAACCATCTGTAATGGGATCAGATGCCCTCTTCTGGCGTGTCTGAAGACAGTAACAGTGTGCTCACATAAAAATAAATAAATCTTTAAAAAAAAAAAAAAAAAGAAAGAAAGAAAAAGAAAAGAAATAGAAGGAGAACGTAAAAAGTACACATGGATACTGCAGACAGAAGGTGTGGCCAAGTGGTTAACAGTGGTCACTGGAGAAGCTTAGTTCCTAGTGGCTGGCACACTATTTCCTGTAACTCCAGCTCCAGGGGATGTGATGTCCTCTCTTCCAGCTTCTTTGGATATATGTATGCACATGTTTGTATATATGAAGACTATATATATAAGAATATACATAAACAAAAAAATCTTAAAATTTTTTTTTTTTTCCAGATTGTGTTTCTCTGTGTAGTCCTGGCTGTCCTGGAACTTACTCTGTAGACTAGGCTGGTCTCAAACTCATAGAGATCCATCTGCCTCTGCTAGAATTATGTATTATTAATCATTGCTGCCAGGAGGTGGTATATGCCTTTAATTCCAGCCCTCAGGAGGCAGACATAGGCAGATCTCTTAGTTTGAGGCACAGAGCAAGTACCTGGACAGACAGAGCTTCAAAGAGAAACTTGTCTTGGAAAGCCAAGCCAAACCAACAACAAAACACCACCTATAGGCCAATCTCATGGAAACATTTTCTTAAGGTTCTCAGATGACTCCAGGTTGTTCAAGCTGCTCCCCTCTCAAAACCAACAAGCAAACAAAACCCAGCAGACTTGGAGCTGGGTTTACAGATGGTTGTGAGCCTCCTGCAGCGGATACTGCGAAACAAACTCTGGAAGAGCACCAAGTACACTTAACTGGTGAGCTCCATTTCTCTCCAGCCCTCCACCAATTAAGTTACATTTGTCTTTGACACTGAAACCCAGATACCCTTGGCTGCAGTTTAAGTTTTCCAGTGCTTCCATCACTGATGTCTGCAAGAGCAGGAAGGGGATGGAAGAAAAGATTCTGTCATGCTACAAAAGCCAGGCAGGATCAATTTAGTCATCTGCTATTTTCTCTCAATGTCATAAGAGTACCACAGTTGACTACTAGATGAATGCCAGATAGAGAACTCCTACTGATGACGTCATCTTTACCAAACTAACCGTATTACCCACTATAACTAATTCTTTAGAAATAAAGTAATATAAAATTACTTAATTAAATTATGATCATACCAATTAAGAACTTGTGAATAAGCTTCAGGTGTACTTGGCAAAGAGACAAAGAGAACCGAAGCAATGTGCCAGTCACATGAAGGACTAAACTGACTGCTAGAATGAACAATGCTATGGTAAGCACAGACCGGGAACTTCAGCTGGAATTACTTTTCTAAACACACCGTGTCCACTGTACAGCACACGCCCACAGCAGAGCGAACAGCAGGAAACCTTACAGATTCCGCCCTGTCTTTCTCCATGGAATACAGAAATAGGTGTTGCAACAAGTTTTGGGGGCCAAGCTAAGCCTTATGCTTTCAGTTGGATACTTATGTTAAGCTGATTTTCTTACTTTTTTTTTTTTTAAATTTACTTTTTTGGTGTATTTGTGCCTGCATGTCTGTGCTAGGGTACCAGATCCTCTGGAGTTATAAACAGCTGTGGGCTGCCTGCCATGTGGGTACTGGGAATTGAACTCGAATCCTCTGGAAGAACAGCCAGTGCTCTTAACCTCTGAGCCATCTCTCCAGCTCCAGTTATTTAGTCTTCTATCAGAATTTTTTTTGTAGACTAGCAAGCCCCAAATTCAAAGAGATCCACATGTCCCCTGCCTCACAGGTCTCACATGCCTGGCCAAACCCCACCAAACTATGACCCTTACAAACCACTGCAGGAAATGGAGTGGTTATTCAGAACTCACCAACTGTGTACCGACCCTTCAATGCCAAGACTTTAGTAGTCTCCAATAGAAGTTCAGTTCTCAAAACCAGATAACTCTTAATTCCCACAAAACCTTCATGGGCATTTGAACTAACTCTACCAGTACCTGGCATATGTTGACATTTCTAGAGAAATAGCTAGTTGTTTAGAGGCAAATGTCAAACAATTTCCTCATGCTCATTTTACCTTTGACTAGATCTGAAAGTGTTTTCTTGTACTTACCTATAATGCTAGAATGGCCACACTCATGGCATGGAACACATAGAAAACTCAGAAAGTATACTGTGGAAGTGGCTCACCACTCACTGCTTATTAAATGCCTTACAAGAGAATTACAAGAGCGTACACAACATTTTGTAAGTGTGATCAAATTTTACTCACACTGGCTTCTACTCTTAAATCTTTTCTGACAATCCCAGACCTTCCGACAAAAATTTAAAAATGGTGCAGCAACTTTGGAAATAAGTTTGTTAACTCAACACTAAAGAGAAATGAATGAACACAACCACATGGAAATCTGTACAGAGGGGCTGGAGAGACAGTTTAGAGGTTAGAGCACTGACTGTTCTGAGGACCCAGGTTCTGTTCCCAGCACTCACAGGGTGGCTCACAACTGTCTGTTAACTCCAATCCCAGGAGATCTGACTCCTCTGGCCTCTGCAGGTTCTGTACACACAGTGCACAGTCATACATGTAGGCCAAACACCCATAAAACAAATTTAAACAACACATAAAACAAATTTTAAAAAATGTTTAATTTGTATACAGTTACCAAAGCACTACTCAAATGACCATCGTCGTCTGGCAAACATATCAATAAAATGTGCTGAGAGATTCCTCAGTCAGGAAAAGAATTTGATACATATCACAAGGGTGAGCCTTCTAAGACTATGCAAGCTGAAAAGAGCCAGTCATAAACAGGCACACAGAATGGAAGTTTGCTTTCACTTTTAATAGATGGTAAAATTATACACATGCCAAAGAATTGTTTTAAGTTAAATTTATTTGTAGTTGTTACCAGTAAATGTTTGTGTATTTGTTGTATATGTTTATATATCAAGGGTCACAAAAATTTTTCTTAGTCTACAGGCTAGAGAGATAGCTAGTGGTTAAGAGCAGTGGCTGCTCTTGCAGAAGATCAGGGTTTAGTTGAGCATCTACACGGCTGATCTGACTCCCTCTTCAGGCCTCCATAGGTTCTAAGCATGCATGTGATACACATTTACATGCAGACAGAACATGCATACACATAATAAAGAAATCTTTTTAAAAGTCTTTCTTCTTGGCTAGATATGGTGGTATACGCCTTTAATCCCAGCACTTGGGAGGCAGAGGCAGGCAGATCTCTGTGAGTTCCAGACCTACCTGGTCTACACAGTGAGTTCCAGGACAACCAGGGCTACATAGAGAGATCCTACCTCAAAAAAACCAAAAACATACAGTCTAAAGATTAAAAATAAAACAAAAAAACCTAAACTCAAAGATTATTTTTGCCGGGCAGTGGTGGCACACACCTTTAATCCCAGCACTTGGGAGGCAGACGCAGGCGGATTTCTGAGTTTGAGGCCAGCCTGGTCTACAGAGTGAGTTCCAGGACAGCCAGGGCTATACAGAGAAACCCTGTATAAACCAAACCAAAAAACCAGGGGGAAAAAAAAAGTTTATTCTTGTGCTAAAGGGTGTTGCAGATGGAGAAAATTCACGAAGTCCTGCTCAAATGGAGCTTACAATCCAGTAGATCAAGACAAAAATCAAAGGTTTAAAACACATGCAAACAAGATGTTCAGGGATGGGCTGGCTATGTCGGGATCTGAGAAAGTAATGCTTGTGATGAGAAGGCGTGGAAAAGGAACCAGCCACATAAAGCTCAAGAGAGCTTCAGAGGAAATCCTCCTGAATGGTATGTTCAGCAAGGAGGAGAAAGGGATGAACTGCACACTGCAAGTGAGCAACTGTCCTGTGAGCTCATACAAGGATGTCTGAGAAAAGTGGCTCAGGCTCTGGGTGAATCAAGAAAATTTACGCTACCAGCTTTTTTTTTTCTCTTTTAAACTTGTATTTTGAGATTATAATTACATCATTTCTCTCTTTCTGTTTCTATCTCCAACTCCCCCCCCCCCCAGTCTTTTTTTGAGACAGGGTCTCTCTGACCAGACTGGCCTCAAACTTCAGAGATCATTCTGTGTCTGCCTGATTCCTCTCATTTCTGAACAATCCAGCTTTGATTGATCTTTCCTTCCTTTCCGTGTGCCTTCGGCAACTATGATCTATTTAGTCATTCTTGCAATCCTTTTTAGTAAGAGGCACTGTGCTAAAAAAGTCCCACCTAGAGACAAACTAGACACACTTAACAGTCTCTATGGTAGATAACAATCCAGCAGAGCAAAATATTAATAGGCACAGACAACCAATACCAAGTCAAAGTGGGTGTATGAGAGAACTCTAAGACGTATTCAGAGGTTACTAACAGCAGAAACAGTGCAGGAGAAGCTCAATGGGTGAGAGCATCAGAGAGGGGAATGTCTATCAAGACTGTGGATCCAGACTCGTGGCTCAAAGTAAAAACATGTGCTTTGTCTAGTATCACTGGTTCGCTTTCAATAGACTTTTAGTGATTTTCAATTCTCCTAGCAGGTGACAAGTCCAGGGTCCTCTGTGACATTCACCATAGTATTCTGACTCAGTCATTGGTTAGTTTGTTACAGTGGATGAGTCACACTTTTAGAACTGAACGATGGCTAAGCAATCCCTGGGCACCTACTCATCTCATGGCCACCTTGCTAGGAGATTTTTTCTAAAACTGTATGATACAGGTTTCAGGATCCAACCATTAAGAAACAACAACCAACATTTGTATATGATGTCCTACGCAGGGGCCCTTCATTAGATTATTTTAAATTTACATTACTAAACTGAAGCTTAGACCTCAGAGGAAAAAAAGCCCGTTTCTTTTTCCATTTTCACAGTTGTCTGGGTATAATGTGCATATGAGTTCTACTTTATTCATGGAGGCAGGGTCTCTCCATTAATCTAGAGGCCCCTGATATGGCTAGTCTCCCTAGGCAGGGGAATTCCTCGTCTCTGCCTTGAAAGGCGCCATGCTCACCTGGATGTTCACGAGTTTTGGGATACAGACCTCATGTTTGTGTACTACACGTGCTTTGAACCACTGAGCCATCTCCCTAGACCCACTGCCCACCTCGTTTTCTTCCCAGTTAAGCAAACCTTCCCACTCAGCCCCTCAGAATTCTTTCCCAGTCCCAACACAACTGAAGAAAAGCCAAGCAACATTCTTTTGAGGCAATGTCGTCTCAGTATCTCCAAATAATATATTCCATGGCCAAACTCACCATAGAGAGCTGTCCAAGTTTGATTAATTACATCTAGACACACAGTTCCTGACCTGAAACAGATGAAAAAAAAAATGGCACTTTTTAAAAATTAGAAGTCTAGTCGCATATTTCTGGCAGCCTATTTTATCAAAAACACTTTGTAACAGATCCTTTAAGATGTGGCTGGGAGTACACTGGAGGAGAAGCTCGGGGATTTATACGCTCTTTTGTGTTTCCTTTACAACCAACAAGGAACAAGAGTGAGCATTCCAAGAAGAAAACACCTGACCCAGGTGATGAGAATCACCAGGAAGGATAGGTAGACCTTGTGAGTCTCCAGCACGGATTTCACTAGACAGTCAAGTGTGTGCATGTCTGAGTCTCCTAAGAAAAACAAACTTTTAAAAAATATTATGTCAAAGATTAAAGTTACTTAGGGAAACTTGACAAGTAAAGGGAGTATATGAAGCTTATACTACCGCTCTACAGAGTAGATAAAAAGTATTACATCATACTGAATTCCTGAATCTACTTTCCTGTGGTTACTTAAGAGAACATTAGTTGTCATTAGGATGGTGGATACGCTGAGGTATTAAAGATTAAGAACACAATACAGACATGTAACCTACCCATGCAAGGCTCACAAAAATTTCCTATGCAGTTGTGAGACAGCCAAACTAAAGCTGGACAAAGAAAATAGTCCAGGTAAGCAGCACTGGATGGGCAAGACAGGCTGCGATGACATTATTTAAAAACAACCATTGAGAAACAGATAATTAAGATTAGCTAAAATGAAATTATCATTCATATTTGTCCCTCAAGAACTAAGAAATACGTTAAGGGCTGAAAACAGTAAATCCATATGCTGACAAAGAGGTCTTTTGGGTCTACAGAATAAGAACTGAGATGTGGAATATTTCAGCTGGATCCCAAAGGAAATGAAAGGCCCAGTCATGAAAATGGAAAATATGTGAGCAGTACAATCAGTAATGGCTTGGACGACCACGTCTCTAGGATTCTACAGTTTAAGTGACCATTCATATAGTCCTGCCTCCCAAAACACCCAAAAGATAACTGTCAAAGAGAGATGACCTCTAACTAATCATGAACAGCTGCTGCTAAAATTCAAACATTTTTAAATAGTTACTTACGCTTCATCAATGTTGGGATGGAAAATTTTATTCATGAATCCTGCAAAAAGAGATGTTAATTAGCAGCACAAAGTATGCAGAGGACAGCGAGTCTTAACTTGTCAGTATTGGACACCATTTTAGGACTAGAAAAGGCAGTGATGCTCAAATCGTTACTTTCAACCCTAGAGCTCTGGCTACTTATAGAATATATAAGATTATATATATTAACCCAAATAACTAAAATACAGAGTCCTATAGTAACAACCAAGCAAGCTCTGGGACCATGAAGCTGTTTGTATCAGATAATCTTTTTTCTTTTCTGCATTTTCACGATAGGGTTTTCTCTAGTAGGCCTGGCTGCCCTGGAACATGCTCTGTATAATTTGGCTAGGCTTGAATTCAAGAGATTCGCTTGCTTCAGCATTCCGAGTGCTGGAAATAAAGGTGTGTGCTACCACTGCCCGGATCAGATAACCTTATTAGCAACTGTCTTCAGAGTTATGCAGGAGCTTGCTAGGAGAACACATAATGGTAAGTGGTTTATGACTAGTGCCATGATGAATCCACGAACAGCACTCCAACAGCTGTGCTTAACTTCAAAGTTCCACACTTGAACTTCTCACTGTATTTACGGCTATCATTTGGCCACACAGTGGAACGTGAACCAGAGCGATGCCTCCAGACCACAAAATCTCACAAGAACAGTGACCGAAGCAGTCCCTTTGAATCTACTCACTCAAAGGAAGTCAACTGTAATTAAAGTTGAGGCAACCAGGAAGTAAAGAAGGGGAGTTAAAATACAGTTCTAGACAAAGTATAAACTTAAAAATTTTGCTATTTAAATTCCAAGAAGGAATTTATTCATTTTAAAGTTAATGATTCATCAGTATATGAATGACATAACAGTATCCTCAGGAGGAACTCAGTTTTCCCATGGAGCTCCCTGAGGAGGACTATGCAGCCTACTACACACATTGGACAAGTTCTCTGGATGAGTCTTAGCACCACTGTCCCCACTCCACCCTCTCATCCCTTCCCCACAGGGTCTATCTGTCCTTATATGCCTGTCAGCACCTACTTGGCAGTCACTTAGTCAGGGCACAGGAATGAGACAGCACTATCTTCCCTTCGGTCACTGCAGTAGCAGGCCAAGAGACAGAAGGAGGTAACTGCTACGTGCTCTAAGTGTGGACACAGTCAGAGAGTACATGCAGAAAGAGGGAGAAGGGACGGAAACACGGAGGTGGCAACTCAAAGGACAGCCTTAAATGACTTCTAAAAACCTTACAAACAGCCCTCAGGTTGGGTAACAAGGGACAAGAACACAAACACACAGGCACTTTCAGACGTTAGCCATCCTAAATAGTCCCACGCTTTCCATTCCTGTCTCTATAAGTTCATGTATAAGGCTCCATCTTCTATCACAGCAGAAAAGTCCTAGAATGTATAAACAGCACTGAGGCAAAAGATTCCATCAATAATAACTTTTCGTTAAGATGCTTGAGATTAATAAAAGCTAATAAAGGTGCTCACGTCTTTTTTTTTTTTTTTTTAAGATTTATAAATTTATTTTATGGATATGAGTGCTTTAATCTGCAGCCAGAAGAGGGCATCAGATCACTCTATAGATGGTTATGAGCCACCATGTAGTTGCTTGGGATTTGAACTCAGGACCTCTGAAAAAGCAGACAGTGCTTTAACCTCTGAGCCATCTCTCCTGCCCATGTTCATGTCTTAAAAGGAGAAAAATCTCCTGTAACCCCAGGGAAATGCTAATAAGATACATGCCGGGATAATCTATAAGAATACTGAAGTTAAGATCCTAACACAACTGGCACAGCTTTAATTCCAGCATTTAGGGAGGTAGAGGAAGAATGATCTCTGAGTTTGGGGCCAGCCTGGTCTACATAGTGAGGTTCCAGGCCAGCTAGGGCTACAACGTGAGATACACCCCCCACCCCCAAAGTCAAGAACTAAAAAGACCCCATGCCTTTGGATAGGGATTAAGTACCCATGGACTAGGAATCCCACAGAACCAGGCACAGTGTACTAGATCAATATGTCAGTTTGGATAGATTTAAATTTAAATGGAAAAACAAAGCATGGTACTATATATAAATCTGGTCAAAACCCCTCAGCTTAGGAGATGGCAAGTATTAAAGGAGAACCTAGTATTGTTTTCCTAAATGGAGATGTTGTCAAGCTGCTTCCTAGCTATTTGTATATACCCACAGATACTGATGCTCTCAGTCTTCAAGGGAACTTTCTTTCTTCAGTGGATAGTAGTTAATGCAAATGTTGAGTATTGCTTGAACACTTAACCCTAATGGGACATCACTGCAAACCCATGGCCCCACCCCAAGGTTCAGAAACACGGAGGAAGAGGAGACAGAAAGAGTGTTAAGAGGCATAGGATATACTGTCTTCAGGACATGAACTCAAAGCAGCTATGGTCACCCACAAGCACAAACAGTAAGACTAGCCAACATTCCAGCAGGCAGCACTAACTAACTGGACTCTGTTATGGGGGGGGGGGGGGGGAGGGGCCATGTAAGGGGGGGCATACTGGAAATTTCTGGGGAAGGGTGGGAGGAAGGACTTTCGGGGTAGCTATGATCAATATATACATGTATAAATTTGCCAAAAAATAAACTAAAAATATTTAAACAAGGCAAAACCATGCAACAGACTGATGCATTAATAACACAGTATTTAAGGACAAAGTATTAATACTTTTATCCCCTGGGTTTTATGGTAAACTTGTAGTGAACCATATATATCAAAGTTGCAAAGGTAATTTACTAGGCTACAGAGCCATGGCCACAATGGATATCAAAATAGAATCTGGACAAGATGGTTCATGAAGATTTCATCACTTAGCGATAGTGCTATATGCCTGTAAATCAGGAGGCAGATGTAGGTGTCAAACCTGAGACCAGCCCAGGCGATACAGTTGGATCCTATCTCCAAAAAGAGAGATTTTATGTAACACTAAATATTCCTTTTAAAAAGAGAACAAAGATGGCTGGAGAGATGGCTCAGCAGACTAAGAGCAGGTGCTACTATTGCTAAGCTACTATCCCCTGCATCCATGTGATGGCTCAATCACCTGTAACTCCAGCTCCAGGAGACCCAACATCCTCTTCTGGCTTCAGGGCACACTCTCACATAGATACATACACACAAAATAAAGAAATCATAACAAACAAACAAACAGACAAAGTGGGGGCTGGAGAGATGTCTCAGTGGTTAAGAATACTGATTGCTCTTCCAGCCTGGGTTTAGAGGACCTGGGTTCGATTCCTAGCACCTACATAAGAGTTAAGTATCTGGTAACTCCAGTTCTTTCTGATGCCCTCCTCTGACAGTGTGTGCATACACACAGTATACAAATACACATGTAGGTAAGACTCCTATAGACAAAATAAAAATAAATATTTTTTAAAAGAGACAAAGTGCTTGGATATTTTTGCCTTTTTTTTTCTTTTTTTTTTTTAACTGCAAGTATGTACATACACAGGAAGCTGGAAGCAAACACATTCAAAGGTTAACATGTAGAATTCACAATTGAAACACACTTACCACAGTATTTTCTTTTTCTTGTTTTTTTTTTTTTCAAGACAGGGTTTCTCTGTGTAGCCCTGGCTGTCCTGGAACTCACTCTGTAGACCAGGCTGGCCTCAAACTCAGAAATCTGCCTGCCTCTGCCTCCCAAGTGCTGGGACTAAAGGCATGCACCACCACTGCCCAGATCACAGTATTTTCAAAATCCTACCCCAAGCCCCACATCCTTAGAACCAGAGCTGGGGTTCAACAATGTGGCACCCCTAAGTGTTGGGTGTCTGGGTGGTAACACCAGTATTTCTGCTTTCCCTTTCCTAGCACTCCTGAATTTCTATGTTTAATTTTAAAAGTTAAAAACCTTTCAAATAAATAAAAACAGTATCAAGTTTTTTACAGTAGACTGAACTGTGTGTGTAAACTAGTGCTGAAGCTTTTACAGGAAAATGATCAATAAAACCAAAGCCAACTTTCTGAAATCTAACATCTTTAATTTCCTCTTGTTTAAATTAAACAAGAATCCATTACTAAAAACAAAATAAAAAACAAACAAAAAACCTCCCTCCGCTTGTGAGGAAAATGCTAACCAAGATCTGTTACATTTAAGAATACATTACTGGGGCTGGAGAGATGGGCTCAGAGGTTACCAGCAAGCACTGACTGCTTTTCCAGAGGATCGGAGTTCAATTCCAAGCAACCACATGGTGGCTCACAACCATCTGTAGTGGGATCTGATGCCCTCTCCTAGTGTGTCTGTAGACAGTGACTCACATATATAAAATAAATAAATCTTTTTTAAAAAGAATACACTATTATAAGTAATTTAGAGCCTGGCCTCACTTGTTATCCTCCTGCTCTTGCCTCCCAAGTACTGGGATGAAATCAAAGGCCTCACACACTCTAGGCAAGTATTCTACAACTGATCTACCCCACAGCCTACAAAACCTTCCAATGAACAGGAAACAGGATTGGATCACTGTTCTTTTAACTCAAAAGAATGGTTCTATATGAATTACAGTAGCTCTGCCACTACAGATAATCCAAATGTGTTCCTGGCAGCTAGCATCCTGCTTTGCTAGAACTTGCAGTGAGCCCTACTGAAGCCAATGCTCCCTGTGCTGACTACAGGAGAGGCTTTTCTGGAGAGTTCTTTACAACATGTTAGATTAGAAGGTAACTAGTATCGTGGAGAAAAAACAGTTAGATAGGAAGGTTATAGTAGAGGCTGCAATTTTCAGTTCTGTCCAGAAAAGGTATCTCACACCCAGTGGGAGTGGGAGCAGCACTTGACACCCAAGAGAACACATAAGTTATACAAACAGTGGAATGCCATCCGTACTGGAAGCTTACATCATCCATCTTTTGAATATCAGCAAAGACATAGCTGAAATGAACGAAGGGGTAAGGGACAAACAGACCAGATGCAGGGCAGAGAGGATGCTAGCTATCAATAAGAGGAAAATGAAAAGACCCAAAACCTGTGTCTGAACACCACGTCTTGTTTTCAAACAAATGGCTGCTCTTCCTCCCCTCCCCCCCTTTCAGTTTGAGAGAAGATACAATGTGCATCTCAAGCAAAGAGAATAAACAGAATTCCCACATGGGAATTAAGATTCAGCAATCTGATGCCACGGGCACCTTAAAGGAATAAGAATGACATTGGTGAAGAGTTCAGACTATATCAAACCTGTCAGGCAACAATTAAAGCATCCTCTTCTTTGGCCTTGGCCTGACACATTTGAAATCCATAGTTTCTAGACTGTTTAATTAAATTTCAAATTTGACCTGGTTGCATACAGGAGTATATAATAGGACCAAAACCCAAAAGATTTGGACCTCAGAATGCAGTCCACCAAGTAGGCTAAGAATTACGAAGATCATCAGAATTCTGAGACAGAGGCCAGAGCACATGCACAGAGCAAAGTACTAACTGGGTGATGGTCTGGCCCCCACTCTGTTACCAACTTCAAGTTTTGGGCCAGTCACTTCACATCCAAGCATGGGTCTGTTTTATCATCTGTGAAGATAATAAACAGCTGGATTGTATCATCTCTAAAGGCAGTGCTGCTAAGCAGAATATCTGAGAACATAATACATAAGTACCAGTGTGCTACACCACCAGAGTCACAACACCCACTGACTATTCCAAAGTGGGCAGTGCTAGCTGACACTTTTGCCTTCAAGGACCAGGTACTATTAGACCAACACTATGAGAAACCTTCCCAGGCCACAGAAAGTTTGTCCTAGTGCAGGCTCTTATTTAAAAGAGAATACATGTATTTTATACAATCCCATGTATGTATGCATTCTAGTCATCTCTCTTACTCCCCACTTCCAACTCCATCTGGATCCCTTCCCTCACAGACTATATTGGAAGGATATTAGCAGGCTTTTAAAGGAGAGGAGAATATGAATAGGAATGTTTCAGACATGGTCTATGTAGCCCTGACCGAGCTGAAACTTGTCTGGCAATGATTCTCCTACTTCCTAGGTACATAGATTAGAGGCATATGCCACAATGTATATATAACTCAAATTGTTAAAAACAAAACCCCAAGCCAATCAAAAAAACCCAAAAAACAAAAAACCATTATTTCCTTACATTTGCTCTTGTACAATCTGTGCGCAGTTTCTGGCACAACCACTTACATTCTGGGCAAGGATGCCAACAATAAAACTTCTGGATGCGGAAGGGAGAAGACTGGGAAAGAACAAACTAGGAATTCACAGAAGGAACGTTCTCAGGACTGAGCATGTTTGCCCTGGCAAGGTCTTCTTCCTTTTTGGCAAAGCTATGACCACACTGATGAATGTCTGCAACAAGACAATTTCCCCAATGCCTGTTTCCATTCCACCAGAAACGATTATGAAGATATTGTAAGAGGACATATTTTGAAAACAGCCTTTATGGGAACGTGGTTTAAGTAAAAGCAGCAAGTTCCAGAGACAGACATGGGGTGGGGGAACATGGGGAGACTGAATTCAGGTTGCCATGGACATGAGGAAACGATTCTATTCCCTGAACATATATTTTTTAATCTATACGGCTTAACATTTTACTTGCTAGCAGACATACTAATGATCAAATCTGTGGGTGAGGAAATATTCTCGGGGTTAATTCCCTACCTGGGAATTTGATAGGTTTATCTTGACGTAATGAGAGGTTGGGGCAAATAACTAAGGAAATGAGTCGATAGGGGAAATGCCAAGAGGGTAAAAGTGCATCTCTGTCCAAGGGACAGAGAGAGCCAGGGAGTGGCTGAGGTTTGCCATGGCTGATGCAATTTAACTGTAGTGTAGAATTCCTATGAGAAAATGCAAGTAAAAACATTGTCATTTTGGTATTTGTTAGGACACATATGCCCACACAAACTTTCTCAGAAAGTAGATGATTTAAAGCCAAGCATTTGGTTTTAAATAGTTGTAAAAATATATATATATTCAGGGGCTGAGAATACAGCTTGGTGGTAGAGCTTATGTTTATTTAAGTATGAAGCTCTGGGTTCAATTCCTGAAACCAAAAGAAAAACCTACACATAAGACTGCTATCTCTCCTTGCAGTAGTATCTCAAAACACACACACAGAGTTTTCAAGACAGGTTTTTCTCTATGCTAAGCATAGAGAACTCACTTAGAAGACCAGGCTAGCCTCAAACTTAGAAATCCAGCTGCCTCTGGCTCTGAGTACTGAGATTAGGCATGCGCCATCACTGCCTGAATTTCAGGATAGAGTCATAGCTTCTATCTCAGTTCCTGACACTCAGGTGACCAGAGTCAGAGTCATCCAGCTGAAGAAGGGTGACAGCCACATTTCAGCTGTTCATACTGACACATCTCAGACCTTTATCTTACCTCAGATAGGCCTGTACCAGAACAGAAATCTCTTCAGAGTGGGACTTCCCTACTCAGGAGATGGAACTGACCTGTCTCTTTTCAGGTAAGGAACCAAGCAAGGAGGAGTTCACTGTCAAAACCCTGTGTCATGGAAAGTTGTGAACTGATCCTATGTGTTCAGGAGATCTAAACTCATCCAGGGGTCCTCTTTCTGAGGAATGGGCTGTATGGTGAGGAACATCCATTTCTAACTAGGAAATGGTGAAGGCTGCCCTCCAATAGCAGGATTCTTCTATCAACTAGTTAGTAGGTTACCAAACTCTGTAGCCCACTCCCCATTATTTCATGTTTAACTTCTTTCCCAGCTCCACAATTTATCCTTCAGTGTCTTGGTCATTCATCTAGCCAAACTGAGAGATCTGGAAGGATTTTCAGAGCAGCAAAAAGACAGTAGAGAATTTCAGGTTTCTAACTTTTTTCCACCTTTTTTGGAGACAGGTCTCAACACTAGTTCTGGTAGACCAGGACAGCACCTCAAACTCAGAAGAGAACTGCTTGCTGATGGCCCTAAATACTGGGATTCTGAAGGTGTGTGCTACCACCTGGTTTTAGCAATTTTAACAAAGTCATAATTAAAAGCTGATACTTAAAAGTCAGGTTGCCCACAGCTGGGCAGTGGTGGTGCACGCCTTTAATCCCAGCACTTGGGAGGCAGAGACAGGCAGATTTCTGAGTTCAAGAGTCCAGCCTGGTCTACAGAGTGAGTTCCACGACAGCCAGGGCTACACAGAGAAACCCTGTCTCAAAAAAAGAAGTCAGGTTGCCCAACGAAGTGAGCCTTAACAAGTAAATTTCTTTCTCTTTCTACTGCTATTCCTAGGCTAGATTAAATAATTTCACCAACACATCAGAGGAATGTCAGAAACAGGAAATGAGTTAATACAAGTAATTAGCATACTATAAGCACTCAGTAATGCTAGTTTTGGCCACTGGGAATGGTGTTGTGTACTTGGATCCAGAAGCCAGGAGATAGTACAAAGGCTGAATATACACTTCAATATTAGATTGCACCATGCACCAGACCCCAAGTTCAAGCTCCACCACACCACAAGAAAAGGAACATTGCAGTACAAGGTGCTTAAGCACCTTCTCCTAATCTCTTTCTTTTTTTTGAGATAAAGTCTCAGTATGAAGACCATGCTAGCCTCAAACTTACAACCCTCTTGCCCGGCCTCTGAAGGGCCGGGGTTACAGATTTGCCATATCATACTTAGCTAAGTAACTTCATGCTTCACAACCTCTCCAGCACATACAAATATCACTCTTAAAAGGTTTTGTGTATGTGTATGGATGCCTAAGTAGGCCAAAAGGGGGCTTTGGCATGCCCTGATGCTAGAGATACAAGCAGTTGCGAGCTGTCCAGCATGGGTCTGAGGTGCCCAACTCTAGTCTTCGGGCAAGAACAAGCTCACGACCGCTGAACCATCTCTCCATGTCCCACAACTTTTTTCAGGAGCTGTCAAGGGCGAGGGGGTATTCTGACATTGATATTATCTTTCAGATATTCTCCTTATCGTGAAAATAGAATTTACAATCCTCCAATAGTTATTGTGCAGCATTCTAATAGAATTTGTTATGGTCACAACAGAACAATCAGAACACACCACCAGGATGGAAGCAAATTCTGCAGATTTGGCAACCAGTATGGCAATACATCTTGACCCCAAGAGGCAATCAAATGGAACCATCTCTAAAGTGCCTGTCAACAACAGGGTTTTCAACAACACCCAAAACATAAACAAATCTTAAGTGGTGTGACCATGCTTTTCAAAGGGAACTAAAACATAACTGTGGGGTATTTTTTGTCTTGTTTTTTTGAGACAGGGTTTCTCTGTGTAGCCTTGGCTATCATGAAACTTGAGTTGCAGAACAGGCTAGCTTGGAACTCATAAAGAGTCTCCTGCCTCTGCCTCCCAAGTGTTGGGATTAAAGATGTGTACCACCAAACCCAGCTTGGCATAATTCATTTTTTTTTCCTCTTTAAATTCAGTTCAAAGAAAAAAGAAACTGGTTGGGGAGATGGCCAGTGTTAAAAGCCTTTGCTGTTCTTCCACAAGACCCAAACTTGATTCCTTACCCTCACACTGGGCAACTTACACTTGCTTGTAACTCCAGTTCCAAGGCATCTGACACCCTCTTCCGGCCTCAATGCATCTGCACAGGTGGCATTCACTCATACAGAGGCATAAATAAAAATAAATCTAAAATCAACCTTGTCAAAAGTTTAAAAGAGGAATGCAGTGTGGTGGTTTGATAAGAATGGCCCCAGAGACTCATGTGCGTGAATGCTTGTGCACAGGAAGCGGCTCTATTAGGAGGCATGGTCTTGTTGGAGGAAGTGTGCAACTGAGGAGGCGGGCTTTGAGGTGTGGCACACAGCTGCCTGTGGATCAAAATATAAAACTCTCAGCTCCTTCTCTAGCACTGTATCTGCCTGCTTCTCACCGTGATGATAAAGGACTAAACCTCTGGAACTATAAGTCAGCCCCAATTAAATGTTTTCCTCTCTAAGAATTGCTATGATCATGGTATGGTGTCTCTTCTAAGACACCAAGATCATATTTGCATTCTAACATTAAATCTTAACAAGAAAGAAATGATCAAATACCAAAAAGATGTCAGTATAAGCCAGGCAGTAGTGGCACACACCTTTAATCCCAGCACTTGGGAGGCAGAGGCAGGCGGATTTCTGAGTTCGAGGCCAGCCTGGTCTACAGAGTGAGTTCCAGGACAGCCAGGGCTACACAGAGAAACCCTGTCTCGAAAAACCAAAAAGATATCAGAGTAACCAGCATGAACATGAAGATCACCTATTTTAAAGTAGAAATCTAAGCAACAAGATGGAAATTTTGTATAGCTAACAAGAAGATTATGCAGTTTTCTTTTCTTTGTTTCTTTTTTTGCCAGGAGCACATCTTGCCCACTTTTATGTTCCTAGCACTTGAATTGTACCAAAAGAGCAGGGATCTGATGAACTTAATGAAATGAGCTGCCACACATATTTTAATGCACACTGAGACGGTTCACTTTCAGAGCTCCTGTGACAAGGGAACATTTCCAAATGCATTCTGATCATAACAGCTTTAAAATGTTCCTTAAAATTTTCTTACTACACTTCTCTACTGAAATTCAAAACGCGGGTATTTAATATAGGAATTTAATTCAAATCTAAGATCATGAAAGTCTAGAAGGACATAAGTGATCTAAATGGAATTTTGCTTCCTTAGCTCAAAAGTTCACTTATTTGTGTAAATATTGTTGTGGCACAATTAAGCCTTTGTCAATGACATCTCGTGGCCGACATATTCCTTGGTATCCTCAGACTTCAGTGTTCACCTCAGTGATGCGCATTGGTCCTGGGGAGTGACTAGAGACTGTTTCTGTCTACAACATGTGAAACAGAACTAAGCATCCTTACTGTGTTATTCAATCCTCAGTGAGGTAATGTCTGACCATAGTGAATAAAACACTGAAATGCATTGCCCTTACTCTCTGGCACAAACATAAAAATATGGAACATGGATTACCAGAGTAGCTTCCAACTAAAAATGAATCAGGTTAGGAAACTTAAAAGGGATTTTGACTAGTTTGACAACCTAAACCGTCCTACTTAGTTGACAGCCTAATCTAAAGATCTATACTGTGGCTCAGTACAGTTCACTATACAGTCAAGTAATACCTTAACTCCTGATCCCTCTGTTTCTGCTGCCAAGTGCGGGGACTACAAGTGTATGCTACCGTGTTTGATTTGCTTTTTTTTTTTTTTTTTTCAATTTTTGGTGTTTGGTCTACGTGGATGTGTTTGTGAAAGTGTCAGATTCATTGGAACCTGAGTTACAGACAGTTGTGAGTTGCTATGTGGGTGCTGGGAATTGAATCCAGGTCATCTGGAAGAGCAGCCAGTACTGAGCCATCTCTACACACACACACACACACACACACACACACACCATTACTAAGCTGGCTACAAACAAACAAAATTTCAAGCACACACTATATATAGCTCAACCACATTATTACTTCACTATTTTAAAATTTTTACTCTTTTTGCTGCACATAAAACATTTTTGTTTGGATACAGGGACCTATATGTACCTCTGGCTGGCCTGAAACTAGGTATGCAGAACAAGCTCAAATTAGACTAACAGAGATCCACCTGCCTCTTGTTTCTGGAGTGCTATGCTACTCTGCCCAAGACACATCTAGAATTCTACATACTTTATATATATACACACTATGGTTTGGTTTGGCTTAAGTGCACAGTAGTTGCCCTTTTACACATGTACTCAGCGGTAGTGCAGCCACTGCACATGTGTTCCTTGCTCCTAACAGCTAAGCACACACTATAGCTAACAAACGGGTAGGAGAACTTATGAAGAAATCTCTCAGATTAAAACAGCATTGAGAATCCAAATAGTTCTCAAGTTTCCATTTATATCCTCACATCTCCAAAACTTTGTAAAGATAACACCTTCTTAAAAACAAAAACTCAGCCGGGCAGTGGTGGCACACATCGTTAATCCCAGCACTTGGGAGGCAGAGGCAGGAGGATTTCTGAGTTGAGGCCAGTCTGGTCTACAGAATGAGTTCCAGAACCGGCAGGGGTACACAGAGAAACCCTGTCTTGAAAAACCAAAATAAATTAATTAATTAATTAAATAAAATAAAAACTCTTCTTTACACTCTCTGCTACACAGGTATTGTCTCACATATTGTCTAAAGAATATTTGGTACTTTATATCCATCTATTCTTACTAATCTTCCTAATGTCAAAGCCATACATGTTTGAGTATTTCATGAACAGTTAACAAGCACATAGTTTACTTAATTCTAATAGGGTCCTCTGTAGTTCAGGTTGGCTGGATTTGACTCCTGATCCTCCTGCCTCCACCTGTTCAAGTGCTGATACTACAGGTATTAGTCAGGGTTCTCTCGAGTCACAGAACTTATAGGTAGTCTCTATATAGTAAGGGAATTTGTTAATGACTTACAGTCTGTAGTCAAACTCCCCAACAATGGTCAGCAGTAGCTGTGAATGAAAACCCGAGGATCTAGCAGTCGCATAGTCCCACAAGGCTGGCAGGCGAAGAAGATTGAATCTTCCTCCTTCCAATGTCCTTATGTAGATCTCCAGCAGCAGGTGTGCGTACCACCACACCTGAAACTTTTGCCTTCTAGACTCACGATCTATATCACAGGTGAGCCCTCTTAATTCTGGATTGTAATTCACTCCAGATATAGTCAAGTTGACAACCAGAAAAAGCTACTACACTACAGGTATGCACCACTAAGCCTGTTAAAAGATATATGTGTGTGTGTGTCTGTGTGTGTTTGTGACTGAGGTAATGTCTTGCCATGTTGCAAGGCAGATTTACAACTCCTGCCTCCAAGCAATACCCCTGCCTCAACTACCTGATCACTGGTACTACAAAGGCATGAACCACCAGGTCCAAATTCCTTTATATTTTTTTAAAAAGATGGGGTCAACAGATGGCCCCAAACTTGTAGATTCAAGCAATCTTCCTACTGAGAAGCTACAGATAAGCACCATAGCTCCTGGCCAGTGTCTTATTTCCCAGAAGGCGACAACCAGTGATAACCTATAACTGGTGGATGCCTAACTGTATATAACTGTCTATGGTCACTAAGAACCGGCAGCAATGCTAACACGAATGGCAAGAAACAGCTATGAAAAAAAATACACAGACTGTTGTGCACAGTGCAGATATCTTTAATCCCAGAACTAGAAGGCAGAGACAGGCTGAGGTCTAGAGCTCACTGGCCAAGTAATCTAGCCCTACTATGAGACTCTGTCTCATAGTTCCCAAAGAACACCACCTGAGGTTGACATCTGGCCTCCATACATAAACATGTATAAACATGCCACATGTACACATACCCAAACATTCACACACACATGCATATTCTCTCTCTCTTACACACACACACACACACACACACACACACACAATACTAATATTTTTAAAATCCAAGCTGTGGGTGATTGCAAAAGGACTACCTGAGTCTACACATACACAGAGAAAGACAGACAGACACAGTAAGAACAAAAGGACTACACGGGTCTACACAGAGAGAGACAGACAGACACACAGTAAGAACAAAAGATATTTAATTTAAACTTACATTTATTTATCTACTTAAAGTGCTGGGGGTTGGTCTCAGGGACCTAGCTATACCTCCAAATTCCACATCTTAGTGTCTATGAGCTCAAATTAAAGTCAACAACAGTATACATGCCGGACACTATGGGAAAAGGACTTTAAAAGACACTGAGTCAAGATTGCCTAATTTTCTTTCCCTTCTGTTTAAGTCCATGTCTACACTAAATAAACTTTGCCCTTTTTAAATGAACTACTGCCTCTCAAAATGCTTAAAGTACATCCTAATAGTATTGCACTGCTGATGATATGAAAATGGATCACGCCACAAACTGATTAAAACTCTGATGCAATCTTCAGAAAGGACAGCTAGTATACATATTTCAACTACTCATATGTAGAGCATCAAATTCTGTAAAGTGTACAGAAAGGCAAAATAAAACTTATGTTAAATTAACTTGGGAAGCTGTGTCACTAGTTAGAGATAAGCAGTATCTTACGGTTGGGTATTTTAGGGGAGAGGATGCACGCAGCAGCTCAGTGGTGGAGGTGCCTGCCAGGATGAGCCAGGTTCCAGGTCTGATCCCAGCAATGGAGTGGAAAATGGTCTTTTAGGATGAATTCCAGAAAGCTTCAGTGACACGTCCCCTTTGCCTGGGACAGTGGGTAAAGCGTTCCCATTCTTGACTTTTGGCTTCCACAAGCCCCACTGTCTGCTGTTCAATAGCAACGTAAGGTACTACACTTGGAATGCCAATTTTCTGACTTTAAATGGGTATATATGATACACATATGTAAACATTTATATTTGAAGTATTTCAATAGAAACACTGAAGTTAAGACACAGGAATAAACCAGGTGCAGAAAAGCACAGCAGAACAGCCCTGGGGAGAGAGGGCTCTTCTTTCTGCCACTGTGGAAGGAAGCGGTGGAAAGGCCCTGCTCCGTACCACATCGGTCTAATGTTCTGTGTCAGACTCAACACCTCACAGCTATCCTGCTACCATCCCTAGCTCTACAGCATGCAGGACCTTACAGCACTGAAGTAATTTCTCCTGAGTGGCTGCAGGTTTAGGAAACCTACCTCAGAGCCTGAAGGAAAGAACAGCCTTAAAAATTCCCCATGTTAAGGAAGAATTACAGATACTCTTTAGTATTTTTAGGACATAAAACTCTACAGGGAGTAAAGTGGGTTAATGCTGGTACAGGTTGCAACTTCTGATAGGACTTAGTTCTAGGATCAGCCCTATTCCACTACATCATTCTAACACGCTATTGCACTACACGGAAATGTGGAAGGCTGGAACTAAAGCAAAACTTCAGGATGTTTCAAGTCCGTTTTGCTAGAGTAGGGGTTAGTCTAAACTGTAGGAGACTAGGCATCAGTGGTGAAGATGATGAAGACAGCTCACAACTGTAGATCCATGAAGTCCCATACCCTCTTGTGGTGTGCAGATATATACAGAGACACAAAACATCCATATAAAGTCCATATAAAGTCTTTTTTTAAAAAGCCAAGAAAGGAAAAATTCAGTTCAGTAAAAATTTCTGGACAATCATATCTCATAAAATATACGGTTTTTATTTTCCTCTTAAATTCCAGAACTGTCATCACATACCTATAGATGGAGATTTGAAAGGGTATTTATCAGGAAGGTCCACTCTAACTTTCCACACCCCGCCTTCATATGGTGCTGTAACAGAAATAAAACATGTTATCCATTAGAACTGTATCTCCAAATCAGTAAATAAACCCAAGTGCAAATGAACATGAAATTCCTCTCTCCTGAAAAAGGCCTCAAACCAATTCCAAAAGAGCCAGGAACTAGCTGAACAAGGGGACTTAGCACTTAGGAAGATAAGACAGGAGGACTACTGTGGATCCCAGGCTAGCCTGGGTTACAAAGGGAGAAAACACCCGAGACCGACTACAATCAGCAGAGTAGGTGCTCCATCTAGGTTAATGTGTTTCTCTTTACTCTGCATCTAACAGAAGCATATCTGTTACAATTATCTTGTTCTGATTAGAATCTCTCCTCACTTATTTGGAGACTGAGGCATGAGGACCCAAAGTTCAAGGAACTAGGGTCATTTCAAGCCAGTTTGAACAACTAGTGAACCCCTGCACCTCACTAAGGGGACTGAAGCGATGACTTGGTAGTTAAGAACACTTGTTGCTCTTACAGAGGAGCCAAATTAAACTTTCAGTACCAACACTGTAGCTTGCAGTAACTATAACTTCAATCCAGAGGATCTGACCCCTCCTCTTACCTCTAAAGGACACCAGGCACACACATGGTATACATAGACACACATATGCACAATACTCATAAAAAATTTTTTTAACCTTAAAAAGTAAGGGGTAAGTCAGTGTAGAGCAGTGGTAGAGCACTTACCTAGCACGCACACAGCCTGGGGCCAACCACAGTGCCAGAACTAGATCTCTTCACTCGCTGGTGCCAGTATTTCGTTAAAACCTACTTTCCACGGCCATGCGCCTGTTGATAGCTCCATAGTGCAGTAAAGATTATTTAAAAAGAACACACACCCACACAGGTACTTACTTCCTTGTGGTCCATAAAACTTGACAACAAATTCATTGAGTCCTCCTAGGATTGTAACCTCATGCTTGCTTTCAATGCTGAGATAGAAGGTAAAGGAAATTACACAGGATTACAGCACATGAAAGAACTACAAGTCATGTCAGTTTGCCAGTGCTACCAAACTTGATATAATTCTGGTAAAACATAAAATATACAAGTCTAGTAGTTTAAGAGACAATTTATTCCCTTACAAAAAGAATGTAGATAAGCTTTGGATTCAGAGAGAGCAATACAAACTCACTCTCTGGGTGTTCTCCCTCTGCAAACTGGGAAACATCACTTCATGGGACTGTGTCATGTTTAAAGATGGAAAATGGAGCGAGGCTATGGTGTTTGCTTTATACTCAGTTTTTTGCTCCTTAGCTGTGTCTTCAGGTTTAGGTGTGGATCAGGACTCTAATCTCAGACAGGCAACACTTCTGGTTCTCAAACACCTGCCTAGCTTTGAGACATCCTGAAAAGTCTTTCATAGTATTAAGACTCACGGCTGGGGAGACAGCTCATTCTGTAAAGTGTTTGCTATTTGATCCCCAGAACCTACATCGAAAGCTAGGCATGATGTTATGAAGCTGTAATCCCAACAAACCCCACAGAAGCAAAGACAGGCAGATCCCAAGTGCTCTATGGCCAGCCAGTGTAACAAGTAAGCTTTAGGTTGTAGTGAGAAACCCTGCCTCAAAAGAGCAAGGTAGGCCAGGCATGATGGCATAGGCCTTCAATGCCACAGGTGGATCTCTGAGTATTTCAAAGCTAGCATGTTCTATAGTCAGGGCTCCGTAGTGAAACCTTGTTAGACACAAAGTCTCTCCCCAAACCTAAGGTTGCTCTCTGGCCTCCACATCCACAAACACGTTTAAATGCACATGTGTACACACACAGAGAACTCTGGCTTCCACATTCACACATATGAATGCATATGCACATGTGTGCACTCATGGTCACATTCCCTCCCTCTATGCTGTAAAAGCCAAGGCCAAATATGAATCAAGTAAAGAAAATCTGAAGCACAAGGCAAGAGTGGGGAGGAGGTCCTGGGAGGCTGAGGACCTGAGTTCTAGGGCAGTCTGGGCTACACCCTGAGTTCAGAGTCCATGCAGAATTACATAACTAGACAAAAAGCGAGGAGTGAGGGTACAGATGGTCCAGTGGTAGTCCAGTGATGGTTCAGCATGCATAAGGACCAGCATTCAATTTCCAGCATTCTCCCTCAGAGTTAATTTGAAAAAATTAAGAAGTTATTAGAAGAGCTAGGAGGAAGATACTGTAACAAAGAAAAGGTCCAAACAATTAAGTCAAAGAAGACAGGGAGCCTGGAGAGAGGCTCAGTGATCAAGGACACACCGCTCTTGCAAATGGCCTGAGTCAATTCCCAGCACCATGGCAGGTTGCTCACAAAGGCCTGAAACTCCAGCTCCAGGGATTTGATCTGATGCCTATTTGCCTCCTCAGACACTATAAACACATACCCTCCCCACATTAAAATTTTAGAAAGAAACTAAAATGAAAAGATAATATATAAAGGGTTTGATGTATTTAAGAAGTTTTAAAGCGATAGTTCCCTGCTACGAGGAGACAGATGAAAAAGCAGTAGCAGTGTTGTGTGGCGCAGACTTGACCATGGACAACAAGTCCACCACCACCACCCAAACCTACAATAAAACTGCTACTCAAACTTATGTCAAACTAGTTTTTTGTTTTGCTTTTTTTTATTTGAGACAGGGTCTCACGGACCCTGCCTCTCCTGGAACTCCCTATATGTAGACCAGGCTGGCCTTGAATGCTGGGACTACGGCTGGCTCCCTAGTGCTGGGATTAATGGCACCACACACAGCTTTGGTTGTTTTTTAAAAGCCAGTCCCAGGGGATCTGATTTCACTCTCTTCTGGCCCACAGCATCAGCATCTGTCACTCCAGTTCCAGGGGATCTGGCTCCCTCTTCCGGCCTCCTTGGGCACCACACACATACACAGGCCAAAACACCCATATACCCATATATTTAGAGAAAGAAAGCGGATAACTTCGATCCGCACACATACGCGTCGCGTTGTTCCTCCAATACATGCCAACAGGTGTTTACACTATGTTCACCAAAGCTCCGATCTGTCACGTGTTAACATTCATAACCAGGAACAACCTTAATGTTCACTAACCCTTTTGCAAAGGGTTAACCGTGGCAGTCACATAACAGAGGATAACACCATACTTGAGAAGAGGCCGGGCAGGAGCAACGACTATGATAACGCATGTAACAAGGGTTCAATGACCAGCGTTACAGCCTCCCTGCCTTAGAAGGAATCTTAAATATTTACAATTGTTACAAGTGTGGGTGTCAACTAAAGGCATCTTTTCTGTCCTAAATCAAAAAGCTTCGATAAAACAGCAGCCATTTTCTGGTTGGTTTAGGATTTAATCTGCCTGCATCTACTTGATTCTCTTTCCTAAATCATGTTAAAGCAAGATTGGATCAATGTTCATCTGTCTTTAGTATAACCCACATGCCAGATACAACAGGTGTGTAATTACACACTGAATCCTCAGCAGAGTCCATTTTGTTTGTATGAGAATCTAAAGGCCAACGGAATTAAAAATGTAAAATATACAAGTTGTAGTAAGAAACTGATACATTTATGCTGTGGTGGGACTTTACTGACACTAAATCACAAAGGAAAGAGGGATTCAAGTTTAGTTCAAAGACAAATACTACACTGAAATAAGCCCTCTGTCGTCCCCCCCCCCCCCCCCCCCGTGGTGAAGTCACTTGACAGTTCACAATGTGTGGCAGAGGACACAAGTTTTTCTTTGCACTCAGCTCCTAAGTCAAGGGACAAGGGGGGAGGGGGGAGGCAACAAAAGGCCAGTTAAAATAACAAAAGCCACCATCTGCTGAAATGGGTGGTCAGTCAAGTAAACAAGGAAACTCAGATTCCTTTATCTTGGAAGAGTGGGTGTTAGAAAAGACTTTTTTGACTTAATTAAAAGAAACCTACAAATTCTTTGGATACTACTGATTAAAAAACAAAATGAAACAAAACAAAAAACCTGCCACCAGGCAGCGGTGGCGCATGCCTTTAATCCCAGCACTTGGGAGGCAGAGGCAGGTGGATTTCTGAGTTCAAGGCCAGCCTGGTTTACAGAGTGAGTTCCAGGACAGCCAGGGCTATATACCCTGTCTCAAAAAAAACCCAAAAAGCCAAAAACAAAACAAAAATCTGTCAAACACATAAATCATATTTTATTCATTTCTAAGTCACAAAATACTAGATCTTACCTACTTAGCATTTCACCTTAAGGATTTTTGTTTTCACCAGAACAATAATAAGCACTGAAGAACTCAAGTGCATTTCACTCTTAAAATACCAGCCACCCACCACCTTATTTCCCTGAATGGTTACACAATCTAATATTTAAAGGCGAATGCCAAATTGTCAAGAGACAACTGACATTCTTGACAAAATGTGTCTATTAGGATTTTAAGTGATTTTAATATAGTTCAGAACTTTTCCAGCAAGGGAGAAAAAAGGACTAAGCCTATTCCACAGGAAAGACATTACCAAGTCAAGGGCTTAGGATCAAAGACATCATTGGATCCTCAGCTTGCTGATAATGCTTTACCAAGGAAGTGGCCTTGAGAGCTGTGTCCCAGGGATGCACCAGGGCAAGAATGTGCTTTTGTTTAGAGGCTGAAGATTCATGGCTGCTTCTTTCCACACTGAGACCAGGCTGTTTCCACCTCTCCTTTAAAGGAAAGTTGCAAAAACTGAGCCCCTCAACTCCCTGACTATCAATATGAAAATTATCACATGCAGTAAGGCTCGTAAAAAATCTTTTTATGGGGGTATTTAGTATTTAAGATATACTACTGTATCTAGGATTTGCTTCCTAACATTGTACTGTGGGTCAGGGCTCAAGACACTTGCAAGAGGGAGCTGGAGAGATGGCTCAGAGGTTACCAGCACTGACTGCTCTTCCAGAGGTCCTGAGTTCAATTCCCAGCAACCACATGGTAGCTCACAACCATCTGTAATGGGATCTGATACCCTCTTCTGGTGTGTCTGAAGACAGCTACAGTGTACTTACATACATAAAGTAAATCTTTAAAAAAAAAAAAAAAAAAAAAAGACACTTGCAAGAAACAATACGGGTCCTGAAATGCAGGATCTGAGTGGTTCAGGGTGTTGTGAACTACCTTCTATGGATTCTGGGAAACAAAACTGGGTCCATTTATTTTATATGTACAGGTGTTTTGCCTGTGTGTCTGCACTATCTGTGTGCAGTGTCAGTGGAGGCCAGAAGAGAGCACCACATCCCCTGGAACTCGAGTTGGTGTGGGTGCTGGAATCAAATGCAGTCCTTTCCTTTCAGGAAGAGCAGACAGTTCTCTTTTAACTGCTGAGTCATCGTTCTAGACCCTTACTATCTTAACTCTGTATTAAGGTACTAAAGTACTGGGGATTCAGGATACCATTCTATTCTGTTGAGTTTGAAACTCTGTCTCATAGGTTCTATAAAAAATAGTAACAAAGTCATAAAAGAACTATAGCTTCAACAAGTGTAATAGTTGATCCTAGCCTTAAGAATTTAGGAATTAAGGCTCCTGTGATGTTACACACTGTGAAGCACCACTTGGAAGGTATAAGCTCTCAAGGCCAGCCTCATAACAGCAAGATTGAGGCTAACCTTAGCAACATGAGAACTTATCTCAAAAATGGGAAGGAAAAAACGAAGACGAGGATGTGTATACACACACACAGACACACACAAGCTGGGGAGTTCTGAAATCCCCAATATAAAGAACTAGGGCAAATCATGTTTCTCTGAATCTGGAAGGAAACACTATACAGGGCAATCAACAAATGAATGGATACTGTCATCGTTTAAGGCCAAACTAGCTTTAAGCTTTCTGTATGAAATAACAGGAGCTCCCTTAAGCTGGTCTGTGAGGAGTACAGTGTGGCTCTATTAAATCCACAAAAGATCACAGAACTTTCTATCAGAACTTGTTTACCTATCTTCTACATATGTGCCATATGGCAAACAAAAATGACTCTTAAACAGTGTGCGTCTACAAGAAAGTCTAAAAGCGTAGCAGTATAGGAACATCAGACATGCTAAGTAGAAACTACAGCCCAGGCATGGCTTCTCCTACCTATAACCATTGCACCCAAGAAGGCAAGGCAGGGGAACTGACGAGAGACAAACCTTAGCTAAAGTGTGAGACCTTCTTTCAAAGACCAAACACTAAAACCCAAACAAAAACAGTAAAAGCAAAACTACAACTAAAATTTGGAGTCAGAATTCTTCTAAGGCCAGCAAGATGGCTTTTCAGGTAATGGTACTTGCTACTACCCTGATGGCCTTGAGTTTAATCCCTGAGACCTGCGGTCTTGAAGACCTACAGTCTGAGGCCACAATGTCTTGAAAGCAATGTTATTTGGAAGTGGTAGGAGCAAACATTGAAAATGAAGATTTAAGGGGCTGGAGAGATGGCTCAGTGGTTAAGAGCACTGACTGCCCTTCCAGAGGTCTTGAGTTCAATTCCCAGCAACTACATGGTGGCTCACAACCATCTGTAATGAGATCTGATGCCCTCTTCTGGTGTGTCTGAAGTGTGTCTACAGTGTACTCATACACTTAAAATAAATAAACAAACATTTAAAAAAAACAAAAAGAAAAAAAAAAATGAAGACTCAAGACAGAAGTGGTAGGTACACCCATAATCCCAGCATTTGAGAGATGCAGGTGTGAAGGAATGGAGTGTAAGATCATCTTCAGCTACATAGTGAGTCTGAAATCTGGTCCCATAAAAACAAAATAGCCCGGCAGTGGTGGATGGAGCACACCTTTAATCCCAGCACTTGGGAGACAGAGGCAGGCAGATTTCTGAGTTCGAGGCCAGCCTGGTCTACAGAGTGAGTTCCAGGACAGCCAGGGCTACACAGAGAAACCCTGTCTTGGGGGGGGGGGGGGGGGGTGGGGGAGTCTCCCTTTGTAAACTTAGAACAGCACATATCTGCATACAGCTAGGTGACCCTGATGGACAGGCTGGAATCACTTCTCTAGAAGATCTGACCACAGACAATATAGCTTAGTTCCTATAGCTTCATTCGCTTGTCCAACCTTTTTGACACTGTAATGTCTGCTGTCATCTGTAAACATTCTGGACCATGTTCACAGTTATCTCGGGATTCATGTGACCCAAATGCAAGTCAGCCATGACTGTTAGTTGTTTTCCAAAACATAAACGGCTGACACCTGCTGTTCTTTTTACTACTCCACGAGCATCAGGCAGAGCAGGGGGCAGTTATTAAGTGACACTAACAGCAATTCAATGTTGCGTTCATAAAAATTAGAATGGGTCAGAACGGCACACACATAGGCCTGTTTAAAGCAGCATGCACAAAAAAGTGATAGGTTCAAGATCACTCACTGCCAAAATTTAAGCTGAGGAAGGCAAAGTGTAAGTAAATATACTAGCTGGTATGTTAAATGTGATCTTCATGTGATCTGAATAAAGAACTCTACGTTCCAAAAAAAAAAAAGGAAAGAAAGAAAGAAAACCTAGTATGCTTTCATTCAGCTGAGCACGGTTTCTACCGCCCACTTTGAAGCCTTTAAGGAGGAAATAGTAATTACTGTCATTTTATTATTATTATTATTTATTTATTTATTTATAAAAACCAGTCTAAAATGATATAGAGAACAGAACAGCAGCTTCTTCTTGAATAAAGTCTGCTTAAAACCCACTGGAGCCAGGTCTGGTAATGTGGGTTCATTGTCCAGATACGCTAGAGGCCAAGGCTTCTGAATTCAAGTTACAGGACGAGATCAAGACCAACCCAGGAAACTGTGGGTTTTGAGACTGTGTCTCAAAACAAAAACTAGGAAGACAGACTAAAGACCTGAGTTCAATCCAGGAACCTGTATTATGGAATGATAAGGTGAATCCTGCCAAGTTTCCTCTGATCTCCACACACTGGCCATATACACACAAATCAATATTTGAAGCTGGCTTATTTATGATTAGGATGGAAAAAAAGGAAAGAAAAAGGTTCAACTATAACATTAATTTTATCTTTAAAATCCATAGTGAAAATAAGCAAAAGAAAAGAAACTTTCATATGCACAGGTGATAACAGCTTGGTCAGTAACAACGCTTGAAGCATGCCTGGAGCTGTTGAGTTCAATCCCCAGAATCCGAGACCAGACATGGTAGTACACACATGCCTGTTGACGGCAGCATTATGGAAGCAGAAACAGGAAGATCAGAAGTCCAAGATCATCCTGGCCTACATGAGTTCCTGGGCCTTTGCTACTCTTCCAGAGTATGTAAGTTCAGTTCCCAGAACCCATGTCCTGTGGCTCACACCTACCTCAAACTCCAATCCAACTCCAAGAGATTTGATTCCCTCTTCTGAGGGTACCCAGATACACATGGCATTCACTCACTCATAGACAGACACTCTTTAAAAAGAAGTAAAGAAATACCTGGGCTGGAGAGATGGTGTAAGCAAGTAAAAGTGTGCAACACAAGCATAGGGGCCCAAGTTCAATCCCTGGACCCTACATAAACGTGCAAGAAGAAAACTAATTCCACAAAGTTGTCTTGTGATTGTTCACTACCCACAATAATAAACAAAATTTTAAAAAGGAGTAATTCATCACAAATCATTTCAATAAATGAGCACAAAACCCTGGAAAGCCAGCAGCAGTGACATAAAAGGACATGGTAACTAGATATGCAATGCGCGACACAAGGGTGCTGCAGAGCTATTTCCAGCACCATATAAGTAATGGATGTGTGCCAGCCTGTGCGTGCGTGTTGCCCTATGAAGAGGACTGGTTGCTCCAGACCAACAGAGGTGATTAACACAGCCAAGAAACAGGCTGCTCGGTACAATTATAATATGAAATTGGCTATGTTCTATGGATGCTAACCTAGTAAGTAACAGAAGTGTGAGATTTAAATATGCATAAACAATAAATAAGGTTGAATTGTTGAGAGGTACAGATAGGAAATGAAAGAATCAAGTTACTTACAAGGAATACTTCTTTAAGTCAAGAGGAAAACAAGCCAAAAGCATGTAGTAAATCAGGAGAAAACCAACCTAGACACATATACAAGAATGGGTGTACATATGCTGGGAAGATCTGACCTGGAAAAGCCGGCTAAACTCCTGGGTTTCCCTCTTCCTGTCTGTTGAGAACAAAAAGGGTATATAGGCTTGAGTGCCTTAGACATTGAACCAGAAAGCAGACTACAAATGGCTCAGGCCCGTGATCCCAGCAGTCAAGGAGACTGGGGTACAAGGAGGGCAGGACACTGCAGCCGGGTCTGCTTAGACTGGAATAACCTCATCACATTAAGTATTATTAGGCCTTAATTCCTGCCTGATTTTTCTGAAATTATAGGACACATCTCATTTACTACAGAGCTGTGGCTTTCATTTTTGATTACTAACATCACAGAAAAGCAAATGCAAAAACATACATTTAGAATTCCAAATTCTAACACTACTAGCTTGGATCAGATCTTAACCTATACCAATCACATCCAGATTCACTCATCCAACCCACAACGGGACTGACACAGAAGGCCACATTTTCCCTTGCCTCTCTCAGCTTTGCTGACTTTCATTTCCTGAAACACAAGGAGCGTCATCCTCCTAAGGGACTTTGTTGTCTATGTCTTCTGCCTGACTTCCCTGTTTCTACAGATAGCTACTGCTTCTTATTCTTTGTGCTATGTTTTAAATGCCACTTCCTCAAAAACCATCCTGAGCACCTAAAGCACACATCCAAACTGTCAACTTGTTCTGTTTTTGTTAGGGTAGAATATTACAGCTCCCCAATTACACTTGGCCCAGGCCTCAGGTCTACTTCCTACTTGGCCTTATGGGCACTGTTTTTTTGTTTGTTTGTTTCTTTTTTGTTTTGTTTTTCCTGTTTACATTCTTTTGCCATCAATAAAATTCAGGTTTTAAAGGGCAAGAAACCTATCCAATTAATTTATTCTTTAATCCAGGCAAATGGAAGAGTGCGCCCTACATGGGAACTAAAGAAAAACTGAGTAAATGAATACTGAGAACAGTTCTGCTATTCAGTGGGATCAGGAAGTGGATTTCTAAGGAAAATAAGAGATGTGGTCCATGTCCGCACACTCTCATCCTCGCCCAATGTGGTCCATGTCCGCACACTCTCACCCCA
>JADRCH010000027.1:23703480-23762644 GCA_019843965.1 Rhynchomys soricoides
TGGTCCATGTCCGCACACTCTCACCCCAGCCCAATGTGGTCCATGTCTGCACACTCTCATCCTCGCCCAGGAGGCTGAGGAAGCAAAGGGGATTTTCAACAGGTGCTGATGCTGAGTAACCCCACATTGCTTGGGTATGAAGTAAGATGGCTTCTGAGTCTAACCTTGAAACCAACACACAATGTCTGTGAAGAGAGGGATACTTTCTGGAAGCAAAGTAAAGAGAAAATCAGGAATCGTTCTTATCCTTTGAAACTTGAAAAAGAAAAATCTGAGATAAAGGCAGATGCGCTCACAAGAAGCTACCAGAAAACACTGGCAGAGCTACAATCTGAAAGAGAATGTGGTTTCCTACATAGCAAGGCTCACATGTATGTATTCATACATGCCAAGGAACAGGTGTCTGCCAGAAAAGGAAGGAGAACTCTATCAGCATCAAAGAAAAAGTCAGAAAGAAATGCTAGCAGGGGTCACCAAGACCACCTGAGAGAAAAAGTCTGAGTGGTTGTGGCATCTGACCCCTGTTATACCTACCTATGGGACACAAGACACTTGTCCACACTGACAAACACTGACTTTCCAGTTTTAACTTTCAGATTTGTGAGATTAGTTCATCTAAGACCAAAGAAATTACCTTGCTCTTAGCTCAAATTACATACTTAGGTAAGAGATAAGGAAATAAAGGACAGTTAGCATGAGAGTCAGGGTGTAAGAAAAACGTCCAAAGACCCATGACCCATGGTAGAAAAACTAAGCTCCACAAGTTGTCCTCTGACCAGCACTCCCCCTCCTCCCCCCCAACACACGGAAGGAAGACAACAAAAGCTTAAAGTTGATATAAGTGAGCCAGGCAGTGGTGGCGCACGCCTTTAACCCCAGCACTCGGGAGGCAGAGGCAGGCGGATTTCTGAGTTTGAGGCCAGCCTGGTCTACAGAGTGAGTTCCAGGACAGCCAGGGCTACACAGAGAAACCCTGTCTTGAAAAACCAAAAAAAAAAAAAAAAAAAAGAAAACTAAGAAAAAGAAATAAATAAAACAGACTATAAAATGCAATGGGCAGCTGAGGTTAATTCAAGTCAGATGACTATATTCATCTCTTTCCGATGTCACACTGTAGACAGGCTTACCCCAGTACAGTATTTACACCTTAGAAATACTATAAACCAGGGTTTCACTTGCTCAAGGGCAGTTGGTCGTCATTTACAAACAATCCGTGTTACTACTGTACAAAGTCTAGCATGAAGATGGCACTAATGAAGAAGTCCTTTGACATTTTCTTCTAGCTCCAGAAAATAAGATAGTTCTGAAACACTCTTCTTTTACCATCAGTAGATGGTTTTCAAAGCATTGTGAGATGGGGGGCTGGAGAGATGGCTCAGGGGTACATAGCATGAACTGTTCTTCCAGAGAACCCTGCTCAATTCCTAGCATCCACAGGGTCACCCACAACAATCCGTAATTTCAGTCCGAAGGGATACAAATGCCAACTTCTGGTCTTTCAGGGCACTAGGAACTCAAGTGACACATAGACAAACACATGCAGGCAAAATACCCATATACATAAAATACTTTAAAAAATTTTTAAATCTAAGATGTAAAAACTTATTTTATTGCCAGGCAGTAGTGGTGCACGCCTTTAATCCCAGCACTTGGGAGGCAGAGGCAGGCGGATTTCTGAGTCCAAGGCCAGCCTGGTCCACAGAGTGAGTTCCAGGACAGCCAAGGCTACACAGAGAAACCCTGTCTCGGAAAAAAACCAAAATCCAAAAACAAACAAACAAACAAAAAGAGGTAGATGCTGGCAGATCTCTGAGTCCGAGGCCAGCCTGGTCTACAGAGTGAGTTCCAGGCGAGTCGGATAATGCAGTGAGACCCTGTCTCAAAAATAGAGGAAAAGAAAAAAACAGTCAGTGAGTAAGATGGAAACTTTTATGTCTCTCAATCAAGGTTTCTAGCTGTTATATCATTTTTCTAGAATTAATACCAACCAGAGATGATCATGTCCAAAAACTCCTACTTTCTCTGCATTAAAAGTAAATTGCAGAGGCTGGGCTTGGTGGCACATACCTTTAATTCCAATAGGGAGACAGAGGCAGGTGGTTGTAAGTTCAAAGTCAGCCTGGCCTACACATGGGGTTTCAGAATAGCTAGGACTACCTGTCTTGAAACAAAAACAAAAAGAAAATTACTTGAACCTATTACTGGGCAGTGCTTTCCTCTTTTACACCAGCTGCAGTTCCGGAGTGGTCAGAAGAAACCCTGCTGTGAAAATACCAACTCTGTCCAAAGCTTCAGTTTCAAAACAACCTCTGCTCCCCCCCCCCATTTCTAAAGTAAAACAATTCACTTGTTATGTAGATTATGGCGTGATCACTGAAGAATAATCAAGTTTCTTTGTTGGAGGCACCAGCTTAACTATCTGCACAGGCCCAATCTCCAAGCAAAGGAGTATTTCCAAATACAAAACAACTACTGGAAGGCCTCTGGCACAGCTGCCTCAGAGAAGGGTAGGGCATGTCCACCTTCCAGCCCACAGTCAAGGGCCAAAGTCTCTCACATGAGAGCACTCCTGAGGTGTAGGCTACAGAGAGAGGTCTGATTCCTCCAGCCCTTCACCAACAATTTTATTTTAAAAGCTAAGTCCCTCTTTTAGAAATCAGAATATAATTTCCCCCAGAACAAAAGTCAATTTAAACTGACTTGCAAATGACATGCGTTTTTTCATTTTAAGATGCTAATCCTCATCCATATCAGTATCTCTGCTAGAAAACCAATGCACTCAAGAGTTCTAAACTGAGACACCAATGCCTTTATCACTGGAACCTCTATGCAAATGAAGCCCTTCTCTCTCAGAAGGGAAGATGACAAAGGCAGAAAGATCAAACAGAACACCTATGTAATACGTGGATGGAGCAGGGAGAAAAGGTCATGGTGCAAATGAACTGGAAAGGGGAAGATGCATGTATGTACAAAATTAACTGTGGAACTTACATGACATGGTAATAGCATCCCTTGGATCCCAGTATGTGGGAAATGAAAACAGCAGTTCAAGGTCATCTTCAAGAGCAGCCTGGGCTACATGAGACTGTCTCAAAAATGAGGGTAGGATATATAGGGCTGGGGAGATGGCTCAGTCAGTAAACAAGAGGTACTGAGTCCAGATCCCTAGGCACCCTCAGAAAACAGTCTGATTCACCTCTAATTCCTGTGCAGAGAAAGCACAAGCTTAACTTTATTTGGAATGAAAATGAATTTTGGGGAGAAGCTGATAGATAAGCCTTGTATAAAGAGTAGTTCAAAGCTAGGTGTGCCTCTAACCCTGGAACTGGGGAGACAAGTGTTTCAGTGAGCTTGACAGCAGCCTGGAATCTTACTACCAGGTCCTAGGTTAATCTGGCCTACATAGCAGGATTGTCTACTAAGAAAGAAGGGGGGGGGGGGAAGAGGAGAGGGAAGAACCCAGAGTGATGGCATATGTGTATGTAATCTTGGCATTTTTCTTTTTTTTTTTAAGATTTATTTATTTATTATATGTAAGTACACTGTAGCTGTCTGAAGACACCCCAGAAGAGGGCATCAGATCTCATTACAGATGGTTGTGAGCCACTGTGTGGTTGCTGGGATTTGAACTCAGGACCTTCGGAAGAGCAGTCAGTGCTCTTAACCGCTGACCCATCTCTCCAGCCCAGTAATCTTGGGATTCTTGAGGCTGACACAGAAGACTGCCTATAAGTTCAAAGCTTTAAAAGCAGGAAAAGGCAGATGAGATAGACGCACCCAAAACAGTATTGCCCTGGTAGCAAAAAGGAGGAGGACTGGAAGGAAGTAAACAAGGAAGCCATGAAGCTGCTCCAGCAGGAACATGGAGAGGAGTACAGATGGTGGAATAAATGCTTACCTGGCTACCTTCGTTCAAGCCTTGGAATCCATAAGGGTGGAGAGAGAACCAACTTCACAGTTGTTCTCAGACCTTACGCTACAGGGGCACATACACCACCTACCCCACACATCATTCACACACACAAGTAATTTTTAAAAATTATTCAATATAACCAAAGTGTACTTCCAAATAAAGTTGAAGTTTTAGAGTGTAAACTTTCAAAGTTGGGAAACACAAGGCCAAGCACAATGGTACACGTATTTACTCTCAGTGCTTGAGAGGCAGAGGGAGGCATATCTCTTGAGTTTGAGGCCAACCTGGTCTACATAGTGAGTTCCAGGACATCCAGGGCTATGATGACGGACCCTGCCTCAACAGCAACCCCCCCTCCCCCCAATAAGTGATTGGAAAACACAGTATTTAAGTCAATTGGCATGATTATAAAATAAAGAAAAGCCTAAGTGTTTATTGTTTATATACAAATCAGTGTTGGTTCATGAAGCATCCACCACTACCCCACCACTGCCCTTGTTCCCCACACACCAATATCTGGCTACCATTCTAAGTACCCGTGGCCTGTTTATCTCATCTAAGCGACACTACTGTCTCATAAGGACACCAATACATTTTACAAATTAAGTTAAAATTAAAAGCCTTCCTTACCTCAAGACCCATGCAGAGTAGATAAAGAACCATGTCTGACTTGGCTGGCCCTGTTCTTGCCTGCACTCCCCGACTTTATACTTACACTGAGATACCATCTGAAAGGAGGAGGACCGTGACCCGTCACTAGTAGGAACACACGCTTGCTTGTCTTTCTTCCTTGGAATTCAGTACAGATCTTAGAACCCAGGTGGGTCACTAGCTTAAGGAGACACCTACTGCCAGGAGAATATGAGTTTACAGTGCCAAATACTAGCTCTCAGATCAACTTTTAATCCACAGGTCTATGAACAGGACAGCTCACACAGAAATGCAAAGACCCTGGTAAATCAGATGTTGCATCACTGCACTCTCAGGTCACGTCATATGATCCGCTGTGGATGAGCACAAGCTCTCACTAACTGACCCAAGTTTCAACAGGAGCCTTAGGAAAGTATTATCCCTGAGACACTCCCCTGCTATCATAGGCCACACTGCCTGCCACCCAGTCCAGAGAATTATCAGTATGATGATACAGAATTTAGTAGTTCAGAGTCAAAGCTCCAGACTTGGGAAGCCTAAGCTGACTGCTGCAGTCTACAATTTTACCTAACCTAAGCCTTAGTTTCTCCTTTGTAAAACACCATTAGTTATCTCCTATACTCATTTTGAGGACCAAGGAAGCCATACAGAGTGCTAAAAAAAGTGCATGCTTGGCACAGGACACACTGCCATGTCAGCTGGTACTGCTACTGATCATATGCCTTGGCTTAGAGGACATATTCATAGAGCCTTTGCCACTAGTTAAGCCTCAGGATAATGACAACCAACCTCCTCCACCACCACCAGGAGCGATCTTTAGAGGAAGCTACGGGTTTCCCTGAGGCTGCGAAAGTACCTTTATAGCTTTACAGGACTGAGAGAAACACGTTTCACAAAACTAAAATCACTGGCTTGCCTCCCTTTGGTTAAAGGAAGGGTTCTTGATCTGCTTCAGTCTTTAAAGCAGATAGGAGCACTAGGGAGGCGGAGGCAGAGCAGCCTCCACTCAACAGCGGGACTTGAACCTGGCCTGAAGAGCTGCCAGCTTACACCTATGACTACAACAGTAGCAAGACAAGGCTACGTAGCCTAAGCTAAACTGCCCATCTTTCAGAAGAATTCTGTATGTCAGCATGCAGCTGCCTTTGAACCTCCCTGGCATCTCCGAAGCCATAAAGATGTTGATTTCCATGGGTTTCCCTTTCAACAGTTAAAAGCAACCTCTAGCAAACGAAATATACCTTGACCTCTTTCAGCCTCAGCCCATTTAGCCAAAATGCACTTTTCACATCAAGACAAAACAAAACCCGTAACCCCTCTCCCAGGCCCTCTCCCAGGTCGCTTTCTCAAAGGCATTTTAAACCTTCAAATGGCCAGTTTCTCCACCTGCTCTTCTCTTAAAATAATTGTTGATCTTCCTAAGCAGATAATTACATCTGATTCAGGACTCTAAAAACAAAATTTTAATGGACAGTCTAACTAACTGGCATAATCTTCCATTAAAGGTATGTAACTCATCCTGACATAGTGGCTTATTGCCTGTAATCTTAGCACCTCAGAGGCTGAGACAGGAAGAGTGACGTGGGTTTAAGGGCCAGGCAGAGTTATGTAGCTTAAAAACAACCCAGTTCCCCATGCAGATACTCAACTTTAGTAGTTAAGAAGAAACAGGAGAATAATCTTGACATTAGCTTTCTCCACTACAGAAACCAACACTTGGCTTCCACAATTTGACCAATTTTTTTGTTTTTTAATTTATTTTATGTATGAGTACAGATGATTGTGAGCCATCATGTGGTTGCTGGGATTTGAACACAGGACCTCTGGAAGAGCAGTCAGTGCTCTTAACTGCTGAGCCATCTCTCCAGCCCCAATTTGACCAATTTTTGTTCAAAAATTTTCAGTTATTTGAAACAGAATTTATACAAGTGGTTAATATTTTTGTGTTCTCTTTTCTCATATTTTTCATTACATTTACTCTGATGAAAGGGTCCATGTACCAGAGACCAGAGGGCAGTGTGTAGAGTAGGTCTTCTTCTCCCTCTACCATGTGGGTTATGAGGGTCAAATTCAGGTAACCAGACGCAGCAGCAGGCCCCACCCACTGGGCCACCCTGACAGCCATAGCCTCACTTTAAAAACAAAACATTTTTTCTATGTCCAACTCTTAACTGAACTTTAAAAAAAAGAAAACACAAACATATAAAAAAATAACAGAACAAACAAAACAAACAAACACACACAAAATAACAAAAAAAAAAAATTAAAAATCCAGGACTGAGCGGAGCCATTCTCTTCAGGCTGCAGCACTGACTTCAGATGTACAGGCCACACTTTAGTTTGAAAACTAAGAAAAAGAAAACAGCTTTTCTACTACTGACTTCATTTCTGAAAATGGAAGCAGAAGGCTTTAAGGTCACATAGTACACAGAACATCCTGTTCACTTGCTTAATACACCCAACTCCTGGTCACAGCTAATGACCAAACCACCTGCAAGAGTCTCACATGTTGCTTACAAACTCAAGATTATGTTGTTCTGTTTATTTTATAATGGTCACCTTCTATCCAAATGCTCCACTCTGTGCCAAGGTGTAAACATGCGTTAACATCTGCTAAATGCAGAAGTAAATCAGACAGCACCAGCCCCTAGCCAGGAACATCCTTCCCAACTGTCAAACTGCGTGTAGTCACATTTGTGCTTAAGCAGCCCTCAGGAGGCAAGGGCAGGAGTGACATGAGTTCAAGGCAGCCTACTCTACAGACCCTGTCTCCAAATACAAAGAACAAATTTAAAAACCCAGCTGAAGCTGGAGAGATGGCCCAGTGGTTAACAGCACCCACTGCTCTACAGAGGACAAAGTTTGATTCCTAACACCTATACAGTGGCTCACAACCACCTGCCACTTCAGTTCCAGTGGATCTAATGCTTTCCTCGGGCTTCTGCAGGCATGCAAGTGGTACATAGACAAACGTGCAGGGAGAACTATAAAATAACACAACTTTGAGAAAAAGAAGCATAGTGATTACTCAAAACAAAGTTAAAATAGCTTCATGAAAGACACTTTCCAAAAATACAAATTCTTAAGAATTACCAACCCAACACACAGCTATACCTACTCCTCCTTATTTGACAACAGAGAACACCTGTGACGTTCAGCTGTTGAGCCACTTACAACAGAGAAGCCTGGATGAGACTCAACACATCATGTACCAGGCTATAAATATTTTCACACTAGGACAGCCAATTACCAACCTAAGTTCAGCTTAAAAGAAAAACCATTGGTTGACTTAGGCCAGTCTCTTGGCCGAAAGTCCCCACAGCAATGGTGAGTCAGTTGCAGGACATTCAGCAGCTACTGCAGGCCGAGAAGCGGGTGGCTGAGGTGGTGTCAGAGAACCACAAGCCAAAGAACCGGAGGCTGAAGCAGGCCAAAGCAGCAGCCCAGGCTGAAACTGAACAGTACCGCCGCCGCAGAGGGAGGAGTTCAAGGCTGAGTAAGGTTCGGCACTGGAGTCCCCTAGCAGTTGTAGCAGTGAGGTGGAAAAGGAGACCCAGGAGATGACGACATGCTCCAGAACTACTTCGAGCAGAACAGGGATGAAGTCCTGGATAACCTCTTGGCCTTTGTGTATGATATCCAGCCAGAACTCCATGAAAACTACCGCATAAACAGATAGGAGTCAGAAGCGCCTGCTCTGTGGGTTGGCATGGGATCTGCCCTCATAAAATGGGAAACCTCCACAGAGCTTGAGTTCTGTTCTGGAAGGCGTTAAATTATTTCTCCATGCTGTTGTAGGACCCTTACTTTTTGAGAGTATCAAGTCTAGCTGTTTGTACCGACTTATTATGTACCTGAAGCTTCATCTTCTTACCTTGTGTGTCTTTAAGGAGTGTGTCACCCGTTTTCCTGTGTGTTTGTGCAAGTAATGGGTATCAATGTTGACTTTTCTTTTATTAGTCTAGTAGAAAAAAATTCTTTGAGGAAAGAAAGGGAATAAATTGTTTCCCTCTACTTTCTTAAAGGTCAGGGGCGTTATCTATGAAAAAGTAGTAAATAGCTATTTGTAATTCCTGTGAAGAAGCAGCCAGCCTTATAGTACTATCCTGGATAATTTAGGACAGTGAATATGCTTGTTCAGGCTGCTGTTAGTGTATCCTAACCTAAATCACTCGACGCTATGACTCGACTTGTTACATGTGCTTGTAATCATTTAAAAGTAAAACTTTGTCTTTCCTTTCAAAAAAAAAAGAAAAGAAAGAAAAACCATTCCTACTGCTTCAAAACTCAGCAAGATGTAGGATACATGACAGTCAATAATCTCCACCTTCGCAGAGATTGAATGAAGCAGGGTGATCACAAGTTCCAGGCCACTGTGTGCAACAGAGCAAGACCCTATCTCAAAACAAAGTAGGCTGACCATAACATTAGTTAGTTTGAAGAGAGTCTAATACTAGTTACCTAGAATGCCCTCACCTTTAATTCCATTTAACTTCAGCCTTCTTGGTGCTGAGGCTATGAGCATGCCCAACCACACTGAGCATGGCTCTTATTTTTAAACACTACAATTTCTAGGCAAAAATAAAGAAAACAAAACACTACTGTTTTATATCCTGTCTCTGAGTGCTTGCAACATAAAACTCATTTTCCAGCTACGTGTCTACAGGCTGTCCCCTCTGCTCATCCCTGGGCACTACAAACCCCAAGCACTCACTTAAGCCCTCATTCTTTGATGTCAGTTTACAGTTCTATGCCCTCTCTTTTCTCCCAACTTTTCTTCAACTCCACTGCTCCTTCAAAAAGCCCTTTCATGACCAAGATCAAGTGTTAGCTCCCAATAGCTTCCTTTGCCTAAGTGAGTATCTCTCTCTTCTGTGTACCTGACACTCAAGAAAGTTGACGAAGTTAGGTTGAAGAGATGGCTTAGTGGTTAAAAGCACTGACCTTTCAGAGATCCCAAGTTAAATTCCCAGCACCTACATGGAAGCTCACAACCATCTATGATAGTACTCCCATGGGATCTGATACTCTCATCTGGTATGCAGATATATAAACAGACAAAACACCCATGTACATAAATAATCTTTAGGAAAATATCTAACTCACTCTCCTAGATTCAAGCTCCCTAGAATAAGAGTCATGTCTCAATGGGGAGGGGGAGAGGGAGAGGGATGGAGAGGAGGAGACGGGAAGTGGGAGAGGGAGAGAGGGAGAGGAGAGAGGAGACATGTTTTGCTCCTCTTGGCATGGTCACTTTGCAGAGAATCTGAGAGAAATGTATCTGATTACAGAAGAGTATGGCCAATGATGGTGGCAAACATCACTAATCCCAGAGACAGAGGCAGACAGATTGCTCTGAGTTTGAAGCTAGCCTGATCTACAGAGGTGAGTTCCAAGACAGCCAGAACTACATAGAGAAACCCTCTCAAAAAAAAAAAACAAAACAAAAAAACAAAAAAAAACCAAAAAAAACCCCAAAAAACCAAAAAGCCACAAAAGAAAAGAAAAAGTCTCATGTACAAAAATTACTAAAATGAATGTATAAAATTACCTTCAAACTTTGTACAAAGTGTATATAAAACAAAAATGTTGTGTTTAAACTTGAGCCCCTTTCCCCAAATACCTTATCTAGAATATGCAAACATCTGAAAATGTCCTGAACCCAGAACACTTGCAATCCTGATAGAAACACTTGGCCTATATATAATGAGCCAAATTTAAGTTAAAAGATCTATAACACAGGACTTGGTCCTGGAGAGATGGCTCAGTGGTTAAGAGCTTGGCTGTTCTACCAGAAGACTCGGATTCCCAGCAACAACATGGTTGGTCAAACTGTACAGTCCAGTCCCAGGGAATCCAACCCTCACCTGGCCTCTGCACACATATGTAGTATACTAACATACATGCAGGCAAAACCTACATTTAAAAACAGCAGGGCTTGGTGATACACACCTTTAATCCTAGCACTCAGGGATCAGAGAGATAGGCAGAGCTCTGGACAAGTAGAAGACAGCTAGCACTACATACTGAGATAGACAGACACACACACACCATCTCAAAATAATTAAATAAACAAATAAAGGAACAAATGAATAAAATTTCAAAAAAAATCTAATTTAAAGCTTTGGTTTTAGGCTAATGACTAAAGATCCCAAACACCGATTAAAGTAACTGAAATGACTGATATAGTTGGGCACAGAAGCCCTGAAGAACACTCTTTACCTTGAGATAAGGTCTCCTGTAGCCCAGGCTGAAATTTATTACATAATACTATGTAACTGGTAAGCACTGAACCCTGGATCCTACTTACCCCAAAGGTCCCAAGTGCTACGATTACAGGCATGCACTACCACACCAAATTAAAACCCATTGTTCTTAATTAAAACAAAAACAAAAAGGACTACAGAACAAAGAGGAAAGAGAAATTTACTGCTTGAATTTTTATATTATTTGAACAAATTCTTGGCCAGGTCTTTGTCTCATCTACTGAGTCATTCTGCTTCTCCAGATGGCCCTGAAAAACAAAACTGAAGCAAGGTAAGGACCACAAGTCCTCCACTCCTAACATACACAGTGACAGATTAGCCTGCTGCACAGAACTCAGTGGAAAGATGTTCTAGACTTGCCTGCTTTCCACCAGACAAGGGCGACTACCGTCGCACCTTAATTTTACCACCTGTAATACTAGTCCTACAGTCGGCAAAGTTTGACCTCAACACAGAAGACGTAGAAATGCTTGGGTAAGCAGGTGATGCACTGACTCAGACTACCATTATAGGGACAGCCTCTCACAACCCTTTACCTGAGGCCAGGATCCACGTCTAGAAATGGAAGGGTAACATCCTCTCATCCTTGGCCGAATCTTTCAGTTACTCAAACCTCACTGACACAAGCTTCTAAATATGTATCCACATCTTACTATCTTAATTTAAAACCAGAAACGAAGGGGTCAAGGGCTTTCTACTTCGGATTAAGAATTTATACAAATAAATAAAAAAGTAAAGCTTCAGAAATCACTGGTGTCATGCACCTTGTATTTATTTCAGGCAGAGGCAGGTCAGTCTCTGAGTTCTACAGAACTAGTTCATGACAGCCAGGGCTACAAAGAGACGACCTGTCTGGAAAAAATCAAAACAAAACAAAAACATTTAAAACAAGCACAGAGCAAGTAAAACAAGCACAGAGCAAGTTACGGGACAGCCAAAGCTAAACAGAGAAACCCTGTCTCTAAGCTTCCCAATCAACCACCTTCCCTCTACCAATCTTCAGTAACAACCTAATTTTGAAATTAGATGCTCTGGATTAATGAGTCAAGATACTAATTTAATTGTAAATAAGGTCTACTTTAGGGCATGGGCAAATGCCTTGGGAGACACAGGCAGATCTATGCAGTTAATAAAGACACACAGCAAGTTCCAGGACTGACTATGCAGAGACACCCTGTCACAACAACAACAACAAAAACTAAAGAAAATAATAATACTGCCATTCCATTAGTCTCAGAAGACCAAGGAAAGAATTCAAGGCCAGCTTAGGGCAACTTAACGGGAAGAGAGTGGGACATAGCCCAGTGGTACAGTGCTCGCTCGCCTATCATGTCCAAAGCCTTAGGTTTATTCCTTAAGTGGAAGGTGCCCCCCCCAACCCATGGTTAAGTTTCAAACAACCTCCATAGTTACATATTTTTTTCCAATAGTCCTCCTTTCACTGACCAATGAGAGACACCAGAAAAGTATGAAGTGAAATCTATAGATTCTAGAGTAGTCCCAGACCAGATGCCCAGCCTGTCCACCAAGAAACCCACACTGTTGGTCAGACACACTTGCCCTCTAGTACGTACAGACTTAGAATTAACTGTGAACATTTCCAAAGCTTGACCCCTACTCTATACTCAGGTTGAAAGTATAACGGTGGTACACACCTTTACCTCTGATACTGGAGGGCACAGGCAGGCAAATCTCAAGTTCAATGTAGCCTGGTCTACACAGCAAGTTCCATGCCAACAAGAGCTACATAGTAATAAAACAAAGTAAAAATTAAAATGGCAAACTATATATGTTGCTTACTCAGATGTTATGATCATAAAACAATAATATTAATTATCAATGCATTAACTTTGCTTTAAAAAAAATTTGTGTCTTACGCTCATGTGTGCAGGTGCCTGCAGAGACCAAAAAAGGGCACCAGACCCCTTGAGGTGGAGTTACGGGCCATTGTACACTGTCTAGTGTGGGTGCTCTGCAAGTACAGCAAGTGTTCTTAACCACCGGGCCATCTCTCCTCCACCATCTATCCCCTTATGAAACAGACTCACAGGCCCAGACTGGACCAGAAGTTACTATATATTATAGCCCAAAATGGGACATCTAGGTTCAAAGTAAACCCTACCTCCCCCAATCCCAATCCTCCTGAGCAGCAGGGACTACAGGCAAGGGTCACTGTGCCTGTTTTATCTTTTTGGTTTCATTTGTTTTGAAATGAAGTCTTGCTATATGGCCCAGGCTTGACCTTTTTACTCCCTTCTCCTTCAGCCTCCAAAGCACTGTAATTAAAAGCATTAGCTAGATCAAAGCCATCTTTAAACAGATGTACCTAAGATCATGTCCCTAAGAAGGGAAAGCAAGATGTAGAACATGAAATAGCCCTCACAAGCTCACGTTCTAAAAATTTGGTCCCTAACTAGCAGCACAGTTTTGGGAGGCTGTGAAACTTTTAGGAGGTAAAGCCTAGCTAGAGGAAGTCAGTGAAAAGGCCCTGAGGGTTATAGCCTGGGACTGTGTTGAGGCCTCTCTCTGTTTCCTGGTTCCTTAACTGTAAGCAACTGCAGTACTCAACACTCCTGCCTTGACAGGAGCCATCTACCCACCAGGCCTTCCCTGCCCCATAGGCCACAATCCCCACTCATGGTGTGCCTATAATCCCAGCATTCTCAAGGGACGACCAGGAGTTCAAGGCCAGACTGGGCTACAGAGCCTTATTTATACATGATATAAATAAGCATGTATGAGCCTTTAATCCAAGCACTCATGAGGCAGACAAGCAAACCTCTGAGAGCTCAAGACTAGCCTGGGCTACAGTGAAACCCTGTCTCAAAAACGGGTGGGAGAGAAGGAGTAGGAAAAGGAAGAGATGACACAAAGCCATAACTAAGTGGGGAGGATAGATAATAAAACTAAACAGGAGGGCAAACGGCTTTGCATATAAAAAACAAAATTCACACAAGTTTTACATGCTATGCTTATTAGGTTCAAGGAATCCAACTGAGGACTTCCCGCATGCCCGACCACTCAACTACAGGCATGGTCCCCTAAGTGCTTTAAAACCGTCTCACTCCAGAATCCAGGTTGAACTGGTTGGTGTTAGCCTGGTAGCCCAGGCCATACTCAAACTTTTGACCCTCCCCAGCCTTACTCAATCTTCAGAACGCTAAGATTAGAGGTGTGGGCCAGGGTGGATGCCTGGCTCTTGTGATTTATATTTTAAAACTTGCATTCTAGCACTGAGGGCTAGTCAGCTGACAGTGCAACACTCCAACAACAAACATTACCAACTGCCCAGAGTCAATTTAAATGCCTGATAAGAACATTTAATTCGGCATAACCTGTACCTTAGGAACCAAACTGCAATTCTATGGTTCTCTCTGCGCGAAGATACTACCATACTTCATCACATGTACAACAAACACATCATTGTGTTATGACACACCAAGAAAGGAAAAAAGCTGCATTAAAGTGACTCACCACCCACTTTAAGACATCTCAATTTCAATGATTTGAGATGTGGAAAAAATCTGTCTTAGAATTTAGAAAATATGATGTAAACCTGACATTGTTTACTAACATAAAATTGCTTGCCATCTTCACACACCAATTTTCCTTCTGGGCTCAATGTGTATTTTTATGACTTGCTGTATAATTACGTTCAATATGATTCATACATTTTATAAAGAACCTACTAATCTGCCTGGCACTGTGTTGGATGCAATTAAATATGCCCAACACACTATCACAAACTGACAACTTCCCTTTCAATATACATTTGTTAGAGTATTAGTTCTCAAACCTTGCCTCTCAGGACTCCTTACACTTAAATTTTCTTACAGACTTATTTAATTTTATGTGCATGAACATTTTGCCTGCATGTGTTTATGAGTTTGGATGGTTGTCAGCCACCACATGGATGCCGAGAACAGAATCGAGGTCCTCTCCAAGAGCAGCCAATGCTCTTTACTGCTAGCCATCTCTATTTACACTCGGGAGGACTGGGGAGATTGTTCCAATGGAAAAGCAGTTACCAAATAACCATGAATGAGGTCTTGAGCTAGATCCCCAAGACACACCTAAGAATGCCCAGCACTGCAACGCACACTTGTAATCCTAGCTCTGGGGAGGCAGAAAACGGGGATCCCAGAGACCTGATAAATCAAATAAACTCCAGACTCAGTGAGGGAGAAGGTTTGAGAGATGGCTCAGTAGCTTACCAAACCTGACAACCTGAGCTAAATCAATGGAACCCATGACAGGAGAGGACTCCCTAAAGTTGTCCTCTGCATCCATACATGTGCTGTAAAACACATGTGCCCATATTCATACATACATACATCACGTGTACACACAACACACGCTGAGGAGGAATTGAGATGTAGCTCAGTTGGTACTGTCCTTGCCTAGATCCCAACACCACAAAACCAGCCACAGTGATGCCTTCTGTTAATCACACCACATTAGGGAAGTGAAGGCAGAAGAGGAGTTTGAGGCAGCCTGGGATACTCTTTGTATTTGTTATGCCTTTCTTTCTCTCCTTTTTTTTTTTTAAAAAAAAACAACAGAGAGATTGAACTTAAGATACTGTGCATGTTTTGTTTGTGTTTTTTGAGACAGGTTTTTTTTCTCTGTATAGCCCTGGCTGTCCTGGAACTCACTCTGTAGACCAGGCTGGCCTCAAACTCAGAAATCCGCCTGCCTCTGCCTCCCAAGTGCTGGGATTAAAGGCGTGTGCCACCACTGCCTGGCAATACTGTGCTTGTTGAACAAGTGTTCTGGCATTGAGCTATCTTCACCCTGAGTGGGTGGTAGGTGGGAGAGAGAGTGAAGACCAAATGGAACACAGAGAGACCTTTTCTGTCTTACCTTGTGAGAAGCTGTGACCACAAAAGTGTGTACACCAGGCCCAGCAGAACTGCCCTTCTAAATCTGCTGCTGCATATGCTGGCATACAGAACAACTAATAGGATCTGGGCACACTAAGGTATACAGTTTTCCCTGCCATTGGCTTTGCACCCTCAGTATAAATGTCAATACAGCACAAAGGACAAATAATGAATGAACATTACTATTAAATTCTGGAGTGTGAGGTGACATGTGTAATGGAACCTCAGAAAAGTCTGATGAAACATTTACCAATATAATCCCAGCCCTTGGAAGATGGAAGCCTGCAGGATCAGAAGCTGAAGGCTAGTTTTTGGCCAGACAAAATACACAGAAAAACCCAAGACAGAATAGAATTATCCATGACCTTAGGAGCACGCATGCACATACATACATACAGAGATGGGGAAGGGCACTGTACTTATGGGCTGGGACAAACCTCAGCAGGAGAGAATGTGATCAGTTAGCATGCACAGGACCATAAGTTAACTGCCAATACCAAAACAAAAACCTAGCAATTAAATCATAAAACAGAAACCATTGGCTAAAGTATTAGCTAAGGGAGCTCACACACAGATACACTTATCACATGTGTAAAGTTACAACTGCTATGCATAAAACAGCAATGGAATTTAGAATTGTAGCTCATGCTTTAATCCCAGCACCCAAGAAATAGAAGCAGGTGATGTCTGAGTTCAAAGTCAGCCTGGTCTCTATAGTTAGAGTCCCAAGACAGTCAGGACTACAGAGAGGCCCTGTTTCAAAAACAAACAAAAACAAAAACCAGCAAATGGAATCTGCAAAGAAAAAAAAGTCCTATTTTTTGGTTTTTGTTCATTTTTGTTTTGTTTTAGGTTTTTGGAGACAGTTTCTCTATAGTCCAGCTGTTCTGGAATTTGCTTTGTAGACCAGTCTGGCCTCAACTTCAAGAGATCCACATGAACCACAACACCCAGCTAAAAGAAGTCCTACTTTTTGAAAATTTGCCCATTTCCATACTGTCTCTTACAGGTGCCAAAATTCAGACTAATAATGACTTGACTTAGGGATTCCCAGAAGCACAGTATTTACCCTAACTGATTTAATAGATGTGTCCAGAACACCTAGAACACACAAAAAGCTCACTATGTGCTCTAAGGGACAAAAGTATAAGAAACGCTAGCAGTCTAGCTGGGTGTAGAGGCATATACCTTTGATCCCAGCACTTGGATGGCAGAGACAGACAGATCTTTTGTATTCAAAGGCAGCCTAGTGTACACAACGAGCTTCGTATCAGTCCAGCTGCATAGTGAGAAACCCTGTCTCAGAAAAGAAAAACAAACTCCTGTAGTAAAACTGGCAGTAACAAGGATGATATTCACTCTTAATAAATCCAAGTAGACCAGGTTTTAGTGTACAAAAAGTATGCCATAACATATACAGACAACAATGCTACAAGAATAAAGGGGTGGGGTAGAGAGATGGGGGAGGAGTTCAACTTCTGGCCACCAAATAGTAGTTCATAAATATTTGTTATCTCCAGTTCCAGAAGCTCCAATGCACCCTTCTGGACTCTGCAGGCACTGCACGCATAGGCTGCAGACAAACATGTTGGGAAAAACCCATACACCTTTAAAAAAAAACTGAGAAAAAAACAAAATGGCCAAAAATTTTATTTAAAAAATAAAGGCCAAATTAATGATAGAATGGGTAGCCAGGTAATAGTGGTGCACACCTTTAACCCCAGTGCTCAGGAGGCAGATCTCTGAATTCCAAGCCACCCTGGTCTAAAGATCGAACAGCTAGAGCTACACAGAGTGTCTCAAAAAAACCTTAAAAAAAAGAAAGAAAGAAAAAGAAAACAGAACGAGTCAACAATATAGAATGTAGTTACTTCTTGTACTAAGAATCTTTTTTTCTTTTCTTTTTTTTTTTAAATTTTTTTTATTTTTTATTTTTTCTGAGACAGGGTTTCTCTGTATAGCCCTGGCTGTCCTGGAACTCACTCTGTAGACCAGGCTGGCCTCAAACTCAGAAATCCGCCTGCCTCTGCCTCCCAAGTGCTGGGATTAAAGGCGTGCGCCACCATTGCCTGGTGAGAATTTTCTGATGCACAAAATCAGATCTGAGAAGGTTGTAGTTTACAGCAGCTGTGCTGGTACACGCCTACAGTCCTAGCGCTCGGGAAGCTAACTAAGGCAGTAGGATTTTGAATTCTAGGGCAGGTTTGGCAGCCATAGTTATCTCAGCACTTGGGAGGCAGAAGACAAGACAATGTAACAGTAAAAGCTAACCTCAACTATGAGGAATTCCAGGCCAGCCTGGGCTACAAGAGACCCAGTCTCAAAATAATAGCAACAAAGCAAAATTTCAAAACTTAAAACATGCAAAAAAATGTTTTATGAAATAGTACTTTCAAGCTGGGAGTAGGGGCACATGTTGTTAATCCCAACACTCAGGAGGCAGAGGCAGGTGGGTCTCTCTGAGTTCGAGGCTGTGGTTTACAGAGGGAGTTCCAGGACAGCCGGGGATACAGAGGGAAACCCTGTCTTGAAAAAGTGATAGATGGATAGATAGATGGATGGATGGATGGATGGATGGACAGCCAGACGGGCAGAGCAAGCTTTCATTTTTTCTGCTTTTCTTTTAAAGTTACTTTGGCAGGCACAGTGGTGCCTATAAATCCCAGCACTCAGGAGGTTCCTGCAGGCAGATAGCTTGAAGTCAGTCTAATCTATATAAACAAAGACAGGTGTCTACATAATAAACTTCCCAAGACACCCTGGGCTACAGGAAGAAAAAAAATAAAGAAAAGAAAAATACTATGTCTGTTTACCCAAGGTGTCCACAGCTCAAGTACACAAATCTAAGGTGAGGAAAAGCCAGAGGCTCAAAAGAACAAACTGACTGAAGATCAAAAACCAGCAAAAAAGCCTAAAATGCCACATGGCTGACACCAGGCACCTATGTGACAGCCAGGTGCTTGTATTTTTAAATACAAAGGTCTAAAAATACACCAGCAGAGTTACTGAGCCAATAAGTCGCTGGTTACACTTCTGACCCACAGAAGGCACAAAAACACAGGTGTCCTTTGAGTGAGTTCTAAGCTGTCTTTAGTCCCAAACTAGAGAACTTGTCATTACGTTCATATTTAGTAAGGTGTTGCTACATTCCATTTCTACTCTTTTTAAGACGCTGAACTCAACTTTTTAGACAAGAAATCAAACGGAGCTGAACACATTTTGATATACTATTATTCCACAGCTGCACTATTCAATAGTTTAGATAATAAATAGAATCTGCTCAATAATGCATATATTCAGACTTCCATCATGTAATAAAACCACTTACTTTCCAGGAAGGGAAAAAAACTAGCAAAATAGCAAAAAAAAAAAAACAAAACAGAACCAAAAAAAAAGAAAAAGAAAAACCAAATGACAGGCATATATAATATATAACCTTTGATCCTGGTGCACAAGAGGCACAGGCAGGTAGACATCTCCAAGTCTGAGGCCAGTGTGGTCTACATAAAGAGTTCTAAGATAGCCAGAAAAACTACATAGTGAGACACTGTCTTGAAAACAAAAAAAGGAAGAAAGAAGCCCAAAGCTATTAAGGTTTTCTCAATTAAAGGAATAACTCCAATTAAAAAATCTGAAATTCAGAAGAGAAGTAGATGCCATGGCACATGCATGTCAAGTCTTAGCTACTCATTAGCTGAGGAAAATATCGGAGATGAGCTGTGCAAGGGAAACCTGGGTAATAATACACACAATCACACAATGAAACCCATCTGAACAGCAAAGGCAAGATTCTACCTAGCTAACTAGTTCATAATTTCTGACTAAAACTCCCACCTACATTTTAAATCAGAACTCTGACTAAAACTACAAGTGTAATTGCTTAAAAAAAAAAAAAAAATCAAAAGAGAAAACAAAACCAACTTTTAAGACACTATCTATGAAGAAGAGGCATCACTAAAATTAGCAAGTGAACTAAAACTAGTTAACAAAAAAATATATCCAGAATGCCCCTGATGGTGTGGGCAAGGGAGAGCTGGTTCCACCTTCCACCCAGGCAGGGAGGTACAGGATGCCTGTCTCCTGGCAGCTGTGACACTTGGGTGAGCTGGCAGGGCAGTGCTGAGCAGATGGCCCAGGGCATAAGAACTGGCCCCACCCCTCATGGGGAGGGGTGGTAGCGCAGGAGAGCCAGTCCCTCCCCTTGTGGGCTGTGGCACTCAGATGAGCTGGCCTTGGTGGCAAGGGCGCAGGAGCTGAGAGACTGACCAACTCCGCTACTACCCAGACCCAGATCCAGGGCTGAGTTGGCCCACCCCAGCATCTACCCCGGGTTATGAACTTCTGGAGTACGTGAAGAGGCGGGTCCTGTAAGACCAAAGCTGCAGAATCCCCATGACAGAGGGTAACAACAGGATATCTGAGAAGAACCCCAGTGAGGATTCAGTATTGACAGTGCAGCAGAAGCCAGAGGCCTTGACTCACTGCAACGAACATTTGCAAGTAAAGCGGTTTGGACAAAAAGGTAAACTGTGCAACACACAGCAGCCTCCACGGTCAGAAGTTTCTCCCAAAGATTTCATTTTTATTTTTTGTTTTGTTTTGGGAAGGGAGGTTGCAAGGTTGCAGGGCAGCTATGGAGGGATGGGGAGATGAACGGGATTGGAGTACATGATTGAAAAGTCACACACACACACACACACACACACACACAAAAATCAATAAAAAGTTTTTTTAAAAAAAGTATCAGAATATACTTATATTCTCTTCCTGGTCCAAAGCTCTATGATTAAAAAAAAAAAAAAATCCTTGAGTTATATAGCTCTTAATATTTTTGCAACCTGTTCTAAATTAGTCTTTCTTTTCACATGTTATTATCTAACTAAAAAAAGATAACAAAGAAAAGTAAAATCTGTCATGAAATTAGCTAAACAAATCCCCAAAGTTGTGTTTAGATTGCTTCATTTACTTCCCATCTTGTTATCTAAAAGTAACAGCTGGGCAGTGGTGGCACACGCCTTTAACCCCAGCACTCAGGAGGCAGAGGCAGGCGGTCTACAGAGTGAGTTCCAGGACAGCCAGGGCTACACAGAGAAACTCTGTCTCGAAAAAACAAAACAAAACAAAACAACAACAACAACAACAAAAACATAAAAAAACCCACTAACACGGACAAAAGGCAGAGTGGCATATGCTTGAAATCTCAGCACTTGGACAACTGAGATAAGAGACTGGCCACCCTGGGCTACATAGAGAAACCTTAATAAAGCTGGGAGTGATGGAATAAACCTGTCACCCCCTAACTCAAGAAAGGAAAAATATTGCTGTATGTTCAGAGCGAGCCTGTTCTATGCAGTTTCAGGTCATCAGTTACCTAGACAGTCTATCTCAATAATAACAGCAACAACAGAGCTGGAGAGATGGCTCAGTGGTTAAGAGCACTGACTACAATACCACAGGTCCTGAGTTCAATTCCCAGCAACCACATAGTGGCTCACAACCATCTGTAATGGAATCCAATACCCTCATTTTGGTGAAGAGAGTGACAATGTACTCACATAAAAAAAATAATTTTTTTAAAAAAAGAGAGAGAAAATAACAGCAGCAACAAATGCCCAGAGTTCACTTCACTAACATGAAGCAATATACCCAAGCATTAGTACTTCCTTAAGCTGTTCCTGAGGCCAAAACAGCATCACCTTGAGGATATTCTTAATTTCCACTCAAAAAAAACTCTTACTTGAAGAAAGGATCAGTGTGCTTTATAATGCTCTTATAGTCCAGGTTTCCCCAAGTATAAAAACATGCTTAACTACATGGGCATAATTAACTGAAACTGACTATAACCAGATGTCATCAGAGCTGACAAAACAAATAACACTGGGAAGAAGAAGAAAAAAAAAAAAGCCAAACAGGCAGAGTAAAAACATTCCATTTTATCCAATTCCCTCAAACACAAAATAGTCCCCTATTTTAAAGCATACAAGTCATACAGTAGTTTCCCTTTCAAAAAGAAAAAAAAATTTCTAATTCTACCTCCTTTTAAGCAAACAGAATGGCACTGGTACCTTTAAATTAACATAAAGGGGTTCAAAAAAGTCAGCATATCACACCAGGCCACTAAAATCATGGTGAGGAAGGACCAGGTCCAGCTTGTGGAAGAACACTTGCTTACTTACCACCAAGGCCCTGGGTTCAATCCCCAGCGCAGGGAAGGGAAATGAGGAGAGTAAGCACAAGTAGATAGCCGTCCCCATCTATAATGCTCAAAGTCAAACAGAGTCCAAAGGATACCAGGCAAGTGTTCTCCTACTAAATGACATTCTCAGTCCTGCTTGGCCTGGTACTGGGCGTTAAGAGATCTCAACACCTTCTTCCATGAAGAACTAAAGAAACAGGCTTTCAGTTTCTGAATCTCAAATACATCAATCAAACTATAAAAAATAAACCCTCTAAGGAGTAACATTACAGCTGGACTTAAACCCATCACAGCCTTTCAAAGTGCTGGAGAGAGAGAATGGCTATGAAGTCAAGGCCAGCCAGCAGACAGAGCAAGTTCCAGATCAGTCTGGGCTAAAGTGAGATTCTGCTGCAAACTGGTAAGAACAATAAATATAACCAGCAGCAGCCTGAGTAGCTCCCATCTGTAACCCAGCACTCCGACGGCTGAGGCAAGAGGATCACTTGTTATAAGCTAGTGAGAATCACACGGTTCCAGGCCAGCATGGGCTACAGCCTCATCTCCCAACTCTGTCTCAACAATACACACTAAAATTAAGGTGCTAAGTTCCATTCCATGGACTTTGATGTAGCTAAGGTGAATGAAGGTTTATACCTGCTGTTTCTCTCCTTCAGAAGACACACACCAAAGCTGTAAACTAATATATAGTTAGTAAACATTCATGTTTGGTATGCCACTGACAAGCTTAACAAAGTAAAATGAACGAAGTTACGTCTCAACTCAAAGAAACTGATCTGTGTGGGTTAGCAAGATGGCTTAGCAGATATAGGTGCTTGCTGACAAGTGACTGGAGTTCAATCCCTAGGAGCTACATAGTGGAAGGAAAGCACCAACTGCTCCAGCTTGTCCTCTGCTCCCCACACTTACCTCAGCCCACATAAACCCACACTCATACACAAATATACGGTAAGAAAGCTCAGACAGCCTGGCAGTGGTGGCGCACGCCTTTAATCCCAGCACTCGGGAGGCAGAGGCAGGCAGATTTCTGAGTTCGAGGCCAGCCTGGTCTACAGAGTGAGTTCCAGGACAGCCAGGGCTACACAGAGAAACCCTGTCTCGAAAACAAAAACAAAAACAAAAAGAACGCAAGCTCGACAGCTAAGAGCACTTACAGTTCTTCCAGAGAACCAGGGTTTTTAAATGTCTAATTCCAGATCCAGGGGATCCAAGCCATATTCTAGACTCAGGGGTGCTGCAAGCATGTGGTACATACACACACACACACACACACACACACACACAACCCATATACATTAAGAAGGGGATTAGGGGGTAGCACAAGTCTTTAATCCCAGTGCCCAGAAGGCAGAAATAAACAATCTGAATTCAAGGCCAGCCTGGTCTACATACTTGAATTCCAGTCCAGAGAGGGCTGCATAGTGAAACCCTGACTCATAAATAAAAATAGGGGCCAAAGAAACAGCACAGTGGTTCAAAGCACCTGATACTCTTCCAAAGGACCCGGGTTCAGTTCTCAGCATCCATATGGGGACTAACAACCATTTTTAACTTCAGATTTAGGTAATCCAACACCTTCTTCAGACCTACACAGGCCCCAGGCACACACATGGTACACAGGCATGTAGGCAAAACACCCATACAATAAAAATAAAGAGTACATATGCTATGATTCATAGTATCTTTATACTTCCATGTTCTGATAAACAGGAACACGATTTTTTAAACATATATGCACATACACAGTACACTTAAAGCAATACTACTGATGGATGGTGGTGGCACACACATTTAATTCCTGCACTAAGGAGGCAGAGAAAAGTAGATCACTGAACTTGAGGCCAGCATGGTCTACAAAGTGAGTTCCAAGACAGCCAGGGCTACATAGGGAAACTGGGGGGTGGGAGGTGGGGATGGGGTACACAACACAGTATTACTACCAATTTAAAGCTAAAACTCTTGTTATGAAATGACACATTTTCCTATGTTCGTCCACTTTAATATAAATTTAATTCATAATATATAGTGTCCAAAGTCTGCATTATAGAATGATTTCTGAGTAATTTCTCCTACTTTAGATTAGGGATCTGACTGGTTATCCATTCACAGTTGTGAGAGCCTAAGGCTATTTAAACCTAAGGCCATGCAAAAAAAATGACCATTTATTAATGAAAAAAATAAAACCCAAATTTAATTTCTTTTGCAAAACTTGATTTTCCAAGCTCTGTTACCAAGAAGACTTACTAATTTATTTGTAGATCTAGAACCAAAATTGGCAAAGGGGCGGGGGAGAAGGGACCCTGAAAAGATGGCTCCTGCAGAGGACCTGAGTTAAGTTCCCAGCACCCACATAGAGGCTCACAACTGTCTGTAACTCCAGTTCCAGGAGATCCCGTGCCCTCTTTTGACCTCCTTGGTCACAAGCCACGCACTACTTGTTGTACCTACATACATGCAGGTAAAAATACGCACATAAAATAATTTGTAAAAGACTGGCCACAGGTCCTAAACATTCAGCAGTATAAGGCCATGTATGATACACCTCACCCATGTCACAACTGTTGTTCTCTTATGGCCACAAACCTAACAGTATCTGTTAGAGAAAAGGCTTATCAAATGGTTACCTAAATTTTAAGTTTTTAAAGTTAACCAATTGTTTATAAAATATCCATATTAAAGTCAACATACTAACAAAAATTATAAATTCAAAACTATACTGGCACCATTTAGACAACAGTTATTTATTATTGTAGCCCTGGCTATCCCGGAACTGATGTAGACCAGGCTGGCCTTGAACTCATTGAGATCCTGGCTCTACCTCCTGAGTGCTGGAATTAAAGGAGTGAACCACCAAACCCAGCTGTTTTTGTGTTTGGCTAGCTGGTTGGTTTTGAGGCAAGACCTCACTATGTAGCCTTGGCAGGCCTGGAACTCAGAGATCCATCTGCCTGTACCCCCCAAATCCTGGGATTAAAGACATGCAACACCTTATCTAGCTAAACTGAATTTTCATAAGCTCAGCGTCAGCCCAGCTGCTTCTGAGGGAACAGAAGTAAGCCCACTCTAGATCTAGTTTCTATTCAAAGTACCACAACTAGGGTTTTACAGTCCAAGAAAACTTGAAAAGCATACATACTAAAAACATGAAACAAGATATTTTCTCGGCCAGCAAGATGGCTGAGCAGATAAAAGACAAACAAAAAACAGCAGCCTTAAAGCCAGGTTGTCCTTTTCTCGTTATCTAGTCTAAGAGTTCCAGCTGACATTAATAAGCTGTTAATTTGTTAAGCAACACACATGTGAATAACACGTATAAACACAACTGTTTGTAATTTACCAGAAAAAAGTAACAGTAACATCACAAAGTAGTGTCTTTTGTTAAGTCTCTAAGAGTCCAAAACCACTTTTATTTTTTTTTGGAAACGGTCTGCCTATAAACAGCCTAGGCTGGTGTCAAACTCTCATCCCTCCTGCCTTAGGCTTAAGTGCTGGGATTACAAAGTACATCACAATACAAAAAAAAAAAAAATTAACTTTTTAAAGTTAGTATACAAGTAATAGATTCATTATATTCATTCCAAAGTGATAGCATTTACATTATTATAACAGTAACATATAATGATCTCAAAAACAAACAGATCAAACCTTTAGCTGGCCAGTGGTGGCATGGGCCTTTAATCCCAGCAGGCAGAGGCTGACCTCTGTAAAGATACTGTCAGCAAAAGTTATGACTGCATTTCTTAACGGGCCACAAAAACAAACAAACAAAACTTCATAAAGAAAATTTTAACTAATTTCTTTTCCGCACTCTTTATGTAAGCATGCATGCATGTGTGCCTGTGCATACATGCATACCAGGCTACCTTACCCACAGGCCTCCAGGATTCTGCTGTCCTCACTTCTCAACTTGTCACAGGGGCACAGGGATTACACACTCCTGCTACAGCATCAGCTTTCAATTGGTTCTAAGGATCAGAGCGCTGATTCTCACATACTTTACCCCAGCCATCTGCTTAGCTAATGTGAATTGGGAGACAGTGCTGTAACACTGGCTTTGACACACTAAGACTAGTAATCAGTACTTGGGGTGGGGGTGTTATTTAGTCATTTAAAATACCCAACTGAAACAAAAGTTTATCATCAGAGTTCTACCTATATATGAAAGAGATATCACTAATAAAAGTTACATTTGAATTATCTTCTAAAAAAGTAAAACATAAACCTTTGCAAGATGGCACAATCTTTAATCCCAGAACTAGGAAGGTTGAGTCATGGGGCATGGGAGAAGTCAAGGCCAGTCTGGGATATATACTGAACTTGTCTCTAGCAAAAGCTTAACCACATACTCACCACATGGTGCAGGTTATTTCTTAGTCCAAAAACAGCACACATCCATACAAATGTTCACAGCCACTTAAAACTGTAACTAACCCAAGCATACTAATGATCAAGATGTAAATCTTACCATGCTTATAGGACATACCTGCAAGACCATCTCAGTAAGCTGAGGCAGAAAGATCTTTTCGAAACAGGGTTTCTCTGTATGGCCCTGGCTGTCCTGGAACTCACTCAGTAGACCATGCTGGCCTCGAACTCAGAAATCCGCCTGCCTCTGCCTCCCGAGTGCTGGGATTAAAGGCGTGCACCACCACTGCCCAGCTGGCAGAAAGATCTTTTAAGGTCAGGACCTGCTTAGGCTACAGAGTAGGTTCAAAACAAGACTGGATACCTTAGTGAAACTGTCTCAAAATTTAAAATAAAACAAACTGGCTTTAAAGATGGCTTGACAAGTAAAGGCACTTGCCACCAAGATTGACCACCTGAGTTCAAATCCTACCACACGGTAGAAAAACAAAGAACTGATTCCCACAAATGGTCCTCTGTATGTATGGAATATTTGGTAATGGTAAATGTGATTTACACACAAACAAGTAAACGTACATCCAACAGCAGAATATCAGAGCCTAAAACTATACAATGGACTTCAAAATTAAGACCAGTGAAAAAAATTCACGTAAAAGGACATACATACCATTAAGGTCCCCTTCTCCCACCCACCCCCCAAGCACAGCTGTAGCCATTTTGTTTCATGCCCACCAGCTATTTTATATTGTTGCTGTAATCTGCCTGCCAGTCATTGACAAAGTAACATAACTCAGTGCAGGGTCATGCTGGTCACATGCCCTGTTATGTTCTATATGTTATCAATTTTGTTAATCTTAAATTCCTAAACTATAAGCTTCACATAGGACCCATCAAATTAAAGGTCAATGACCATACATCATGCTATGCTAAGGTTTATCATATTTTGAGAAAAAGCTCACCTTGGAAAATAACCACCTGCAGCCTTCACTCAGGACCAAGCAAAATAGCCGTCAGCTTAAGCTGTTAAACATGAAAAAAAAAAAAAAATTGACTTACTGCCCTATGCCCCTCCACCTTTTGTTTTTGTATGAGCCCACTATGAATTTTGTGGGGTTTGCCTTTATAAACTGACATAGGAAAATGTTCGGGGTCATAGCCTCAGCCCCTGAATTTTGAGCTATACAGCCCTGATTGATCAGTCTTAGGGTGTGTATTCAATAAACCATCCCTCACTAACTGAGATGAGTGCTCTGTGGTCTGTGGGGTGACTCCTGGACCCCAACTGATCCATATGGTATGGAAATTAACATACTATATGATTATATATGAAATAGCTGGTGTAGTGACATGCACCTGTAATCTCAGAATTCCAGGCACCAAGGCAAGTGGATCTGAGGCCAGCTTGGGCTGTATAATAATACCAAGATCTTGTTTCAAGCTCAACCCTCCCTTAAAAAAAAAAAAAAAAAAAAAGACAAGAGCAATGTCTGAGGCTGTAGAAGTGGTAGGTAGATTGACTGAGGAGCGCACATGCATGAGCTCCCATGATCTACAAGCACCATAAGAATCTAAAAGGAGGAAGAAGTAGATAATGTGTAATGACTGTATTATCTCACCCATAGTTGTCCCTTTTTGTTGGTTTGTTTGCCATAGGATCTCGCTATGTAGCTCTAGGTAGCCAAAACTTGTTATATAGACCAGGCCAGCCTCAACTCAGATGCTGTGAAGTGATTTGTGCCATTGAGTCTTAAAAACTACTTTTCAGCTGGGCTTAGTGACACACACCTTTAATCCCAGAACTTGAGTCTGAGGCTTCAGGTCTCAAGGCCAGCCTGGTCTACAGAGTGTGTTCCAGAACAGCCAGGGCTACAAAATGAGACCCTGTCTTGAGGTGTGGGGTGCACATCTTAATCTCAGCACTTAGTGGATCTCTGTGAATTTGAGGTCAGCCTGTTCTCAAGAGAGTTCCAAGGTAACCAGGGCTAAACAGTGAGACACAACCCCCCACTCACAAATTTATTTGTGTGTGTAGGTCAGAAGATAGCTTTTGGGAGTTGGTTCTCTCCACCATTTTTTTTTCTATAAATATGCATGTATCTGTGTGCACTACATACAAGCTTACTCTCACACACACATACACCAGGATCAACAAGGCTTTAGATCCCCTGAAACAGGTGTTATGTATGGGTGACTGTGAACCACCACGTGAGTACTTGGAATAGATGTCAGACCTCTGCAAAAGCAGCAAGTGCTTTTGATCCCTGAGCCATCTTTATAGCCTTGGGTCTTTTGACAGTCTTGCTGTGGAGCTTAGAATGGTCCCCTAAGTGGAGACCTGCTCCCTCCATCTCCTGAGTGTTAGGAACCCTTTTTAAAGGGATATATGTGATACGTTTCAGTGCTCTTACATAATAATACCCAAGAAGCTGTCACCACTGTCAAGCACATTCACCCTCCCTCAAACTGCGTGAGACATGAGTTCACATAGTTCAGGTTAGTCTTGAACTCCTGATCCTCCTGCTTCCATTGCCTAAGTGCCCCAAATTTCTTATTTCTTTTATCAATTTATAGTTCTTCCCTCCTCTCAGCCTTTGGTCTGATTTCTGACCCTAGATGAGATAGATACATACACACACACACACACACACACACTGTAGCTGCCTTCAGACACCCCAGAAGAGGACATTAGATCCCATTACAGACGGTTGTGAGCCACCATGTGGTTGCCGGGAATTGAACTCAGTGCTCTTAACCACTGAGCCCTATTTCCAGTATTTTTAACAGGGAAAAGCAGTTATAGAGCAGGTACATATAATATGGCCACAATGTTGGAAACAAGAAATCCTGGAAAGAATACATGCCGCAGAAGAAACAGCAACAGGCTAGAGTTCGAGGATGATTTCTACTCCAGTCTCTCATTCCCAGACCCCACTCTAGACCTCCTGAAGCAGGAAGTCCACAGTGGGATCCAGAACCAGTTTTAACAAACCCTCCAAGTGATTAAGATCACACTCAAGTTTGAAAACTATTATTTAAGGATAAGACTGAGTGGCTGTTTTCTTTCCCTTTTGTAACCTGTATTTTCTCCAATTACTTTACTATAACACGTTGAAAACCCTACTATGTCTTTCATTAAAGTGTTTTAATTAAAACACTGATTCTCTGGGTCTCCAGGTAAAAAGCTACTACACTGTAAGCATTACAGGATCTGAATTACATGTTGAAAAAAATCCAGTGGTTCTCGGAACCATAAATCTGCTAACACTAAATGAGATCCCAACTGCATGTGCATGTAAACACCAGTCAGGGTGCAGGGGACATCACAACACTAACCAAGCTAACATACCAGGTCATCTTAATGCATGCCCAGGGAGAAAGGGTCTCTTACAAGTCACATCTACACAAGATTTTTCTCTCATATAAGCTGAAGTTGCAAGCCTATTTGTATTTTACAACAACTTTACTGCAAAGCTTTACCAGAGGTTCCTGGTTTACCAAAATAAGTGCTATAATAATCCCCGAGTCACCAAAATCTACACAGGGAGACACACACAGCGCTGGGAGTTGCCAAGTCTTCAACTTTTAGCTTTAAGACCATAAAATTATTTTTTTCATCTCACCTACTCAAGAGAGAAGCCACAGGAAATGAGGGGTCAACCACAGGTTGCCAATGGACACTGGAACTGGTTAAAAGACTGTCTATACTTTGAACACAAATTAAACAATGAATAACTTGGGGAGAGAATAACTGCTGATTGACAGCAAACACACCAAAGTCGAAGTCTGAGATAAATGGCTCCACAGTTTGATGGTTTTGTTTTTTTTTTTAATGTTAAAAAAAAAAAAAAAGGCATTCAGATGCCCATACATATCCTCGTCACGTAAAATTACTTTTTAACTTTTCATTTAAAAAAAAAAATTCGGTTTTGTTATTGTTTGAGATAGGCCATATTGTTTGTAGCCCTGGCCATGAGATCAACCTTCTTTTGCTTCCCAATTTTGGGGATTAAAGGTGTGAGACACCACATCTGGCAAAAAAAAAAAAAAAAAAAAAAGGGGGGGGGGGGCAATTTGGAAAATTACAAAGTAGCCAAGCAGTGGTGGCGCACATCCTTAATCTCAGCACTCAGGAGGAAGAGACAGGCAGATTTCCGAGTTCAAGGCCAGCCTGGTCTACAGAGTAAGTTCCAGGACAGCCAGGGCTACACAGAGAAACCCTGTCTGGGGGGCCGGTGTTTGTGTAGGGGGGGAAACAGAAGTATTCAAAAAGCATGGTAGGTGTAACATATATGCTGACCTGACATGCTGTCCTTCCTGGTTTAAAGAACTTAAAAACTAATTCCTTAAGTACTCTGTCCCCCTCAGTGAACTTCTAACTCCTCCACACAGACACAGTGACACAAAGTGGGTTCACAAATATTTAGAGGAAGCCATACAGCAGCCAGCTCTAGCAACTTAGAGCTTTGGAGGTCCCTTCCCACCACACCTTTAACTCCCAACTGTAAGTCACTTGAGGACATTTAAAATGGCATATCCTGTTTTGTTACTGAGATCCTTCTGGAAAAGACAATCTTTGAAAAGTCATAGTATTCTAAAAGCACCAAATATTACAGCAGTAGAAAGGTGTGCCAAGTCCCCATTATAATCAGATCCAGTTTTCTAGTTTAATTTTCTGAACATTTCTTGAATATGAGTACAGGTTTCCTTTTTTTAATCCCTTGAAAATACCTTTGGTTCTGTCAGCAGCTCAAGGCCTCCCAGCCCCCACCTCTTTTGTATGTAAACACACTCTTGTCACACACTCCCATCAGCTGTTCGGTAGCTCCACCCCTCCTCCTTTTCCGGGTAGTAACAGAGCAGCCAATGAGCTGCAAGTAGCTCTGCCTGCGGCCTTTTGCCTGCATACGCTTTTCCAAAACAAGCAGCTCTAGCCTTCAGCAGGGGCACTGGTTCACAGATAAAAGGCTCACCAGAGCTGTGCAACAGGGCGAGACAGTCACCCCCACCAACAAGGAAACCCATGTAACCCGAGCTGTTTGTTCTTCCACCAGGGAGAACTTCAACCAGTATTCCTTTAGGGCAAATCACGCTTAAGGTCACCAGAGCCCCAGTTCTCAGACAATCAAATAATCAGTGGTTGCCGGAGGAAACCTCAATGGCTGCTGGTCCTGTGTTGCTTTCAAGGCTGGCAATCTACCTGACTCTGGCAAGCAAATGGTTGCACTATCCGAGACCATTTTACAGAACCTAGGCTAAAGACAAGTGGTTTTTATTCCACGGCACCCAAAAGTCATGTAAATCAGTTTCTAGGCTCCTTGTGGATGTTTGCACAACCCTCAGCTGAGGATCAGAAGAGAAACAATGAATGAGTCAGAGTTTCAGAGTATAATCGCCCAGTAGATTAAGTGCATTGGTGCAAAACACTCACTCCCTACATAACTTGGGAGTCAGCTATCCTACCAACCCGCCACAAAAGAAATATCACTGGCTCTGAAGGAGCTGTGTCTAGCCAGGTGCTGGAGAGCAGTGACCAATTAGTAACACACCCCTCCTCTCCCTACCCCCACGCCGCTATTTTCCTACTATATAGATTGCTGCCAGGCCGTAAATCCTTATAATTATGCCCAGAAGACAGCAAAAAAATGGGCTGAAACAGGAGACATTGATGAAACTGGCTATCAGCCTCCACCAAAGAAATCATGGAGGAACAACAAGTATGAGACATTCCTTCAGACCTTTTCTTCCCACTTCCTTACCACCATCTTTCATTTTAACCCTCAGCACTGACAGGCAATCGTTACCCATCCTAGCAGCAGACTGGGGAATTCGCTCTTCAATTTTTCACCTTTAAGTATACCTTACCCAAAAATCGTAAACTCCACTTGGGCCTACTGATGTGAGAGAGGAGGCCATAAAATCTCTCACCTCTACAATACACACACACACACAAAAGGAAATCTGAAAAATTTTAACTCCCAAACTACATTAAACCAGAAAATAAACTTGAAGCAGAGACGGCCTCTCGATTTCAAATCAAAACTGTTATGCTCATCTCAGAAATCTAGAATTTTAAAGAGCCCTGCTTTCTTTTGTCAGCGAGAGGTGGGGAAAAAACAGAAGCCAATGCATCTTTGCCTTTCTTCATCTTCTACTAAAAATAAGCTATGAAATAAGCCACTTAGGGAGGGGGGGGAGACAGACACCCTGCTGTTCTTTGTTTCCCTTCTTCCTCACCTCCCCCCCCATCAGCCGCCCCCCACACCGGGACTCCTAAATGCGGTAATCATCCTAGATGCCACAACTACTACGTGAACAAAAGCACTGTGCGGAGAAGGCATCAGGTCAAGTCAGGCCTCACTCTTCACCCTCGGTCTTTCAGAAATCTATGTATGAATGTAATTTAAGAATCTGACATCGATCAAAGACAGCTGGAATTCTCTCCCCCACCCCATCCCAATTAGACATCAGGGTGAAATTTGCATTAGGTGTGGTGGTAACTCTCAAGTCAAGGTAAAAATAACTCCTAAGTCTAGCACCAAGTCATTTCCCAGTTTCTAAACAAAAATAACGCCTGCCCCCCAACTGCTTTGTGTAAAATGTACACAGAGCCAAGGTTACAAGTTTTCCTGTGGTAAGAAAAGCCAGCATTCCTGGTACCATTCACACATTTACAAAACAATCACAGCCACAAACAGCCCATAAAGAGTTGATTTTACATGTGCCTAGGTGTGTATCTAGCATATTACCCTTTCTTACTGGCTGCTCTCTGGTTCTTCCTACTGCCCTTCCCCCAAATTCTAGATTCCAAATCCTAAAACTTTCGAGTTTAACCACTATTCTTAATTTCTAGCCAGATTTCCCCTGGGCAAGGAGAAAAAAACACCACCTTATTCCTGAAAAGATGGATTAGTCAAAAAAAAATTTAAAAACAAAAACAAAAAAAGGAAACTCTTGCCTAGGCAACTTTCCTCCCATCCCCCCAAGTGAAAATCCTATGCAAAAACTACTTTTTAAAAACTTCAGCAAATTCCTGAGTTTTTGACAACCACCATTGATGTTTTGGGGGGGGGGGAGAGACAACAATCAAAATCAGCAACAAATAAAAGAAGAAATTCACCTGAAGAATCAAGACAAACAACTTGAGTTATATAAACAAAATCCTGCAACGGGGGAAATGGTTGGGGGATGGGGGCGAGGCAGAAAAGAGAAACAGGAGACAGGACTTGTTAACAGCCTTTCACACACTACCGCCCCCCTCACCCTGTCCCTGGGGATTAGCTATTTAGAACACTGGGCTCTCACCCCCACCCTCAAAATTAGCTCTCAAAAAACAAAAACATTTTTTAAATACTCGATTTGTCTTAGGAACCTTCGCGAATTTCTCTACTGGTCATGAAAAAAATCAGCCTGGATTCCAACCAAAACCACTGCCTGGAAGACTCTTATCAGTTACGGCTCTCCCAGTGCAACCTTGGGCGTACATAAAGTTGGGGGAAGGGGTACAAAATAAAAGGTGTCACTTGGCCCAGATCAGGGCAAGCAGTCTCCAAGAAACGTACCCTCACGGAGGGAGTTTTGCTCAAGTGGCTATTTTGTTCGGGAGCTCCTTTCTCTCCTTCCACCCAGCTGTCAGATCCACAATATGGAGGGTGGCCTGCCTGCTAAGAGGGCCTGGGGGTCCTCATTGCATGCACTATGAGTGGGATAGGCTTTGTCAGTAGAAAGAAAAACAGGAAGGTTCTCCAGACCAGAAGGCTTAACAGGAGTGTCTGATTTAACACACACGGAGCTTTATTACAAGAGGGGGCCCTGGGCAGACTACTCTCTTCCTAATATAGAAAGGAATTAGGGATAAAGAAGGTCGCTTGAGTTACCCCAGTTTAAGCAGCACTGTGAGTGGAGGGAACCGGGACACACACACAGAAAAAGAGAAGGAGAAAGAAAGAGAGAGAGAGAGAGAGAGACAGAGACAGAGAGGCTGGCTTCCCTCTCAGGAATTTCTATAATGAGTCCATAAACCCAAAGCTAGCAAACAGGAAGCAAAGACCCTGAAGATGAGCTCCCGGTGACTAAGGAGGCGGCTAGTTATACCCCACACACACCCCTAAGAAAAGGGCCGTATTAGGAATCCAAACGTCGTAAGGGAAGTCAGGGGCTGGGAAGGGGGGATGCAGGGAGGGCGAAGAACAACGCACATCTCGGGGGGCTGCAGATAAAGGGGGACTGAAAAAGCCCTCGGCTCCGGGGAGGTGCCAAGGGGCCGCCGTAGGCACCAGGAGAGGGAGGGGAGGTGCGGCCAGTGGCCTGGAGTGCCCAGGAGCCCTCGCCTGGGCACCCCCACCCGCCCCACACGCAGTCCGAATTCCCCTCCATGAAGGATACAGCTTGACTACGTCCGTGTCCATCCGCCTCTTGCCGGGACTGGGGGATGACATGGTGTCGCTGCTGCCGCTGCCGCTGCCTCCCCGTCGCCTGCGCCGCCGCCGCCTCTCTCCCCTCCTTGGCCCGTCTGTCACGGGCCCCGGGCCCAGCTCGCAGGGCCCCGCGGCCTCGCCGCCTCCTCGACCGAGATGGCAACACCCGCGCGGTCCCGTGGGGTCCGCTCAGCCGCCGCCTCCGCCCCCCGCACGGGGGAACACCGGGCACTGCCCCGCCGAGTGGGGGCGGGGACCGAGGCGCCCGCTCCGGCTGCCCTCCGGCTGAGGCTCCGCCGCGGCCCGGGCTGCCACTGCTACGCGCCGTGCGCCGCTCCCTCCCGCCTGCGCTCGCTCGTTCGCCTGCCCGCCCGCTCACGCTCTCGCCAGCTCCCAGCTGCTTCCTCCACAAGCCGACGACTCCAGCACGGTCGGCCTCTCTACCCTAGCCTCGCTCTAGGCGCCGTGATGTCACCTCTGTGACGTCATCGGAGAGGCGGGGCTCCGGTGGGAGGGGAGGAGCATCGTCGTCGCGGTGTAAGCTTGTCAGGGGAGTTCTGGGATATGTAGTTCCTCTTTCTCCTGCCATCCTGCATCCCTCCGCCCCCTCCCCCAACCTCCCCACATACTTCATCGCTCAACTGCCAGTGTCGTTACCATCAACATAAACGATGGTAGTAAATAATGGCAGTATGATTACATTCATGTGCTTTATGAACCACCCTCTCACACAGTGTTACAAAGGCTGTTTGGATATGGAGGAGGCCAAAGTGGCAATTACTCAGACTGGCGTCCAAATCTGGAAATTCCCACACCAGCACATCCTCTCCACTCTGCTCCCTCTTCAGATGGAATTTGTTAGCAGGGGTTGTAGACTACAGTAAGGCTTCCCCAGAGCTTGCAAAGCAGGGTTTGTTTACCCTCTATACAAACAAGGCCAATAATTCCAAGACTGCAGTAGAAGCAGCAAAGAACAGAAATAATTTGATACTAACATCTTCATTCTACAAAATTTGAGGTAAGTTGAGATAATTTTAAAAATAACAAAGGTGACTGATAGAAGCACCCTAAATAAGCAATAGTGCAGAACAAAGACACATTTCTGCCCTCTGCACTCCTGTATCAACTGTGTGTTCATGACTCTGAGGGATACAGTGTGAATGAAGATGAAATTTACACAGCCCTCCCAGAATGGACCAGAGTGTCAGCATCATTTGAGAACTAGTAAGAAAGGCCTCTAGAAGGGCCTTAGGTCTACTCAATTAACATATGCAGTTGAACAAAGTTCTCAGATGGGTTCCCTGAACAATGAAGTTTGAGGGTTTCTGTTCTACAGGGCTCAAATGTGACCATGAACCTAAGGAGCCACCCAGGAAAAAGAGGCAGAATAGTGCCAAGTATTCTCAAAAGCTTTATTTGTTGTCTCTTCCCTATGATGCACACTTGGACTTTGTCAGGTCAGGTACTGTGAGCTGCGTCCCCTTTAAAAAACATTACACACGCTGGGCAGTGGTGGCGCACGCCTTTAATCCCAGCACTTGGGAGGCAGAGGCAGGAGGATTTCTGAGTTCAAGGCCAGCCTGATCTACAGAGTGAATTCCAGGACAGCCAGAGCTACACAGAGAAAGCCTGTCTGGGAAAAAAAAAGACTTATAACCACCTTTATCTGGTCATTTCATTGAAGGAAGAAAAAAACAAGATTTGTCTTTCTCACTGTCTGCTCCAGACTCCCCAGGGTGTTATCGCTGCTACCAGCTCTCCTAGAATGGCTCCCCCACCCTCTGCCTGATTAACTTCCACCCCTGTGCTAAGACAGTGGCTTTCAAACTTGGCCCAATACTTCAGAATCACCTGGGGAGCTTGTTAAGCTCACAAGTGTCCAGGAACTGCCACTGGGAATTCTGATTCAGAAGGTCTGGATAGCCTTGTCTTTAACAAGCACCTCAGATGTTTCTGATGCTGGCCAAAGTCAGAAAAGCTCTGCCTTCAAGATTCCAAAAGACATCTCAATATCAGGACACCTATCTGACCACCCAGTGCTATTAAGTGCATTTACAAAGTCCTATGCCGGGCTGGAGAGATGGCTCAGCAGTTAAGAGCACTGGCTGCTCTTCCAGAGGTCCTGAGTTCAAATCCCAGCAACCACATGGTGACTCACAACCATCTGTAATGGGATCCAATGCCCTCTTCTGGTGTGTCTGAAGACAGGTACAGTGTACTCACATAAAATAAATCAATCTTAAAGAAACAAAACAAAAACAAAGTCCTATGCCAAAAAGCCAGGAACTGTGTACTCTCTGCTCCCTCCACCACACACACAGTGGCACCTAGAGGACCCATAGTCATTGGCTCTAAAATCACAACACATATACAGAAGAGACAGAAAAAAGGGGTCAAGGAAGGAACACTGGAGGAAGAAAGACCTGGAGTTGGGGCTTTAAAATTCTACGTGGTGTTTTCCTCTTCACTGATATGACTGTTGTGAGCAAAGAACTTGGCAAAATAACCAGAGCAGTGCTTCATAACGGAAATTTGCAGACCTCACTGATGGTCTGCTCCCAACACATGTAATGGAGGGTTAACCCGGCAAGCAGTCTTAGCAAAGGAAACATCCTAAGGGAGAATCATGATGAGGTTTAGAGGTTGTTTTTTTGTTTTGTTTTGTTTTTTAAGATTTATTTCTGTTTAATATGTATGAGTGTCTGCTTGCATGAATGCATGTGTACTATGTGCCTGGTGCTCTTAGAGGCCAGAAGAGAGAGAGTCATATTCCCTGGAACTGTTGTTACAGGTTACAGACAGTTGTGAGCCCCCTTGTAGGTGCTGGGAACCAAACTTACATCCTCTACAAGAGCTGCACTGGATCTTAACCGCAGAGCCATCTATCCAGCCCTATCAAGTACTTAACTCTTGGTTACTTAAGACAAATCTACCCCTCCCTGCTCTTCACTGGGCCTCAGTAAACTGCTTATATTTTCCCTGAGACTCAAATTTCCTCATCTGGCAGGTTGTGGTGGCACACACCAGTAGGATTTGCTGAAGGAGGCAGAGGCAGGAGGATCACGAGTTCGAGGCCAGCCTGGGCTACACATTTTAAAGCTGGGCAGTGGTGGTGCAATCCTTTAATCCCAGCACTCGGGAGGCAGAGGCAGACAGACGGATTTCTGAGTTCGAGGCCAGCCTGGTCTACAAAGTGAGTTCCAGGACAGCCAGGGCTACACAGAGAAACCCTGTTTTGGAAAACCAAAAAAAGGGAAAGAAAGCCTGAGAGTTATGAACTGCTTTCCACAGGGGGAATGAGAAATACTGTTGACCAGGAGTACTATGGGAACTACTGATGACCTGGTGTAGGATGGGAACTACTGATGACCACGTGTAGTATGGTACTAGTACTGGTCTTATGTAACTGTTACTATGCTCTTAGCACCCCATTTCCCCCACCCCTTATTCATAATTTATAGGAGGAGGTCATTTGATTTGGGGAGATCATTTTGTTTACTTGCTTTCGAGGATGCTACAACATCCATTGTCTCTGTCTGTGGTGAGGGTAGGCACATATTTCTCTCTGGGTATTTTACCATTTGTTCTTTCCTGAATGCACCTCCCCTAGTCTAACCTTCTTCCTTCCTGCTTCCATTCCTTCAAGGAACACCTGAGCCTGCTCTCTGCTGAATAAGTTCAAACACTTTTCCATGGCTTTGCTAAAGAAAACTGAAGTTACTATTGAATCTGTTCGTTTTGCTTTCCCCCTTTCCCCATGTTTCAGCCATTCAGAAAGTCAATAATTTACTGTAAGACAACTCCAGGGCCTGGGAGTGTCTGTTTATACTTGTGCACTCGAAAGACAGTGCTCTGGAATGAGCGATGAGCTTCCTTATCAGGTACAGACAAGGGGCGCCTGGGAGGGAGCAGCCATCCGACCCTGCCTGACTCATCAGTGTTGCAATCTGAGAAATGGATTCTGGGCCTGTTTATCTCTGCCCCGGGGCAGGGCCATGCTTGACCGGAGGGGCCTCTGATCTCATAAGCAGCTTCTATAAGGCAAGAGAAGCTTGACAGAATATAGTGCTTCCAGCAAGACACTAAGATGAAACCAGTTATTTGGCAGAGTGAGTGGAAGAGGCCAACAAGAAACTAAAACAGTTCCTGAAATGGTCTATTAGTCCTTAAGGTGAATTTATAGCTGTTCCTACCCAGTATGAAAATCCCCCCCGCACCCCCAATAACAGCCTCCTATTTCCCATGGGATTATTCCTCAGAGAAAGCAGTTCATCCTGAGTTAACTCACTCTAATATCAGATTGCAGGTCTGGATCCCTTCAGGAGGTCATCACAGCTGCCATCTCTAATACTGTGGACCTAAACTGTAAAACTCTGCACTGGGGCCGGGCAGTGGTGGGGCACTCCTTTAATCCCAGCACTTGGGAGGCAGAGGCAGGCGGATTTCTGAGTTTGAGGACAGCCTGGTCTACAGAGTGAGTTCCAGGACAGCCAGGGCTACACAGAGAAACCCTGTCTCGAAAAACCAAAACCAAACAACCAAACAAAAAAGGAAATAAAAACCAAAAAAAAAACTGCACTGGGGACGTGGCTCTGTAGGTAGAGTGCTCATCATGTAAGCCGGAGGACCAGAGTTCAGATCCCCATGTAATATTCTGTGCACGAAATCTCAATGCTCTTGCAGCGAAATGGCAGCCAGAAAGCAAGAGAATCCACAGAAGCTCATGGGCCAGGTAGCCCAGTATTCCCAGAGGCAAGTAAAGAAGAGACAGTGCCACAAATGAGGTGGAAGGCAAGGACTGGTGTCCATGGCTGTATGCCTGAACTGACACCATGACTGCACACACACACACACATACACACACACAAATTAAAAAAAAAAAACAACAACAACAACAACTTTGGAGCTCACTTCAAGCGATCTCTTTATAACCTTGGTTGTAAGTGTCCTCAGGAGCTAAGGACCATGCAGCACGACTCAGTAGCAGCTTCTGTCTGGTTCATAGAGATGTTGCAACCTCTATAGCATCAGTCATGTGTGACATGTTTTGTCTACACACATGTCCACATGCAACCTCACACATACTCCCCAGCACCAAACCCGAGGGTGAGAAAGAAACCTGGGAATTACTCACACCTACATCTAGCGAGTGCTCTCCTGGGCAAGATGTCCTGGCTAGGGCCCTTGTGTCCTTTACTGGTGATACCCTGCCTTTTCTTTTCTACTGTGTCATCTCCCTGTTCTGGAGATATGGAGACCTCAAATCTCAGTTCTGCCTTTACTTAATCCCTAAGTGACCTCATCCAGCCTCAGAGCTTTATCTGCTAACCCTGCTGACTCCTGAGAAGAGACCTGTGATACAGGCCCATCCCCTTCAACTCCAGACAAATATACAGAAGTATACAGAATGCATTTCAGATGTAACCTTCTTTTCTCTTTTTCTTAGGTTTCTTTATCTAGGTAAATGGTAACTACCCCTCCTGCCTCCAATTTCCCAAGTCCTAGGTTACAGGGGCATGTCAACTGAATTGGCGTGAAATATTTATTTATTTATTTATTCATTCATTCATTTAGTGAGACAGATCATTACTCTGTAGCCCAGACTGGTCTTGAACTCTTGGCAATCTTTCTGTCTCAACCTCATGATTTCTGGGATGGGATTATAGGTATGATCCACATCAGGCCTGATAAAGATGAGCAATTTGTGTTCCACACATCGATCTAGGCACTCCATATATAGGAGTAAGTGACACAGATGAAACTCTGTCCATAGAGCATGTGCTGTGGTGGCAGGAGAGGACAGAGGACAGGGGATGCTGTTAAGTTCTGTGGAAGAAGGAAGTGGGAGTGACAGGGTCTAAGATAGGCAAGAGGGGTGGAAGCCCCAAAGCTATCCTCAGCTGCAAGAGCCCTGTCTCAAAGCAGGGGTTGGGGAGGTGACAAATTTGGTAGAGTGCTTACTGCATCAGTTTAAGAACATGAGTTTGGCCCTCAGAAATCACAGAGAAGAGCCAGGTAAAGTGGCTCAAGTTTGTTGTCAGAAAGACAGAATCTGGCTCTGAGGATAATCAATGGACTCTGGGTCCCAGTCAGAGATCTGTCTCAAAAATAAGGTAGATGGCACCTAGGAGGAATAACACTTAAGGTTGTCCTGTAGTCTCTGTATGCATGTACATACATGTGCCCCTACACACACACACACACACACACACACACACAGAGAGAGAGAGAGAGAGAGAGAACTGGCAACAAAGAACTAATACCCCCCACCAGTCCCTTCTCTCAGCAGTCAGCTTTGGGTTGCTGAGGTGGCTTTGCCACATAAACCTGTTGACCTGAGTTCAAGCCCCAGAACCCATAGTGGAAGGAGAGACTACTTGACTACTTGCAACTTGCATCCTGACTATCACATTGATACCGCCTAGAGTTGTTAGTCTCATTAATAAAAGAATTTAAGAGCGGGCTCAAAGAGAAAGGCAAGGACAATTTTATTATTTAAGCCCCAGTGCAGGCTAACTTTAAATGTCAGGGCAATGGAATAAAGAAGGGGGGAAAGCTATTTAAGCTAACATGTAGGTCAGACACATGGCAGGCTGACAAGCAGTCACACCATGGGGAGGAAGGCTTAGACCAAAGGCATGACAGGGCATGGGGTGTGTGTGGGAGGGGGGGTCCAAAGTGTTAGGGAAGCAGGCTAGCAAAAAAGATGAAGAAACAGAAAATTTATGATTTTCTGAATAATTGAAAAAGAACAGAGAGATAGATACAAGCGAAATGGATGAACTGCTATGGACCTGTAGCCCAGTAGGCTACTGCACTGGGAGTGAGATTATGGGTAAGACCAGTACAGTACCTCACTAAAGTACCAGTTATTCCACCTCTCTCTCTAGCGTGGCTTAAAGTGAGCCCACCTCCTAGAAGTAGCCCTGGGCAGAGCAATGGTCCAGCCCATCTTGAGTATTGGATGGATATACACCAGGGCCAGAGTTTCCATTATCTTCCTCTACCATTTCTTTAACTATTTATTTTATGTGTGTTTACACCACATGCATGCTTAGTACCATCAAAGGTGAGAAGAAGGCACTGGATCTCTGGAACTGGAGTTACAGATGGTTGTGAGCTACCACATGAGTGCTGGGAATCAAACCAGGGTCCTCTTGAAGAGCAGCAAGTGCTCTTATCCACTGTGCCATCTTTCCAGCCCCTCTATTCTCTTGGTCAGAAATTTTTTCTACTCTAAGATGTGCACCAGGCATGTATGTTCCTGCACTCACACATACTCCCCTCTATATCACACACACACACACACACACACACACACACACACACACACACCAGGCCAGGCAGTGGTGACACAGGCCTTTAACCCCAACACTTGGGAGGCAGAGGCAGGCAGGTCTCTAAATCTGAGGCCAGACTGGTCTACAGAGAGTTTTAGGATTGCCAAGACTACATATAGAAACTCTGGCTAGAAACACAACAACAACAACAAAAAACCCACAATAAATAACATTTAAAAGGAGATGCCTCAGTGAGTAAAGGCACTTGTAACCAAACTTGGAGACCTGAGTTCTAGCTTTGGGACCCAGATGATGTTAGGAGAACATCAACTACCACGGTTGTCCCCTCACCTGCAGTATGTCCCCTGACCTACACAGCAACTCCCCCCAATAAATTAATTAAAATGTAAGGAAAAATTTGTTTAATTGGTTCTTCCCAAAGTTCTCTTCAAAGTAGCAGGAAGTTTTATATGTACTGAGTGCCTCCCTTGAATCAGGCACAGGGCCAGGGTGTGATATTTACAACCTAACAGCCTGCAGGATGGATGAGTGTTCCCAGAAGTTAAACAACTTGCCCAGGGTCACACAGAAAGGAAGTGGAAACATCAGAAGATATCAATTCATTGGTTCTAGAGTTACCTCACTGTTAACTCCAATAAAAAAAATCATTTTTAGGTGTTGAAGAACTCATTCTGTCTCACACTCCATCCAAATTCCACTTTCTTCATGACACTGAAGACACACCTCCTAACCTCAGCTGGGACTGAAGAGAAGGCTAGTGGCCAAGAGCACTGACTGCTCTTCCAGAGGACCCGAGTTCTGTTCCCAGTATCCATGTTAAGCACCCCAGCTCAAGAGGATTTGGCATCCTCTTCTGACCTCTGTGGACTTACACACACATATACACAAATGAAAAAAAAAAAAAAAAAGACTTCCAGACCATTGTAAACCAAACTAATTTATTTATTTGGAAGAGGAAATGCTCTAAAGCCCCTGACTATTTTTATTCACACCTATTGACCACCAGCAAGACAATACTTCCCCCTATATATCCATCAATCCCGTTATCCCCAACATCTTTCTGTTGCAGGATATTTGATCACACTGTGAACCCTGAGATTGTGTTGTTTACCAGAAAAACCTGTTTATAGTTGTGGTATGGCTCAGCCTTAGCACACACCTTTAATCCCAAACTATGGAGGTAAAATTAGTTTATAGAAAAAAACACCCAGCCGGGCACTGGTGGCGAAAGCCTTTAATCCCAGCACTTGGGAGGCAGAAGCAGGAGGATTTCTGAGTTCGAGGCTAGCCTGGTTTACAGAGTGAGTTCCAGAACAGCCAGGGCTACACAGAGAAACCCTGTCTCGAAAAACCTAAATAAATAGAGACAAAACAAAAAAACCCAAACCAAAAGAGAGAGAGAGAAACATTTTACAGAATAGTAAGATATGCCCAACTCTCACCAGAAGAGAGAGAAAAGGGAAGCTATCTAAGGAGCAGCACAGAGAGGAGGCAGTTTTACTGGGACAGTTGTACAGAGACAGGGTGCAGAGAGAGAACAAGCTAGGCACAGGTGAAGGCAGAAGGAACCAGAGAGCAAGAAGGAGCCAGAAGATTAGAACATACTGCCAAAGTTAGTATGAGGCCAGAGTAATTCAGTCAGAAATGGAGAGAAGCCAAATTGAATCAGTCAACTTGGAGAGGAGTTTTGAGCCAGAACAGCTGAGTTGAATCAGCCAGTCAGAGATCAGGAAGAACTAGGAAGGGGTGAGCTTATTCAGTAGCAAATTTCAGGCTGGAAACACTCTAGGCCTAGATTAGACTGTACAGAGGCAAGAAGCTTCCAGGACTAGGCCTAGGTTAGCAGACAGAGGCAGTAAGCTGAGACAACGACTATATCAGACGAATAAAGTTACTTTAACGTCTTCACCTACCCTGAACCTCCCACCTCTACAGGAACCCCGTCTTGCCTTTCTGGTCCTGTTCATGCCCACCACTCTCACCCTAAAAATTCTAATGAGATTGTCCATCATTCAACCATCTATTTAAATGGTTCCAGGACCCTTGAAGATACAGAATATACAGATGCTCAAAAGTCACTGATATAAAACAACATGTAACTTGCATAGCCACTCCCAAATTTTATCTACTGGTTTACCTTTTAGACCCGGGCTTGCGCCGGGCAGTGGTGGCGAACGCCTTTAATCCCAGCACTCGGGAGGCAGAGGCAGGTTGATTTCTGAGTTCGAGGCCAGCCTGGTCTACAGAGTGAGTTCCAGGACAGCCAGGGCTACATAGAGAAACCCTGTCTCGGAAAAACAACAACAACAAAAACAAAAAGACTGGGGCTTGCTATGCTGGTCTGCTTCAACTTCCTGAGTTGCTAAGACCATAGGCTCAATAGGTCCTCACCTTCTCAAACCTTCAGTCATCTCTAGATTAGTTTTATTTTTTAATTTTTTTTTTTTTCAAGACAGGGTTTCTCTGTATAAATCAGGAGAGAGAAACCAGCCAGGAACACATGGGAACAGAGAGAAAGAGAAAGAACTGGAGTGGCAAGCAGGCCTTTCACATGTCACCCGCACTTAGCGTCAGGTAATGGTGTCAAGCTATGACGTAAACCATTGCTCCTCCCTGGGAGGAGGCTAGCGGAATCGTCTGTAAGCTAACATAGGTGCTAGAATGCAAATTCAGGCCCTCATGTTAGTGCCACAAACGTTCACCCACTGCCTCATCTTGCCAGTCTTCCAGATATTTAGTTTAAAAATGTACTCAAAGCTCTATCAACTGTTAACATTTCGTATCACTTGTCTTACCTACACTCATGCAGGAATGTGTGTGTGTGTGTGTGTGTGTGTGTCTTTTGATCCCCCCCCCCAGGCTTTTTTTTTTTTTTTTTTGGTTTTTTGGAGACAGGGTTTCTCTGTGTAGCCCTGGCTGTCCTGGAACTCACTCTGTAGACCAGGCTGGCCTCGAACTCAGAAATCTGCCTGACTCTGCCTCCCGAGTGCTGGGATTAAAGGCCTGCTTCACCACTGCCCGGCTCCCCAAGTCTTTTTTATTTCTTTCCTTTCTTGTTCTATTATTGTTTCTTGTTTAATTGATTCATGGTTAGTTTAGTAGGTTATTTTCGATGTCAACTCCAACTACATGTTAAAATCCAGGTCAATTTGAGCGACATGTCTCAGGACAATTTGAGCCTTTGGAGACAGCAATATCAGTCTGGGCTTTCTCCATCATTAGCTGTGTGGCCTCCTTCAGTTTCCTTTGTACAGGAAGGCTGATCCATGGTGGCCTGGTTATCAGACTTAAGTAAGCACTCAAAAGTGAATGGTTGTCACTCATTTAAGTATTTCTCAAAAAATGCAGTCTGGCCGAGCAGTGGTGGCGCACGATTTAATCCCAGCACTCGGGAGGCAGAGGCAGGCGGATTTCTGAGTTCGAGGCCAGCCTGGTCTACAGAGTGAGTTCCAGGACAGCCAGGGCTACACAGAGAAACCCTGTCTCGAAAAACAAAAACAAACAAACGAAACAAAAATGCAGTCTGAAGTGCCCAACTAGTCATAAGACAGTAATAACTTATCCTTATGGATCCTTTGGGTCTTTGCCCCCCCTACATCTCGCCCTTCAACTGCCCTTTAACCCTATGGTATATGCACAACAGGCGTTAATAAATGCTTGTTAGTAATTAACTGAGAAATTCTACCCTGCCACACAAAAACCTGCACACATGTGTATAAAGCAGTTATTCGGAATATTCAGGCTATTCAAAATAGCCATAAAGTAGAAAAACTCTAATGTCCAAGTTGATGAATGAATGAAATAAACATGGTGTGTCCCATACACTGGAGTCTTATTCAGCAATAAAAAGAAAAGCACAGACACATGCTATATCACCTCTAACCTCATGCATGCCAGGCAAACACTCTACCAAGAAGAAGCATTTCTTTTCTTTCTTTTCTTTTTCTTTTTAAAAAATAAAGCAGCTTCCTCTTCTGTAGTGTCTGGTGTGTGTCAACTTGACACACGCTAGAGTTATCAGAGAGGAAGGAGCCTCAGTAGAGGAAATGCCTCCATGAGCTCCAGTTGCAAGGCATTTTCTCAGTTAGTGATCAGAGAGGGAGGGCCCAGTCCATGGTAGGTGGTTTCACCCATGGGCTGGAGGTCCTGGAGTCTATAAGAAAGCAGGCGAAGCAAGCCCTAAGGAGCAAGCTAGTAAGCAGCATGCCCCATGGCTTCTGCAGCAGCCCCTGTCTCTGGGTTCCTGCCCTGTTGATGTCCTGACTTCCTTTGCCGATGAACATCGATACGGAAGTGTAAGCTGAAATAAACCCTTTCCTCCCCAAGTTGCTTTGGTCATGGTGGTTTTTGTTGCATCAACAGAATCCCTAACTAAGCCATCTCCCTTGCTCCATCAGGGACAGAGGTTGACAGTGACAGGCCTCAGAGGGCCTTTATCTCTTCATTTTCTAAGAAAAACCAAAGCCTTCTTTGGGGGAGCATACTGCTTTTCTGCCAGCATTTCCCCACAAATGTACATCTAGCCCTTTCCTCCCAGCCTTCAGCTGTTTCAGGTCAAGGTCCCCTAAAAGCATCTGAGGCCACTAGTCGTAGCCAAGGGTTACGACTTGGGCGTGAACACAGCATCTCTGTCTTACAGGTACTGGACAGTTGAATTGGCTCCAGGTCTCTTCTACACCTTGAGCCACTGCTGCACTCCTCCCCATGGGTTCTGCATCAAAAGTAGCCGTCTGTGCTTAAAAGGCAGAATGTGTGAGTTCGAGGCCAGCCTGGTCTACAGAGTGAGTTCCAGGACAACCAGGGCTACACAGAGAAACCCTGTCTCGAAAAAACCAAAACCAAACCAAACCAAACCAAACCAAACAAACGAACAACAAAAAAAGGCAGAATGTGTGGAATCAGGGCTTCCACCTTCCATACTCTATCTGGCTGGACTCTGAGAAGCTGAGAACCAGGCCTGGCTGGTGGTGCACACTTGTAATCCCATCATTTAGGAGGCAGAGGTTCAGAGCCTTGAGGACTAAGGAATTAAAGGTTAGCCTCTGCTACATAGTTCAAAATCAGCCTGCATTACATGCTACTCTGTGTCAAAAACAAACAAATAAAAATCAAAAGAGCCAGGCATGGCACTCCAAGCAGTTCCAGGCAAGCTTGGACCAGTTAGTGATACCCTATCTCAAAATAAAAGGTAAAAAATGGTCTGAGGGACTTTGCTCAGTTGTTGGGAATTTCCTGATATGCAAACACATAGATACATAAGTAAAACAAAGTGGAAGTGGACTCATAGCCTGTAATCCCAGCAGTTAGGAGGTGGGGGAGCAGGGGGAGCAGGAGTCCAAGGTCATTCTCAGCCATATAACTAGTTTGAGGCCAGCCTGAGCTACATGAGATGTCTCAAAACAAGCTAAAACAAAAAACCCTAAAAAGAAAAACAAATAACAAGTAAACAAATTAAAAGCAAGGTTTGAGAAGATGGAAATGGTATACCAGTCCTAAGAGATCTTCCCAATGTGACTGGTACACTGTATGTGTGTGCCATGCCCCATACATATGTACAAATATTATGTACCTGTGAAAAATAAAGCCCAAGTCTTTTCCTTTTCCCTTCATTGTTGATGTTTCCTTGCCTCAGAAGCAGCATGGAGGGAGACTTCGAAGCCCTTCCCTAAATTACCTGCTGACTTTCCCTTGGGGCTGCTCCCCTGCTGCCTCGACCCTCTCTAGATAGTTCTTGTTTTCTGGAAAGACACCTGGGCCCCAGGCCTCCCTCCTCCCCTGGGGTGCTCCCTCCTCCCCTGGGATGCTGGTTTTCAGTGTCAAGTGATTCGCTCTGGTGCCTCTGCCTTCAGTGGAGGCTCTGTTCCCCAATATGTGGCTTGGGTTTTGATTTCCTGAGAGGGAAGCCTTCTGGGATGGAAGGATTTTACAGTGAGGAAGGATTCCAACACATGCTGGGTGGCCTGGGCTTCATTTTGCTGGGGACATTGCCGGGCGCATAGGTGGGGAATAATCTCCCAAACTTCTTTACCCAAACCGCTCAAGGGAGGGGGTGCTCAGGACCTCAGGCCTCCTCTCCCTCCTGGCAAGGCTGGTATTGGTCCCCCATGATTATCAGCCAGTTAAAACTTCTGCCTGCCCCAACCCCTTAAGACTGTGTTTGTGGTTCCCTGCTACACTTCTGATTTCTACCCCAAATCCTTGTAGGGAGGGAAAAGGGGTGCAGTGGCTGCTGGGAATACCTGTCTCCAGGGCAGAAGAGGCAAGGCACGGTCTTCAGGGAACTTCTGCCCCAGTCTCAGCTCCCGTTTGACATCTTTCACTGCTCTCCCAGGGACTTGCTTCCCCCTGAGGCCTTGGAATGGCATGCTCCTTGCTTAGCCTTGGGAGCATTACATGAAGTTCATCTGCATGCCTGCCACACCCTTACAAGGCCTCCAAACTGGAGGAAGTGTTTTAAAAACTGTTTCCGAGGGACTCTAATTTATAAGACCAAGGGCGTGATCCTACTTCACAGGGCCTTTGTCCTTCCTTCCTAACCCTGAGACAGAGAAAAGTGGACTGTTGGGGGAAAGCCAGACTCTGAAAGAAAACACAGCTGAGTGTGCTACCTCCACTGTAAGCCCAGATCTTGAGCTGAGGCAGGAGGATCACCATGACTAGCCTAGGCTACAAAGTGAATTCCAGGCCAGTTTGGACTACAGAGTGAGATCCTATCTCAAAAAATGATACAAACAAACAAACAAACAAAAAATCAACTACAACTGCTTTTTGATTTTTTCTTTTTCTTCTCATTTTAAATTTCTATTTATTTATTTGTTTGTTTTTTCAAGACAGGGTTTCTCTGTGTAGCCTTGGCTGTCCTAGAATTCACACTGTAGACCAAGCTGGCCCCAAACTCATAGATATCTGCCTGCCTCTGCATCCCAAATGTAAGATAAAATGTATAAGCTACCACACTTGGCTAAATATATATAATTTCCCCACCCTCCCTTGTCCACTATGTTGTTTTGGGGTTTCCTGTGCTATAAGAATTCAACTCAACAGCACTTGTTCCCACTCCTGCTTTCTCTCATCACTGTTGGACTGACTCTGCCTTTGACAGACAAATGCATTTGCTTGATAGTTCCCTTCTCTGAGAAGCCTGCCCCTGGCTGAATGATGTAGCTCTCCCCTTTCCCGAAATTCACCCAGGTGGGACAATTTTACTTCTAAGTCATGCATAGATGTGTCTTTGCTTAGCATTGATAGGGACTCTTTCCAATTATAGTTCAAGAGTTTGCTTCCCAAAGATGATCAATAAGTAACTCAAGGAGGGCTGGGGATGTGGCTCAGTTGGTGGAACATTTGTATATGCTCAAAGCTCTGGGTTTTCATCTCCAGCAAGATATAAAGCCAGGTATGGTGGCAAATTCTTGACATCCCATCACTCCAGAGGTAGAAGCAGGAGGATCTGAAGCTCAAGGCCACCCACCCTCAGCTATGTCATGATTTGGGGGCTAGCCCGGGCTACATGAAATGCTTTCTCAAATGATAAGGCCAGGTGCGCTGGGCAGTGGTGGTGCACGCCTTTGATCCTAGCACTTGGGAGGCAGAGGCAGGTGGATTTCTGAGTTTGAGGCCAGCCTGGTCTACAGAGTGAGTTCCAGGACAGCCAGGGCTACATAGAGAAACCCTGTCTCGAAAAAACAACAACATAGGCCAGGTTGGGGAGGAGTTCAATAATGATATGAATGACAATTCATATCATTATTGGTAGGACCTACTTTTCAGAAGTACATGAGTTAGTTATCAGGTAGCTTTCTCTCAAACCCTGCTGGTTTGATTTGGGAACCCTTGAGCTTGCCCACACAGATGGCTGGAATTAAACTTCTCTCACTCAATAATGAACCCCATTGTCTGTTATGAGATCACTGAGTACCTTTCTAAGCAGTAGACTGTGTCCCAGGAAAGGGATGAAGAACTTGGTCCCCAGTCCTAAGAGAGATCTGGTGGAGGGGCCCTCCTCAGGCTATGTCCTGCTGGGAGCAGCCCTCTCTGTTGTCACCTAGGCAAAACAGACTCATTCTAGTCCAAGTAGAGGCACTGAGTGGAAGGGCAGCTGGAAGTCAGAAGCTGTGGTGATTATATTTAGTCAGTTCATTAACACGTTAAAGCCAGGGTTTGACAGGCAAAACAAAACCAAAAGACTGTCCCTCCCCCTAGCTCCCCCCAAACCCCCATACTCACAAGCAAAGGAACCAGCAAACAACCTGCCTAACCACATGCTCTCCCAACACTTTTTCTGTATTTGTGAAATTATTAACTTTATTTTTTGAAACAGGATGTCGAGTAGCCCAGGCTGGCCTTAGACTCGCTCCATATTTGAGGATGACCTTGAAATTACAAATTTCTTGCTTCTACTTCTTTAGTGCTGAGGTTCTAAGCATGACTCACCATACCTGGCTTCTGCAGCACCGGAGGTCAGGTCCAGGGTTAGGCAAGCACTCCACAAAATGTCTAGCCTAAGATTGTTGACATTTTAACTTCTGACTGCCCAGAATCAGAAAGATCTAATTGCCTAGTTTGACCAGAGAACTGATCTTCACAGGTAGCCAAGATTAGCTGCACATTAGGAAAAATTCCAGTAACAAACATCCCACCTTGTAGAAGCTTCTCCCATAGACTAAGGGGGGGGGGGAGAGGATGTGCATTTTTCATGCTTCAGAAACCAGGAATGCTGTCAGCACAAATGAGGGCCAGAGGTCCTGGGGTTTAAGCCTCCTAGTGCTGCCCGTAAGTACAACATTTAGGGAGAGCTTTGAATGCCTTGAACAATTCATTCACTCATCCAGCATCTACTGAGCACCCGTCTTGGAGCACAGAGTATCTGCCCTGATCAGGGAGACTTCAACATCCATGATTTCAATGCAGGCAGAACCTTCCCTCTGCCTTACTTTCTCTTCTCTGGTTAAGAGAGGTCAGTGCTCAGGATAGGAGCGGAGTCATGCGCTGAGAATCCACTCTATTTTTTGTTGCTACTGTGGATTCCACAGTAGCAACTGGGCAGGTAGCACATGCCTTTAATCCTGGTACTTAGGAGGCAGAGGCAGGAGGATCTCTGAGTTTGAGACTAGCCTGGGCTACAGAGAGAGTTTCAGGACAGCCAACGTTACACAGAGAGACTCCCCCCCCACACACACACCCACACATACCAAGAAAGAAAGAAAGAAAGAAAGAAAGAAAGAAAGAAAGAAAGAAAGAAACAAGGGAAGGCAGGCAGGCACTTTTCCCCTCCAGGGAGGGTAAGGTAAGCAGGCCTCAGTTTTTTTTCTCCAAGAGTTTATAATATGAAAAGATGAGGGACTTGTGTGATCTGTCAGTGAAGATTAGATTTTATGATTCTAATAAAAGGTTGGGAACACAGGTACTGCCCAGACTGCCTACCTAAGCTCAGTTCTTAGATCCACAGGGCAGAAGAAAAGAAGGGACTGAAGGAGCTGAGGGAGTTTGCATCCCCAGGGAGGCAGCAACAGTGGCAACTGGCTTGACACCCCCCCTCTCCCCCCCACTCCTGGAGACTGATCCACTAACCAAAGAATGCACATGGAGGGACCCACGGTGCTGGCCACATATGCAGCGGAGGAGGGTCTTGTTAGACATCAGGGGGAGGAGAGGCCCTTGGGCCTGAGGATGTTAGATCCCCCAGTATAGGAGAATGTCAAGGAAGGAAGACGAGAGTGGGTGGGTGGGTGGGAGAATACCCCCATAGTGGCAGGGGGAGGGGGGAGGAAATGGGGAGGTTCCAAAGGGGAGATCTGGAAAGGGGGAAACATTTGAAATGTAAATAAAGTAGGAAAAATAAAAATAATAATAAAAAAAAGTAAAAATAAATCTTTATTTTTTTATTTATATTTTTTTGGTTTTTCAAGACAGGGTTGCTCTGTGTAGCCCTGGCTGTCCTGGAACTCACTCTGTAGACTAGGCTGGCCTCGAACTCAGAAATCCACCTGCCTCTGCCTCCCAAGTGCTAGGATTAAAGGCGTGCACCACCACTGCCTTGCAAAAATAAATCTTTATATAATTTCTCATTTCTCTTTCCTGAAAAGGTGGGTTTGAGAGTTGGATGACCAGGAAGCCTGCAAAGTGAACAGCAGCTTGAACCCGAGAGGGCTCCAGGACCAGAAGGGGGAGTAGGTGGCTGGAAGCCTTGGGACTGAGGGACAGGGACAGGGATGCTAAAGAGCCAGACCCATGGGGCTAAGTCCTCAAGCTAGAGCAGGAAGCTGGAACAGGAAGCTGCAGGGGCCTCTGGGTGGGGACCACTACAGAACAGCTACACAGGCCATAGAGCAGAATCAGAGAGCCAGGGTCTCCTGCTATATCCCTGGGAGTCTGGGGGACCCTTCCAGATGCCCAGGGCAGAGCAATGGTCTATAGGAGCAGACCTACTTCTGGAATGATTGATATCAGACTGTCTGTCCTCCACACAGGCAGGTGGACTTGAGGTCAAGTGTTGGCTGAGCAGCTGAGTGAGATCTTGTCTCAAAATAAAAGGAAGAAAAGGCTGGGGATATAGGTCAGGGGTGGAGTACTTACCTAGCATACATGAAGCCCTGGCATCAGTACCCAGAATAATATTGATAATAGGAGCTAAAGAGACCACTCAGCAGTTTAGAGAACTTGTTGCTCTCACAGAGGACCTGGGGTCAATTCCCAGAATCCACATGGTGGCTCACAACCATCTCTAACTCCAGTTCCTGGAGACTGAACACCTTCTTCTGACTCTGATAGGTACAAGGAACACAAACAGTGCAAGTACACATATACATGCAGGCAAAATGTTATATATAAATACACACACACACACATTTTAAAATAATAAAGACATTGAAGTGAATGTAGCCTTATTTGGAAGAAGAGTCTTTGCAGATGTTCTCAAATTTAGGCTCTACTAGACCAAGATGACTTGGAATCCAGTGACTGGTCACCTTATAAGAGCTGGTGCTTGAGTGTGGTGGCGCACACTTAGGAGACAGGAGCAGACAGGAGCAGACAGATCTCTGTGCATTGTCTACAAGTTTCAGGCCAGCCAGAGCTACACTATGAGCAGGAAAATCACTGGGGGTGGCTCAGTCAGTAAAGTGCTTGCTGTGTAAACACGATTGGCAGGGCAGTGATTGTAATCCTAGAGCTAGTGGGGCAGATACAGTAGGATCCTGGAGTTTATGAGAAGCTCCCACTCAAAAAAAAAGAGAAAGAAAAAAAAGAAAAGAAAGGTGTGGCACAGTTGAGGAACACCTGATGTCAATCTGGCCCATGTACGCATATACACTGAAGGAAAAAAGAAAGGAAATTGAGACACTCATGCTGGGAAGAACACTATGACAACAGCGGCAGAGGTGGTAGTGGGGTGACCACAGAGGCTGAGAAGAGGCCGCCCTGTTACCTTAAGCCGCCTCATTTTGTGCAAGTTGATTACAGCAGCCACGGGAAACATTTTTCAGCTGTTTTGTGGCTGGAGAAGGAAAATGCAGAATCCTACTCTCTTAGTTTATTTTCCTGTTGCTGTGACAAAACATTCTGACAAAAGCAATTTGCGGGAGAAGGGCTTTGTTTGGGCTCCCAGTTCGAGGGTATTTATTGTCCATTGAGGTGGAGACATCAGGGCAGCAGGAGTTTAAGGCAACCCCAAACAGGAAGCAAAGGGCATGAACTCTGAAGCCCAGCTAGCTTTCTCCTGTTTACGTAGCTCAGGACCCTAGTGTGGGTTCTCCAGCCTGCAGTTAACCTAATCAACATCATCCCTCATCCACATGCCCAGAAGTACAGTAAACCCTCAGTGTATCAGGGGCTTTGTTGTTTGGTGATTTCAGAACAGATCCTGCCTACAACACTGAGCAAGCAGCACTATCAATTTAGTGGGTCACTTCTGCCATCCAGGTGGAATATTTGTCTTCTGTCTCTCCAAATCCCTCTCATCTCTGTCATGGACACCACTACTGTTTAACTAACCCCAAAGCCACCAAGTGTTTTTACTCACTGTGCTTTCCAGCCCTCCCACCCCTCCTCCCTCTCTTCCTTCCTTCCTTTCAGTCAGAGGTTTGCTATCTAAGCCCAGTGTCCTCACTTGTAGTCCCTCCTACTTCAGCCGCCCAGTGCTTGGATCTTAAACCTGGTTATTCAAACAGCCTTTAACTTTACATCTCTAACAGGCCTCTTTCCCCAGGCACCAGACTCATCTATTGACAGTTTCCTTCCTTCTAGCATTATACTGTGAGCATAGATTCTGTGGGTCAAAAGTTTACACAGATCCTTGTGGGAAAGACTTGTTTCTGCGGAATCAGCCTGTGCCTGGGCTAGGGTGACTCAAAGGTAGAACTGTCCCCCAGAGTGCCAACATGGGGCCTCTTTACTCATACTCACTTATGAGTTGTGCTTTTGGAAATGGATGTGTCATTGCCTAGATAAATAGCATATTCTTTTTTAAAAATTAATTTATTTTATGTGCATGACTATTTGTGCCACATGCACGCTTGGTGCTCAAAGGGGTCAGGAAATGGAGTTGAATCTCCTGGAACTAGATTTATGGGTATTTGTAAGCTGCCATTTGGATGCTGGGAACAACTTGGGTCCTCTGTAACACAGACAAGTTCTCCTAACCGCTGAGTCATCTCTGTAGCATGCTACATTCTTTTTGAACGGTAGAAGACTGGAATGTGGTTTTGCTATCTAACCCAGACTGACCTGGATACTAGCTTATAGCCTAAACTGGCATCAAATTCATGACAATCCTCCTGCCTTAGCCTCCTGAGTGTTGGGATTGCAGCATTCTTTGGTATCTACCTGGTAACTGTTGAGAAATTCCTCATTAACTTTACAAGACTTCAATTCCCTCTGCCTCTCTCCCTCAGTCAGAAAATACACATATGCACACACACATGCACACATGCACATACACATATATCAAACTTGTGTTGCTCCTGATCATTAGCCAATGAATAAAATGAAGATTCTTGCTTGTTTTGAAACAGGATTATAGGACCCTAGACTGACTTTGAACTTGCTATGTAGCTGAGGATGATGTTGAACTCCTGATTCTGTTGCCTCATACCTCTCAAGTGCTGGAATTAACAGCTATGGCTACCATACCTGGATATAAGATTTTTTAAAATGTATTTAATGTAGACATATTACTGTGCTCGAGAAGCTTTTAACACACTAAGAGGAAAACAAAATCAAGTCAATAAATGGTCTTATTTATTTAGGTTTTGTGAGACAAGATCTTACTCTGTAACCCAGGGTTGCCCCAAACTCATGATGGTCTTCTTGACTCAATTACAGGCAAAAATTACACTTAAAGGCCACCATAATAAATTAAGTGCTTTCAGAAACACAAACAGTTGGGCAGTGGTGGCACATGCCTTTAATCCCAGCACTCAGGAGGCAGACTCAGCTGATCTCTAAGTTTGAGACCAGCATGGCTTACAGAGCCAGTTCCAGTCAAACTTTATCTCAGAAAAACTTTGTTTAAAAAAAAAAAGAAAGAAAGAAAAGAAAAAGAAAATAAGAAAAAGAAACACATACAGAGATAATATTAAATTCTGAGATAGAATTAACAAAGATATATCTGTGCCAGTGCTTGCAACCTCACTATCCTCCCTAGCTCAGCCCAGTGTTAGAGTCTTCTTGGAATCAGTTTTGTAGACAAGAAACTCAGAGAAGTCACGGGGTGTTTCTGTCATGAGGAGGTCCTAAGGATGGGATCGCACTCAGAGACTCAGTAGCTAGTCTGGGCAGCAGTGGGAATAATGCCCATTTCCGTCTCTCCTAGTTATCTGGAGAATATGATTTAAGGGCTTCCAGAACCCCCTTCCATGTCCCAAGTACACATAAGAGAGAGAGAGAATTCCTGGGGACAGAGAGGTAACAGAGTAAAACTTATCCTGCTCCAGCTCCTATATTCCACCCTGAAATCTGGATATTCAGAGGGCAAAGGAGAGCCCATTACAGGTTTCAAGGCCAGTCAGGAAGAGTGGTTACCATGAATGCACCAGCCCTGCCCATGTCTACCTTCTCTCTTCATCTGCTTCTTCTCCTTCCTTTTTCATTTAAACCTATGTGCATCTTTGTGAAGCAAAGGACCACAGAAATAAGAGGCCCATGGGTAATTTGGGGTGATATAATTATTGTGAACAGATTAGACAGGAGAAACTTGAAAATGGAGGTGGGTGTTAAAAAGAAGCATGCAGAGTTAGTTGTGAATACCTGCGATCCCAGTACTCCGGAGACCAAATCAAGAGAGTGAGAGTTCAAGACCAGCTTGGACTATACCGTAAATTCCAAGTCAGCCTGAGGTTACATAGTGAGACACTATAACCCAGCTAAAGTAAACACTGGACATGTAGTCAGCCCCTGGGAGGTGCTGAGGTGGCCAACCACCCTTACATGAAAAGAACAACTGCATTCTAGCGGTTCTGATGACCTAGAAGAAGAGACAATGGTTGAGGCATGGTACAGGCAGGGTAGATTTCCCCATTAGAAATTTCTGAATTCAGTACAGAAAATACTCCAGCCCAGGGCTTGGAGGGGTGGATCAGCACAGTGCTTGCTAAGCATGCATGAGGATGGCGTTTGGATCCTCCCACATAGATGCCCAGTAGGTCTAATTCCAGTCTTGCAAGGCAGACACAGGGTCTCCAGAGCAAGCTGGCTGGTCAGAGTAGCTATATGAGCGAGCTCTGAGATTGAGAATTCCTCAGCGAGGAAGCTGGGTGAGTATGGAAGATGATCCCAGACACCCACCTCAGGGGGCCACATGCATGGGCATATGTGCCCACACAAATGCAACACATGTAACACACACACCACACACACACACACACACCACACACCTTACAAACACAACAAAACAAACTCTGCAGCCTACATCCTCCTCCCAGGCCTGCTCCTTGTCCTGGGGTCCCTGCATGTGTTTGACTGACTTGGGGTACAGGCTTCTGTCCTGCCCTCATCCAAACCAGTTCTCCAGTCCCGTGGGCTCCCCTGAAGGAAGTCCCTTACCTCTTGCTCGTATTAGTCTGGTCCTCTTTACTTCTGGCTCAGACCTCATCTGGCATAGGAACTGCCCACCTGACCTCTCTTCTTCCAGGGTGCCTTCTGATTTAACATTTATACAGCTCTCATCTTCCTACCTTCCTAGACCTGGGGTGCCATCTCTCAGATCAAAACCCCTGAATATCTCAGGTCAAGACCCCTGCGTAGGTTCCATCTGTAGCTGGAGACATGTGTAGATATTTATGATGGGCTTAGAGTGGAAACTAAAGGTCCCCACCCAAAAAGAAAGACCATTCCCTGATGACTAATAAAGCCTGGCACAAGGTTAGAAAGAAGGCTCAACCGTTGAGAGCACTGTCTGCTCCTTTAGAGGACGCAGGTTTGATTCGAGGCACCCACAGGGTGGTTCATTGTCACCAGATGCCTGCCGTCTTCTGGTCTCCTCGGACACTTCATGCTCGTGGTGCACAGACATACACTCATATACATAAAATAAAATGAGAAAATAACAAAGTCCAGAGCAGTAGCTGGGACACAGTATCAGACCCTACCAAGGCAGGAAGTGGTAGCTGCATGGTTGCATGTACACTGAACCACTTGATTCCAGAAGACCTCGGATCATGTCTTCCCCCAGCTTAATAAATGCAATCTGACCCCGTTGCCTTGGGATGAACGCCTCACTCCTTCGTCCGAGTGGTCATTTGCCATCTGAGCTCACCTAATCTTCCAGTTTCCACCCCCCTTGTCCACCTCCCCAGTTCTCTGCTTCCAGGGTCTTTGAACTCCTCTGTTCTGAACTGACCTTGACCTGTTGAAGTTGCTGCCATCTGCCCCTGCCCCTGCTGTTTTTCCTTCTGGATGGTCTTCCCACCCACAGTTCCCAGCAAACATCCTTAAGGCAGCCTTTCCCTGGACACTCCTAAGTCTTCCAGGCTTACGTTTATAGTCTGCTATCATTTATATATTTGCCTTCTCCTCTTTCTATTTTGTATATTTCAGGGGTCAGCCCCTTCCCTGTCTCTTCTGAGGAAGACACTTGGTTTCCTGCACTGAAGGACAAGACCCTATTACCTCTGCCCACAAGTACTGGGCCAGAGCCGGGCAGAGAAACTGACACACCTGGGAAGAAGGAACCTTAATTGAAGACCTGCCATTATCAGACTGGCCTGTGGCCATTTCTATTGAGGTTTTTTTTTTTTTTTTTCTTTATTTTATTTATGTACTGGTTTTTCGAGACAGGGTTTCTCTGTATAGCCCTGGCTGTGCCTTGAACTCAGAAATCCACCTGCCTCTGTCTTCCAAGTGCTGGTATTAAAGGCATGTGCCACCACTGCCCAGAGAGGTATTTTTTGATTGCTGATTGATATAGGAAGGTTCAGTCCATTGTGGGCCAGGGCTTTATAAGAAAAGTAGTTGAAGCCTCGTACAATCCCAGCACTTGGGAGGCAGAAATAGGCAGATCTCTGTGAGTTCAAGTCCAGCCTGGTCTACAGAGTGAGTTCTAGGACAGCCAAAGCTACACAAAGAAACCTTGTCTCAAATGAAAGAAAGAAAGAAAGAAAGAAAAAAAGAAAGAAAGAAAGAAGGAAGGAAGGAAAAACACTAAGGCTGGGGCTGGAGAGATGGCTCAGTGGTTAAGAGTACTGACTGCTCTTCCAGAGGTCCTGAGTTCAATTCCCAGCAACCACAGGGTAACTCATAACCATCTCTAATAGAGTCCGATGCACCCTTTTAGTGTGTGTCTGAAGACAACTGCAGTGTACTCAAATAAATAAAAAATAAATCTTTAAAAACAAACAAACAAACATAAGTCTGGGAACAAACCAGTAAGTAGTGTCCCTCAATGTTTGCTCTCTGTTTCAAGCTTCTGCCCTGAGTTCTTTTGAACTGTAACCTCTAAGATGAAGTACACCCTCCCCAACGCCCAAGTTGGTTTTGTTACGGGTTTTATCACAGCAACAGAAACCAAACCAGGGCAATGAGCCAGTCAGATTTCTCTGCTGGGAATGTTGAAACTGGCAGACTGAGAGGCTGAGCCAATTATCGGTGGAGGCGGAAACTGAAAGATTGACTCAGGAGTTAGAACAGCTAGGCATGATAGGGCACACCTGTAATCCTGTGATAGGGCACACCTGTAATCCT
>JADRCH010000027.1:23762654-23776028 GCA_019843965.1 Rhynchomys soricoides
TGATAGGGCACACCTGTAATCCTGTGATAGGGCACACCTGTAATCCTGTGATAGGGCACAGGTGTAATCCTAGCACACAGAAAACTGAGGCTGTGGACGGGTAGGTAGGTGTTCAACACTAGTCTCCGCCGCACACTGAATCTGAGACCAGTTTGAACTTCATTAGCTGTAGTTTGTCTTTAGCTACTTTGTGGGTTCTTTTTCTCTTCTACTTTTCACCCTGTCTACCCTTTTAACCCCCCCTAATATAAGAGAGAAAAGGGGAGAGGAAAGGAAAGAGATCCCGGAGTAAGGTCAGGGGTTCTGAAAGGGGGTGACTTACCGTAATTAGACTACTGCCTGATTAGGGGTGTCGAGTGCCTCGGGGCAAGTTTGACCTTTGCCATTAGGATATCTAATTCCCTCTTATTCTTATTTCTTCTTTACACACAATACTTAACAAACCCAGACAACCAATCAACAACCCACTCTGCTGCTCAGGCCCTAGCGTGTATGTACCCTCTGAAAAGTCCCCAGATTCCAAATGTCACACAATCGCAGAAACTATCTGCATCTGGCAAAACCATGCCCTGCTAGAGAGAGCATGAGGCAAATCATAATCAGCTACTGTGAAGCAGCTCCATATCCCCACACCTGGAATTAAAACAAAACATTTTTATAATATTTCCATGTTCTTTAAAGAAACCAAAATTCAGCCTGGCAGTGGTGGTGCACATCTTTAATCCCAGCACTCAGGAGGCGGAGGCAGGTGGATTTCTGAGTTTGAGGCCAGCCTGGTCTACAGAGTGAGTTCCAGGACAGCCAGGGCTACACAGAGAAACCCTGTCTCGAAAAAAAAAAAAAAAAAAAAAAAAAGAAAAGAAAGAAAGAAACTAAACTTCCAAAATCGTCACTACAATTAACCCTGTCTCAAATAAAAATAAAAATAAAATAAAATAAAATTGAGTTGCCATTTGATCCAGGCCTAGTTGTACAAGCCTTCAATCACAGATTTGAGAAGCTAAAGCTGAATGATTAAGTTCTATAGTATGCGACCCTCTACCAAAAAGGCCAAAAATTAGAAATAAATAAAAAGAGGAGTGAGCCCAAAGATAGGGGGAAGCAGGAGGACCAGGAGTTCAAGGTCATCCTTAACTACATGTTGAGTTCAAGGACCCTGCCTCAGAATAACCACCTGTATCCAGGTTCAGACGCTCTGAAGCTTTGTTTTTCCAGGCTTACACAGGCACTGCATGCAAGTGCTGCAAAGACATAAGTTCAGATGAAACTCTCAGACACATTAAATAAATACACAGATAATCTTTTAAAAATTAAAGTTGGGGGTGGGGGGGAAGACAGAGTCAGGCAGATTTCTGAGTTTGAGGCCAGCCTGGTCTACAGCCAGGGATACACAGAGAAATTTTCGTAGTTTAAATGTTTCTCTTCCTTCTGAAATTCTTTCCACGGGGTGGGGTTGGCTGGGGTCCTGTTGAGAAATGGCTGGGTGGTGAGGGCTCTGCCTTCCTAAGTGGATTAATACTTCCATGACAAGGCTTGCAGGTATGAGTTAGCTGTCTTTGCTCATCTGTACATGAAGGTGAAATGTTTTGTCCCTTCTTGTCCTGATGCATTCCACTATGTGAAGAGACAGACAAAGGCTCTCAGCAGACATCAGATCTAGTACGTTGGGACTTCCCAGCTTCCAGAACCATGAGAACAAAATGGCCACCCAGTGTCCCATGTTTTGTTTCAGCAGCAGAGTGAATCAAAACAATTATCTGTGTACATCCTGTCCTGAGAGAGTACACAATAGCAAAACTTTTTATTTTTGAGGCAGGGCCTGGAACTCATTATGAAGAAGGCTGACCTTGAACTCACAGATATCGGCTTGCCTCTGCATTCAATGCATGGACCCCCATGCCCTTGACAGTACTGCGAGCTCTTTAATCAGGTGTATTCTGTTTTTCTTCAACCTTGTGACCCTGTGGGAATGACTCCCCTCTAGTTCCCTCCTTTCTTCTTTTCTCTTTCCACTTTTGTGAGAAAGGGCAGTCCACTCACACTGTGCAGTCTAACTGACAGCTCATTTTCAGCAGACTTCACCCTTCCCAAGTCCTGGGGCTGCAAGCATACACTGCCACACGTGGCTCCATCTATCCATCTTCTTCCTTCCTTCCTTTCTTTTTTTAAAATATATTTTATTTAAAGATTTATTTATTTTATGATATGAGTACCCCGTAGCTGTCTTCAGACACCAGAAGAGGGCATCGGATCCCATTACAGATGGTTGTGAGTCACCATGTAGTTGCTGGGAATTGAACTCAGGATCTTTGGAAGAGCAGTCAGTTCTCTTAACCACTGAACCATCTCTCCAGCCCCCTCTTTTTTTTTTAACTTGAATTTGTCTTTTTTTAAAAAAAGAATTATTTATTTATACTATGTATATGAGTACTCTGTTACTGTCTTCAGACATACCAGAAGAAGCCATCAGATCCCATTATAGATGGTTGTGAGCCACCATATGATTGCTGGGAATTGAACTCAGGACCTCTGGAAGAGCAGCCCGTGCTCTTAACCACTGAGCCATCTCTCCAGTGCCCCCATCTACTTTCTTTATACTTTTTACATATGTATGTACTTGGGTATGTGCCTGTGTGTGATGTTGGACCCAGGACCTGTGCCAGCCAGCTAAGTGCTCTACCACTGAGCTGCATCCCAAGCTACCTTCACAGTTCCGTCGATTTACTTAGTAAATTTGAGCTGGGGTTTCACTGCATGGCCCTGCACTGATGTCTTACAACTCCCTTCTGTTAGCCAGCACCGGCCGTGAGCCTCCTGTTTCAGCCTCCCAAATACTGGAATTATAGCTAAGCGTATGTCATTACTTCTGAGTTTGAGACTCATGCCCCAGGATTTTGTCTTGTTTCCTGGATGCTGGGGTTATAGGCACACATCACTACACAAGGCTTAAAGATCTATTCTCCAGTAAGAAAGAAAAACAAGACTGCTGGTGTAGTATAGTGGTGATGTTTGCCTAGCATGAAGCCCTTGGGTTCCAACCTAAACAGCATTACCCAGCATTCAAAGAAAAAGTGAGCAAGGAAGGAAGGAAGGAAGGAAGGAAGAAGGGGGAGAAAGAAGAAGAGCAGATGACTGACACCAGCTCGTTCAGCCTGCCATCCAAGCAGGCCACATCTCTCTCTCTCTCTTGCCCCTCGGTTGTGCCAACAGACTGGTGTCAGCTTTCACCATCTCTCCCTCTCCTTGCCTAGGCAGAAGTGATGTGAGGGGAAGCTGATGTGGATGACGTCTCTTCCTAGAGGGCCCAGGTACATACTTCTCCACATTCCTTTTTTTTTTTTTTTTTTTTGGTTTTTTGAGACAGGGTTTCTCTGTGTAGCCCTGGTTGTCCTAGAACTCACTCTGCTCACTCTGTAGACCAGGCTGGCCTCGAACTCAGAAATCCGCCTGCCTCTGCCTCCCAAGTGCTGGGATTAAAGGCGTGAGCCACTACTGCCCGGCTCCATGTTCCTGAGATAAGGGTCTCTGTAGCTGTTTCAGGACCAGATGAATGAATACAAATTAAAAGATAAATATAAATAAATAAAAAAGGAGAACATGACCACTCCTAAGGGGTCAGGGTTTCTATTACAGATATAGGGGAGAAAACAGACATCTAGGAGAGTCCAGATCAACACGATCTTCATTGAGCAGGACCATGTGTGGAGAGGTGACCTATAGTAGCAAGTTTAGGGGCCAAAAAAGGGCCAGTGTAGCCAAAATGGCCTGACTATATAGGGAAGGGCAGCCCAGCCCCCTTACCCAGCTGGAGAGTTCAGGTATGGGACATGATATGCTAACCAGGAGGACCTTGTAACAAGTGGGAACCAAAGGATGCTAAGAGAACCTTTGATATGTTAATAGTCACCTCAGCCACTCAGTCTCCAGCTTGAGACTTAACATTCTGCTTCAAGCATTGTGGGTTGTCTCTCATTGGAAAGTCCAATGCTCTGTGGTACTTGCTCATCAGGATTTCTGGACAGGCTTCAAATGGAGTTTCCCCATTATTCAAGGAAGAGAAAGCCTGTCCCATCAGTCCACAGTTTCATAGACTTATTGACATGCTTATGACAGGAGCCAGAGTAACATCTACCCTGACAGTGACTCAGTTACACCAGCGTGAAAGATAATTGTTCTTCAGCCCCATTTTTCAGGTGGGCAGACTGAAGCAGAGAATGGGTAGACCGAGGGAAGGACCGTGTTATTACAGAGAGCTCAAAGCTATTTCCCTTCTGAGGCTAGGATCCTTACACTTGCTCCTACTTGAGAGTCTCTGTTGTCTGGAATGCTTTGCTCCACATTTTGCCTGCTGACTCTTCAACTTCAGTTGGGCAGCAGCCAAAACATCAGTTTCCCAGAGCCTCCCCTCGCTTACACTGTCCCCTTCCAGTCACCACCCCTTGTGTTGTCATATCCGCCTGTTTTGGTTCTCGGCAGGACACTCTAGCAGACTCTGCTGGCTGCCTTCCCAGCAGCCATTTCCACTTCCTCCAGCCCATACGACTCGGTTTGTTTGTTTGGGTTACTCTTCCCTGTCCCACTCACTGTGGGAATAAATTCTGATTGGTGTTTGGCAGCCTCTTCATTAATGGCTGAGCACATCAAAGTACATCCCTCTGTCTCTCTCTCTGTGTCTGTCTCTGTCTCTGTCTCTCGCCCCTCCCCCTCAGAAAGGGTTTCTCTGTGTAGCCCTGGGTGTCCTGGAACTCAGCTCTGTAGACCAGGCTGGCCTTGAATTCAGAGATCCACCTGCCTCTGCCTCCTGGGTGCTGGGATTAAAGGTGTGTGTGTGTGTGTGTGTGTGTGTGTGTGTGTGTGTCCAACCCTTCCAATTCCCTAAGCCTCCCACCTATCCCGCCCTATCCCCTTCCTTGAGGGCATTGCTTTCTATGGTATGTGAGGGGACTCTATTGAAGGGCTTCTAGGGAGATTTTTAAATTCTCTAGAAAGGTGATACAGAGCAAGAAACCTTTCTTGTCTTTTAAAATATTTCTTTACTTGTGTGTTTTCGTGTGAGGGAGTACACGTGCCACGGCATGTGCGCGGAGAGCAGAGAACAGCATCAGGTGACAGTCATCTCACCTTCACCTTGTTTAAGGTAGGGTCTTTCTTGCTGTCTGCCACTTCACCTCTAACTCCAGGCTAGCTGTCTGAACATTCTTGTGATTCTGCTGTTATGCCCCTATCTTGCATAGGACGGTTGGGCCCACAGACACCAGCTACTTCTTGCTTTATATGGGTTCTGGGGATCCAAACTCAGGTTGCAGGATTTTTATCTGATGAGCCATCTCCCCAGCCTGCCCTCTGTGCCCCTTCCGTTCCCTTCTGTTCTCCTTCCCTCCACCCCTGCTCTCCCTTCCCTTCCTTCCTTTTTCTCTCCCCCCCCCCCTTTCTGGGCTCATATAGCCCACAATGAAGTTAAATTTAATATATAGCTGAGGATTGTCAATGACCTTGAACTTCTAATTCTCCTGCCTCTGACTCCCGTGTGCTGGGATCACAGGTGTGCTACCACATTTGGTTTATGCTGTGCCCGGGGTTGAGTCCAGAGCTTCATGTATGCTAGGTAAGCACTCTCCTGCAAGTATAGCCATGCCTTCGGTCCTAGGAGTTAGAACTGCGACATATGAATATTGAAGAGACACAATCATTCCACCAATAGGGTAAAAAAATAAATAAATTACCCTTGTAACTTTAGCCAGTGCATTGTGACTGTTTGTTACTTGCGTTTAAGAACATCAATTCACTGATTCAGTTCCTGTCAGAAATTAGTCTATTTACTTGTATACTCACTTATTAACTGTCTCTCTAATCAAGACATCAACTCCATGAGGGCAGGAACAGTCTAGACCATTCCTTGCTGTAGTCCCAGTACCTAAGAATAGACTCTTACATAAACAGCAGTGCCAGTAGGCCGCCTCTCCTGAGCACATTCCTCCCGATGATCTTGATTAGAATTTAGATTTAAAAAGCAGAATCTGATAATACAAGAAATTCTAGTCCCTGGATAAATGAGAAACCAGTTCTTTAATTTCGATGATCTAGAGTGTGTGTGTGTGTGTGTGTGTGTGAGTGTGAGTGTGTGTGTGTGTGAGTGTGTGTGTGTGAGTGTGTGTGTGTGTGTGTGTGTGTGTATGTGTTCTAGAGTCTGTTTTATAGTCACACATTATGTTGGCTCCAGCCTGAGCCTCTGTGGTTTCCAGTTTCAATCAAACAAGGAAATGATGATCAAAGAAGACACCACTGATCAGGACTCTGGTCAGGACTCCAGAGTTTGGAGTGAATCAGCATCATCTGGAACCCTGTTTAAAATTTTCAGATGCCTGGATCCACCTCATAGACTCTGATGTAATGGGTTTAAAGTGGGGCCCAGGCCCTTGTGTTTTTAACAAGTCACCAGGTGACTCTGAAAGTCACCAGGGCCTGCCTGCCGGGGAAGAGTCTAACCTGAGGAAGGCTGAGGAAGGGAAGGACAGAGATTTTCCTGGGCCTGTGTGGGGAGGACAATGACCCCCTCTGTGTGGGCAGAATGTCACTGTGCGGTCTGAACCGGATCACCAGATCATGCATGGGCAGGCTCTTACCTCAGGATAGGGTAAGAGCTACTCTGTGTGTGTGTGTGTGTGTGTGTGTCTGTGTATGCAGTGTGTATGTATGCAGTGTATGGAGCATGTGTATAGTGTGTGTATGTAGTATGTGTACCTGTATGTGCAGTGTATGTGTGCAGTGTGTGTGGTATATGTGTAGCATGTGGTGTGTATTTACTATGTGTAGTGAGTGCATGATGTGTATAGTATATGTGTCTGTTCCAGTGGGTTTGTGTGAATGTGAGTACACACATGTAGAAGCCAGAAGTAGATGTCATATCTTCTTCAGTTGCCCGCTGTCTCAGTTTTTGAGACAGGGTGACTCACTGAACCTTTGTTCATCTGTTCTGCTAAGTTGGCTGGCCAGTAAGCTCCAGGGATCCACCTGACTCTGCCCGTCCCCCATCTCTGCGATTACAGTCTGTGTAGACATGTCTGCTTTTTTATTTTATATTCTTATGTCAACAGGTGTTTTGCCTGAATGTATGTCTGTGCACCAGGCAGAAGAGATGTTGGCTCACCTAGTACTGGATGGTTGTGAGCCACCGTATGGGTGCTAGGGATCAAATCTGGGTCCTCTGGAAGAGTAGCCAGTGCTTTTGATGGCTGAGCCATCTCTCCAGCTCCCTGGCTTTTATGTGGTTAGAGAACAGAACTCAGGTCCCCAGGATCTGTCAACTTTACCAACTGAGCTCGCTGCTTTGGCCAAATTCTTTCCTTTGAGAAGCAGCTAGGCCTGGGCCTCTGTTTTCTGTCCTTCCAGCAATTTTGACAGGGAGACAGACATGGCTGTATTGCTGAAAGTCTTGCTGGCAACTTGGTTGTTGAGAACAGTGACAACCCAATTTACCACAGGGCCTAAAAATAGGCCCAAGCCAGCAAGAAGCTAGCTGTACAGGCTGTTGAGGTTCTCTCTAGTGATAGACCTCTGAGGTACTCTCCCCTCCCAGAACCTCAGCCCTGAGTACCACCCCCAGAGCTCCTACACACACTTAGGCAGCCAGCCCCCACTTATGACCCCAAAACAAGGCCATTGCTGGCCTAAGACCTCTCAGGATTGGCTGGTCCTGGCACCAGCTGGTTTGCTACCTTGCACTGGTCTCCAGAAGGGCTCTGTCTATTTTAAATCCCTAGTGTACAGTTCTCAAGGAACAGCTGAGGCAAGAGCTTAAAATAGAGGGCCTTGTGTTTCCTGCACTCACCCCAGCCCTTACTCACCCTGCTGCCCACACCCCCTGCTGTCTGCCTGCCAGAGAGCAGAGAACTGTATCTCTTAGCTGTGGAGAACACAGCAGACAGGCAAACATTATTACAAGGAGTATACCCCCAAGGAAGGACTGTTGTCTGTGTGTGTGTGTATGTGTGTGTGTGTGTGTGTGTGTGTGTGTGTGTGCGCGTGTGTGTGTGTGTGTACGCAAGTGCTTCATGAATGAATGAATGAGTGTGTGTTTTTTTGTTTGTTTGGTTTGTTTTTGTTTTTGTTTTTTGTTTTTCGCGACAGGGTTTCTCTGTATAGCCCTGGCTGTCCTGGAACTCACTCTGTAGACCAGGCAGGCCTCGAACTCAGAAATCCGCCTGTCTCTTTTTTTGTGTGTTTTTAAAGACAGTCTTGCTATATAGCCCAGACTGGCCTTGAACTCACTATATGTAGTCCTCTACCTCACTCTACTACCTCACTCTACTATTGAGTGCTGGGACTACAGGATATGCCACCAACTAGGTTCTAGAACAACTTGTTTTGGATGTGTACCATCTTCCCCTGGCAGGTACCATGACAAACAGAAATACATCTATGACTCCTCCTAAGCACCGAGACTATGGTTGAAGAACTGCTCATTCCTTTCTGGAGCAACCCTGCGAGCATGCACTGTTCTCCATACATTACGGTTCCTCATACACACACTGAATTTCCCACCTTTCCCCCTTGGTTTTTCTCTTTCTTTTTTCTTTTTCTTTTTTTTTTTGATCTATTTATTTCATGTCTGTGAATACACTGTCTCTGTCTACAGACACACCAGAAGAAGGCATTGGATGTTGTGAGTCACCATGTGGTTGCTCGGAATTGAACTTAGGACCTCTGGAAGAGCAGTCAGTGCTCTTAACCACTGAGCCATCTCTCCAGTTCTCTCCCCCACCCTCCACGGTTTTTCAAGACAGAGTTTCTCTGTGTATCCCTGGCTGTCCCAGAACTCACTCTGTACTATGAGTTCCTGGCTGGCCTTGAACTCAAAGATTCACCTGCCACTGCCTCCTGAGTGCTAGGACTAAAGGCTTGTGCCACCATCACCTGGCTGAATTTTCTTACCTTAAAGAATGGTCTCAAGGAAGTCACACCTGAGATTGTTTATGTTCAGAACAATCTGGAGACGTGCTTGTCAAGTAAGCATGAGGTCCTGAGTTCATGGGTTTTACACGGGTTCTCTAGGACCCATGTAAAAGAGCTGGCATGGTGGTATGCACTTGTAATCCCAGCACTGGCAGGCAGAAGCAGGTAGATCCCTGGGATTCACTGGCTAGCCTAGTGGAATCAGTAAACTCTAGACTGCTGAGAAACCCTGTGCATATGTATACGTATATGTGTGTATGTATATGTATATTACATTTATGACATAATGTATGAACTAGACCTAGCATTCAGGATGCAGAAACAGGTAGATCTCTGTGAGTTCCAGGCCAGCCTGATCAACATAGTGAGTTCCAGGGCAGCTAGAGTTACATGGTGAGACCCTGTCAAAATAAAGAAACAGCAATTTTTTTTTTTTTTTTTTCAAAACAGGGTTTCTCTGTGTAGCCCTGGCTGTCCTGGAACTCACTCTGTAGACCAGGCTGGCCTCGAACTCAGAAATCCGCCTGCCTCTGCCTCCCAGTGCTAGGATTAAAGGCATGCACCACCACTACCCAGAAAGAAACAGCAAAATTAACAATAAAACCTATGTTAGGGCCAGGGCCAGGGCTCAATGTGTAAAGGTGGTTGTCATGAATACCTGACACATGGGCCCACCGCATGCATACACAAAATAATAAGAAAAGTAATAATAACAAGGTAGGTAGTACTGAGGAACAACACCCCAAGTTGATCTCTGGCCTCCAGACATGAGCACATTCTGTACATCTGCATATACAGAAGCTGATATTCACTTGCATTTGGTTGACTACCGAGGGACAGAGCTTGGATTTGAATCCAGATGTGGGAACTCACAGCTGGGCTGATCACCTTGGCACTATACCATTCTTAAATGTGATTTGACAGATGTGACGGGCCAGGAAGACTCAGCCAGAGGCTCCTTCCTCCTCCTGGGAGTTCCTAGGTAGAAACGGTAAGATTGTTTTATAGATGAAAAACAGGATTATGGGAAGTCCCTGGCTGTGGACAGAGATGAGCCTGCCATGCCTCACACCCCTCAGCATGGCTCTTTTTAAGTGGTGTCCCTCCAAAGGTTCTTGGCTCTCCAGAGTTGCAGTTGCCTCCAGAAGCAGTTTTCATACAAGACAGTAATTAGCCCCCAGAGAGGGCTTATTTATTATTCGTTTGCCCTCAATGTGTATTAGTAAATATTAAAAGATCCTGAGCCCAGAGCTTCTACCCTACCTTTAGTTATTGAGTTTCTGGATGAAAGACACACACACACACACACACACACACACACACAGGCACACACACACAGGCACACACACACACACACACACACACAGGCACACACAGACACACACACACAGGCACACACACACACACAGGCACACACACACACACACAGGCACACACCCACACAGGCACACACACAGGCGCGCGCGCACACACACACACACACACACACAGAGCCTTTATATTTACAATATGCCTTAAGCAGCACAGTAGCTGGGCAGCTGCCCACCCCCATGAGCTAGAACCCACTTTCCTATTGATATTCTGGAGTTATTACTATTTCCTCTGTTGTGCCTGACTCTTAACTCCAATTGAGCAGCCCTCAGGACATGTTTTTATGGCTCAACTAACCCATGGCAGCTTCTCCTTTCTCCTCTCCTTCACTTTTTTCTTTTATTCTACGGTGGTTTCTCCCTCCTCTCCTCCTCTTCCTCCTCCTCCTCCTCTTCCTCCTCTTCCTCTTCCTCCTCTTCCTCCTCTCCTCGAGGTCCTCTCTCCCTGAGCCTGAGGAACCTCAACCCCATTTATGTTTCTTCTACCCAACTATTGGCTGTTGGCATCTTTATTTACCAATCACAATTAGTGGGGGCAGGGTCACTCAGTGTCTTATGTGGGGACTCTTCTCATCTTTGGGGTAACTAGTCTTGAGGGCCTCAAATGAGCATTAGAACACAAGCAGTGTTAGGCCAACCCTGTACAACAATGTCACAGCCTAGCTCTATCACAGGGGTGACTTGCCAGACTTTAACCAGGGACACCTTTTCCTGCAAATCAGAGCCAAAGTCAACCGGTCAGCTCGGCCACCTCTGAGGATATTCAAGACTGTGCCAGTAGCTATCTCAGGAGTTGGGGGGGGGGGGGGGGGAGACTACAAAGACAAATAAACCCTTCTGAGAGTAGAGGGAGCCTTGTTAGTGGGGTGGGAGAAGTTTGATCTCAAGTAACATTTTGTATGCATGAATGTACACATTCACTCACCTCTGTAGACCAGGCTAGCTCAAAGTCAGAGATCTGCCTGCCTCTGCCTCCCGAGTGCTGGGATTAAAGGCATGCACCACCACTGCCATTTTGCTTTCTAAGACAGAATCTCTCTTTTGGTTTAGAGCTCAGGCAAGGCTGGCCAGCCAATGAACCGCAGAGATCCTTCTACCTCCACCTCCCTAGTGCTAGGATTATAAAAATTGTGCTACCATGCCCAGCATTTTAATATAGATTCTTAGGAATCAAACTCAACTCTTAAGCATTTTGCTGACTATCTTCCCAGCTCTTGTGCAAATGAAAGTACTCCTTTGTAAGCTTCAATTTTAAATTCTAAATTTTAAAGACAGAATCTCAGCTGGGCAGTGGTGGCATACACCTTTAACTTCAGCACTTGGGAGGCAGAGGCAGGTGGATCTCTGAGTTTGTGGCCAGCTTGGTCTATCGAGCAAGTTGAAGGACAGCCAGGGCTACACAGAGAAACTGTGATCAACAAAACAAAACAAAAGCAAAAACAAAAACAGCCCAACTAATTAAGCAGAGACAGACTCTCCCATAGCTGTGACTGGCCTCAACCTTGCTGTGCAGCGGAGGAGGAGAACTCTGAAACTTCTGATACTCTTGCCCCCAGATCTCAATTGCTGGGATTACAGGTGTCTGCCATCACACCCGTTTATGCTGCCACACTGGGCCCTGGGCCCAGGGCTTCCTGCATACTAGGCAAGCAGTCTACCACCTGAACGTAAGTTCCAACCCTGCAAAGCTTCCAATCTGCTTCTAGTCACCCTGTCCACTCAGCTGTCTGCTCTGAGGCTAGGTCTGTCTGGTCCACTGCTGTATCCTTAGTACCTAGCACATGACTAGCCCGGAGCAGCGGCTGGAATAATGCTTGTTGAAAGAATGGGCAGGACATAATAAGTGATATCAGGACCTGTAAGCAGCAATGGAGTCCTGTAGCCAGAATATAGCTGTGGGGTGGTGTCCTCACAACTTGGACATGGTTACCTTCCTAGCGAAAGAAAAAGAAAAAGGCTTAGGGCATGGATTTCCCCCCTAAAATCAGCCAATCACTGTGCTGCTAATGCTGCAGGCTTGGAAAATCTTCTAGAATTCCAAGGAGGAGAGCTACACCTAGAATACAGTGGGCTTACAAGTGAACAGTAGTTTTAGAATTTGACTAACAAATGTCCTAGCATGCATGCCTGCAATCCTAGCACTTGGGAAGCTGAGGCAGGAGGATTATGAGATCTAGAGTAACCTGAGCTACAAAATGAGACCCTGCCTCAAAGACAAAACAAAACAAAAATACAAAACGGATAGATGAATGTCTTACCAAGATAAAGGCATATGGAGGTTGGGGATTGTGAATATTCGCTCAGTGGTAGAATACTTGACTAGCATATAAAAGCCCCTGGGTTTGATTCCTAAGACTGAAAGTTTCAAATAAATGAGTAAATGTTCAGAGGATCTACCTGCAACATGGAAAACAAAGCAATGCTAGTCAGCATGCGTTCCAGGGTTTGATCCCCAGTGGGTAGGTATCCAGATCAGTGCATACTCCTGCCAAAGTCATTCTTACAGAGGACAAGGGAGCCCAGAGTTACAGCCCAGTGCTACCAGTGGCCAAAGTTCCCTTACCCCTGCCCTCTGATGCTCGTTAAGCAATCTTTAGAGTACAGTTGTTTTTCCATAAAGTTTTCCAAGAATGTGCATCTGGAGAACTGGCTGGCCACTGTGAGAGAATTTGACTTGTATGAGTCACTTCCCCTGGGGCTGGTCCCCTGAAGCTGCTCAAACAGGATCATGCCTCTGGATCTGGAGGTCCAGGGTTTGGATCAAGGTGAGTCCATGTGTCATTGATTAAGTGTGGGCCAGGACAGCCCAGCAGTGTGAGAGAGGATTCCATGATTCAATTCGTGGTCCATGCTGCCCTCCTACACTGCTGAGTGACTCCTTTCTTGGGGAAGGGACTGTTACATTGTGGTAGAATACTCCTAAAGAAATGTTGCCAATGCAACCATTTTACTTGTAAAATTAAGTAACGGTTAAGCACATACACAGTGTTGCTCATTACTGCGGGGCGGCACCAGCGGCACCAGCGGCACCAGCGGCACCAGCGGCACCAGC
>JADRCH010000027.1:23776038-23824930 GCA_019843965.1 Rhynchomys soricoides
GCGGCACCAGCGGCACCAGCGGCACCAGCGGCACCAGCGGCACCAGCAGCACCAGCAGCACCCATTGCTGCAAGTTTCACAGCATCTCACAGAAACTCTTTTTTCATTTACTCCATTATTTCCACCTCCTACAGCCTCAAGAGTCTCTATTCTCTCTCTCTCTCTCTCTCTCTCTCTCTCTCCCCCCCATCTCTTCTTCCCTCTTTCTCCCTCCCTTTCTGTCTTTCCCTCCCTCTCTGTCTCTCTCTCCTCCCTTCTTCCCTCCTTCAAATAAATAGAATCACAGCCACACACATTAACATTTGTGGGGCTACCTGTGTTCATTCACACCTTTGATCCTAGCACTCAGGAGGCAGAGACAGGTGGATCTCTCTTAGTTCCAGGCTAGCCACAGCTAGCCAGAGTGAGATCCTGTCTCAAAAATAAATAAATAAATAAATAGCCGGGCAGTGGTGGCCAGTGGTGGCACACACCGTTAATCCCAGCACTTGGGAGGCAGAGGCAGGCGGATTTCTGAGTTCGAGGCCAGCCTGGTCTACAGAGTGAGTTCCAGGACTGCCAGGGTTGCACAGAGAAACCCTGTCTTGAAAAACCAAAAATAAATAAATATAAATAAATAAATATATAAATAAATAAAATAAATCATGTCTGGCTTGTTTTGATTGGCAGGTTTTCCTGGTCTGCATCAGACTCGAATTTTGTTTCATTTCTTTCTGCGTGTTTGGGGCAAGTTCCTTCCTAACACAGGATGGTCTTCAATTTACTATGCGGCTAAGGATGCTCTTGAACTGATCCTTCTGCCTCCACCTCCTGAATTCTGAGACTTATAGAGTCATGTCACCATGTTTGTCACCATGTTTGGGGTGTTCCTAAGACAGGTCTCACTCTGCAGTCCAGGCTGACCCGGAACTCACAATCACCCTGCCTCAGCCTCCCAAGAATTAGGGTTGCATGTGCCACCACACCCTGTTTTGCCTTCAATTCTTTTGGGCATATACTTGGAAACAGAATTTCTAGGTCATGTGAGATTGTATGCTCAAGTCCTTCTGTTTTAAATCATTTAGTTATCACATCAAACTTGATAAGATAAATAATATTAATCCTCATTTTATGGATGAGGTACAGAGAGTTTAGTCATTCACTGAAGGTCACAAAGTAACAAACAGCAAAGCCAGAATTGATGTCAGGGCTGTTGATACCAGAGCCCACTTTATTTATTTATTTATTTATTTACTTATTTATTTATTTATTTAAAGAAGATGTCTTGGCTAGCCTGATACTATGTAGCTCAAGCTGGCCCTGAACTCATGACAATTCTCCTGACTCAGACTTCTGAGCTGGGATCACAGACACACCATAATGCTCAGCCCCAGAGTTCACATTTTTTGACCACTGTGGTAGAACAGCATTGTCAACTGACATGTGAGCAGAAAATAGTTGTGCCTGTGTCATTGACAGCAAATCCTATAGAGTTCAGAGCTGTGAGCTGCTTTGAAGTTGGGAGTGGCGCTGAGTCCCGGAGGGATGGACACCAGTGAGATATGGAGTGGGACACAAAGGAACGTTTAAAAGTCACTAGATTGAGGCTCTGCTGAGTGTGTTTGGGAAGATCAGCTGTCTCATAAAAGCTGTTAAAACAAAACAGACAATCCCAGTACTGGAGATGCTGAGGCAGGAGGATTGAGAGTTCATGGCCAGCCACACCTATCCAGTGAGATCCTGCTAAAAAAAATGAAAAGAAGGCTGAAGAGATGACTCAGTGGCTGTATAAAAGTTGTCGCCTTTCTACCCATTGTAACTATGACAGCATGGACAGAAAATGGGATGTGGCTTTTGCTAAGTTTGAGGTGACAACAGGATGTCCAGGTAGAAACGTCCAGGAATCTGTGAGAAGGGTGGTGAGCCAAACAAGCCTGGGCTAAGGACAAAGGGTAGAAGTCTTTGGGAGAACACAAAGAACAGCTTGTCAGAGGGCGGCAAGGTCCTCACTGGGAGGCCTCAGTGTGTTCTAGTCCTGTCTGTCACAAGGTCCTGGGCCCGCAGCCAGCAAGAAACCCACAGCTAATGCTACTATCCAGGTGGAGGGCCAAGCTCCTCCCTAGCTATACTTAAGATGCAAAAACATCCTTTGAGCTCTGCTTTAAAAGGACCAGGCTGCATATTTTGCATAGCAAACATTTTATAAGATATGTTGGTATGAAGGCTTTGGGCCACAGGTAATAGTAGCAACAGACACATCTTAGTAAAAATCGATCCAGGCCATTGGATGCAGAATCAGGGAGGGGGCACAGCTAAGAAATGGGACACTCATGTAATCTCAAACTAATTTGCCACAAATTACTCATAATTACAAAAGGGACGATAATAACAGGGAAAAGAGATCAGGTATCTTAACCAAGAGATCAAAACCTGCATCTCCCATCCGAGTACTAACCAGGGTAGACCCTGCTTAGCTTCCAAGAGCAGAGCAGAGCAGAGTAGGTGTGATCAGGGCAACTTGGTGATAGAACAAAGACTGTCTCATTAAAAGATACTGTGTGTTCCTGTGTGTGGAATCTCATGAAGGATATATTGTTATTTATTGAAGAGTTCAGTCAACAATGTAATCTAGCTGGACAAGGAGGTTTACACCTTCTTGCCATACCAGCAAGAGAAAGACAGAGGCAGGAGGATCTGTAGGTGCCAGACTAGCCAGAGCTAGATAGCAAGACCCTGTCTCAAAAACAAAACAACATAAAACAAAAGGTCCAATGAGCGAATGAGCTGGCTCAGTGGGTAAAAAGTGCTTGCTGCCCAGCCCGATGACCTGCTTTCAATTCCTGGAACTCACATGGTACAAGAGGACCAACTCTTGTAAATAATCCTCTGATCAGCCGGGCAGTGGTGGCGCATGCCTTTAATCCCAGCATTTGGGAGGCAGAGGCAGGCGGATTTCTGAGTTCGAGGCCAGCCTGGTCTACAGAGTGAGTTCCAGGACAGCCAGGGCTACACAGAAAAACCCTGTCTCAAACAAACAAACAAAAATCCTCTGATCTCTACATCTGCACATGCACACAAATTAATTTTTTAATTGACTACAACATCAACGGGGAGCCAGGATTACATACATGTCTGTAATCCCAGCATTTAGGAAGTGAGGACCAGTAGGAAGGAGGTTCAGGGTCATTCTTTCTCACCTGTTGAGTTTGAGGCCAGCCTAAACTCCATGACACTTTGTCTCAAAACACAACAAAAGTGCTTGTCTGAGAGCTGGAGAGATGGCTCAGTGGTTAAGAGCACTGACTGCTTTTCCAGAGGTCCTGAGTTCAATTCCCACCAATCACATGGTGGCTCACAACCATCTGTAATGAGATCTGACGCCCTCTTCTGGTGTGTCTGAAGACAGCTACAGTATGCTCATATAAATAAAATAAATCTTTAAAAAAAAAAAAGAAAGGAAAAAGTGCTTGTCTGCCCAGCAGTGGATACACACCTGGATCTCTCTGAGTTCCAGGCTACCATGGTCTACAGAGTGAGTCCCAGGACATCCAGGGGTCACAGAGAAACCCTGTTGAGGGGCTAGAGAGATGGTTCAGATGTGAAACACAGCTGCTGCCCTGCAGAGACCCTGAATTCTATTCCCAGCTTACAGCTCCCTGTAGCTCCAGGGATCTGATCCCTTCTTCAGGCCTCTTTAGGTACCTGTGGAACAGGTGGGCACAGACACACATTATACATAAAAAATAAAAATAAATTCTAAAAACAAATAAGAAAAAATATATTTAGAATCTAATCCCCAGGATACATATATATCCAAACTGGGGACGTGCTTTCAACTAGCATTTATAAAAGGCAAATGAGAGACGGGACAATAGCTCATTGGTAAGCGTCCTGGCAGCTCTTCCAGAAGACACAGAGTCAGTTCCCAGGACCCATTTGGCACTCACAACAATCTGTAACTCTGGTCTCAGAGGATCTTAAGTCACCAGGCACACATGTAGTCCACAGACACATGCAGACAAAACACCCATATACATAGTTAAAAAAAAAAAAACAAAAAACAAAACTTGTATAAGATCCTATGAAGTCAAGAATAACAAGAAAAATAAATGAGAAACGGTTATGGCTCAGGGGAGTTACAACTAGTTACAACTAAATGTGACATGCCAACCTGGACTAAACCCTGTGCCAGAGAAAATGCTTTGAAGGCCACCATTGCTACTACTAACAGGATTAGGATATGGGCCGTACATTAAATAAAAGAGTGTAAACTGGGGCTGGAGACATATCCAGTTAAAATGATCTGCTGCTCTATCAGAGGACCTGGGTTCTATTCCCAGCACCCATGTGGTGACTCAGAACCATTCATAACTCTAGTTCCAGATGATCAGATGCCTTTTTCTGACCTTACCAGACATGAAAGCAAAATGTATATATTCATCATTAAAAACAAACAAACAAAAACAACTAAAAGCTGGGCCTGGTGTGCTTTTAACCCCAGCACTTGGGAGGCAGAGGCAGAGAATCTCTGTGAGTTCCAGGCCAACCTTGTCTATAAAGAGAGTTCCAAGACACTGAAACCCTGCCTCGAAAATTAATTAATTAATTAATTAATTAATAATGCTAAAGATTTTTTTTAAAGGCGGTGAACCAGAGTTGCACCTGGCTTTGTTCAGTCAAGAGGTCTGTGTTTTGCTCTCTTTTGTTTTCAGATAAAGCCTTATTACCCAGACTGGCCTCACCCCCACCTCCAGCTGAGGAAGCAAGTCCTTCTGGAAAAAAAAAAGTAGAAAAATACATGAAAAATTGATGAGAGCATAAGGTATAAAATGCTATGAAATATGTAGGTACCTTGTAAAATGGTTCAAAAAGGTGTGTGTTGTTAACTTCTGAAAGTAAAATTGTTTTTCTTTAGATATGATTTCCTCATAATAAGGTTCCATAAAGGGGCCAGCAAAATGGCTTGTTGGTTAAGAATGCTTGCTGTGCAAGCATCAAGCCTGGAGCTGATCCCAGGGCCCCATGTGACAAGGCTGGATGTGATCCCATACACCCGTAAACCCTAGCACTGAGGAGGGTGAACACAAGAGATCCCTGAGGCCTGCTGGCTAACTGCTTAGCCAAAAGACACAAACTCTAGGTCCAGAGAGAAGTCCCGCCTTAAAGGAATGAAGCAGAAATGATGGAGAAGGACACACACGTGCACGCACGCACGCACCTCGGAGCTCCCAAAACACACTTAGAAAGCTCCACCAAGTTTATTCACCCTTATTTTTTAAAAAAAGAAACAGTAGGATTTGCATATAATTCTCTCCCTTCTCTCCTGTCCTGCGTTGAGAATATCAAGCGAGATGAAAAGAAGGCACAGAAATTTATGTAAAAAAATTTGTTAATGGGCTCCAGAGATAGCTCAGTGGTTAAGAGCCCTTGTTGTTTTTGCAGAGGACCTGGGTTCAATACCCAGCAACCACATGGTGGCTCACAATGATCCAAATGGCAGTTTCAGAGTGTCCAATGCCTTCTTCTGGTCTCTACAGGCACCAGGCAAGTATTTATGCAGGCAACACACACACACACACACACACACACACACACAAACCAATCAATAAGTCTTTAAAAAAAAAAAAAAAAAAGCCCTGTTGATAAAGCTGGGCCACACACTTGCTGGGCACATAGCTTTCACGCTTTGCCTAAACTTACTCCAGATTCTCCCTTCCCAACCTTGAGCTGGTTTTGCCTTCTGCTTCCTACTTGACTTGACTTGGATACTTCTTATCTGTAGGGCGCAGCCTTCCAGATCGCCTCCCCTCCCCTTTCATTTCTTTTCTTTCTGTTTTTCTCCCACCAAAAAATGATCCAGAAGGGGCTGGAGAGAAGTCTCAGTAGTTAAGAGCACTGACTGCTCTTCCAGAGGTCATGAGTTCAAATCTTAGCAACCACATGGTGGCTCATACCATCTATAATGGGACCTGATGCCCTCTCCTGGTGTCTGAAGACAGCTACAGTGTACTTCTATATAATAAATAAATAAATCTAAAAAAAAAAAGGATCCAGAGTTTCTGTTATGTAGTAGCCCTGGGTTGAATTCAAATTCATGATCCTCCTGCCTCAAGCCTTACAAGTACTGAGGTTACAGGTGAAAGCCACCCATTGTCATTCCTGACCTCTGGGGCCCTTTCAAAGTAGGGCTTTTTTCTTTTTTCTCCCTTCCTTCCTACTTTTGTGTGTGTGTGTGTGTGTGTGTGTGTGTGTGTGTGTGGTTTTTCGAGACAGGGTTTCTCTGTGCAGCCCTGGCTGTCCTGGAACTCACTCTGTAGACCAGGCTGGCCTCAAACTCACAGAGATCCACCTGCCCCTGCCTCCTGAGTCCTAGGATTAAAGATGTGCTCCAGTACCGCTGGGCCTCAAAGTAGGATTTTATTGTTGCTTTGGTTGTGGTGTGCGTCTGTCTGTCTGTCTGTCTGTCTCTTTCTCTCTCTCTCTCTCTCTCTCTCTCTCTCTCTCTGTGTATGTGTGTGTGTGTTGGGGGAATCAGACCTGGTACCTTGCACATGGTCAATACTCAAGTGTTTCACTGAACTACACCTCCAGTTCCTCAAAGTAGTTCCTTCAAATGAGCAGAATGGAGGTCCTCATCCAATGTCAGGGTTGTACCACAAGCTGCCATGTCCCCAAACTCTTGCAGGTAACTGTAAATATATTATTTGTTCACATAATTAACACACACTGTCTGAGGCCCCTTCTGGGGCAGGCATGTGCTGAATGCTCGGGTATGTGTAGGGATGCAGAGGACATGGCTGACCAGGCAGCTGGGTTCTGAGAGGTCAAAGGTCATCGTGCTCACACAGTCGCCTCTGTCCACGCTCAACTTGACTTATTCCTTGTACCCTGATTTGATGCTATGCTCTGAAGAAACTCAGTCCTCAGATTCTCAATGTGCCCCAACAAAGATCAAGACGGACTGCTCATCAGAATCCTGTTTCTGTACAAACTGCCATTTACCTCCAGGACACACAGTTCTTGTGTTTTGAGGGAAAAGCACTAAGATTGATGTTGCTGATAATGGATCACGAATGAGCAGCTTCTTAAGATAGAGGTAGCCCATGTGCCTGCCCTGGCTCCACTCAAGAAAAACTGCTGTCTGGTGCCAAAGGAAATGGGTGGAAGGACTCTGGCGGCGGAAGGGAGAGCCTAGTGGGAAGATATCTATGGAAGGAGGGAGAGCTGAGTGGGCAGGTGTCTGGTCCTCTCCAGGTTCTTGGTCTCAGTTCACGGTCAGCCAGGTGTCCCAGTGTTTTGACATTATGACATGATGTTACCTATAAAGTTCATGAATCAGAAAACTGAGTTGCAAAATTAACAGGAAAAAATCTCAGAGCTGGAGCGATGGCTCAGCCTCTAAGAACACTGGTTCTAAGAACTCTTCCAAAGGACCAGGGTTCGTATCCCAGCACCTACACAGCAGCTCACAACCGCCTATAATTCCAAGATTGGACACCCTTATAAGGATATATATGCAGGCAAAACACCAATGTGCATAAAATAAAAATAAATAAAATTTAAAAATCTCTTAATGTTTTAAGTAATTTTACGATTCTGTGTTGGGTCTCACTCATAGCTATCCTGAGGTACATGAGACCCTTGGCTGAAGGTTGGACATACCTTGTAGTATAAGGATCATAAGCTAGCCCACCTGCCCATATGGCTTTGAGGCCACTGACAAGCTTTGCACTAAATTGGAGAGGGGTCATCACCATACAGACAGGGAGCACTGCTTCTTGGAACTTCTGGAAACATGGCAGCTTTGACTCCCCAGTGGCTTGGGGGTGTGCAAGGTCAGCCAGTAGGAGCTAAAATTAGGGCCACTGCTCTAAACTGCCTCATGATGACTGGCCACCACTGGGATATCCAAGAACACATGAAAAGTTCCATTTGGTATTCCTCAAAATATCAAAAGGCATGGTGGCTCTTTTAATCTCAGCACTTTCAAGGCTGAATCAGGAGTTTGAAACCCAATGTAGGATGTCCCCACTGTCACCTCCATGGCATTAAATTCCTGCTTGGGTAGTTGGAGGGGCACAAATCAGATTTCTCAAAGGCTTGTCTTTCTTGCCTAGAATCGATGACCTGGTCAGCAGCATTAATGGCAGTTCTGACATCTGTGACAATCTGCAGTCTCTCCTGGTTACTGCTGGTTCAGTGGTCTAAAGGTGGGGTACAGTCTCAAGAGCCTAGAGCTCCCGATCCCAGTGAAAAAGGCCTGTCACCTCCTGGTGTATAGCTTCAGATGTCCTGAGTCACTTCTTGGTCCATGGCTTGCTTCTCAGCCCGATTCCTTGGGGCTTTCTTCCTGAGAATCTTTGTTTTCCAGGCCATCTGTCTTCTCCTCTTGACCTAGTCTTTTCTTTAGCTTTTGATTTTGTTGTGACACTGTGGTGGCTAATCTTGCTTGTCAACTTGACACACCTGGAAGAATCCTCAGCTGAGGAAGTGACTCCATCGGACTTGCCTGTGGGCATGTCTGTGGGGGTATTTTTTTGATTGCTAATGATGGAGGAGGCCCAGCCCACTGAGGATGATGCTACCCACTGAGGATGATGCCATCCAGAGGCAGATGGTCTCAGCTGTACAATAAAAGCAGCTAAGCAAGCCAGGGAGAGCAAGGCAGTAAACTGTGCTCCTTCATGACCTCTGCTTCAGTTCCTGTCTCAAGTTCCTGCCTGACTTTCCTTAGAGATGGAGATGTAAGATGAATAAACCCTTTCCTCCCCAGGATGCTTCCAGTCAGAATGGCTTATCACAGAAAAAAAAAACCACAAGGCTGAGCAGGGTGCCCTGCAACCCATATTGGGATCTGGACACAGACCTCAGGTCTGCAGGCTTACAAGGAGCTCATCACGTTGGCCCAGAGTGTGGAGATTACAGGCATGGATGGTATACACTGCCAGTCTCACTTTTAAACTGGTGTAGTGTTTTCATGTACAAAGTTGTACTCAGTGCCCTGACTTTCCCCTCAGATTATAGAGTGATAAAAGTCTTAAGTCACAGGTTCCGGGTTCTGCCCTGGAGCCAGGCCACCATATCTTTAATCCCAGCACTCAGGAGAGACAAGCAGATCTCTGAGTTTGAAGTCAGCCTGATCTATAGAGAAGCGTTCCAGGACAGCTGGGGCTACACAGAGAAATCCTGTCTAGACAAACCAACCAACCAACCAAACAAACAAAAAAGGTTTTGTCCTGGGGAGGTCCATCCCAAGCTCTGTTTAGTGGGGTAGGGCTGAGGCTGAGGCTGGACCATCTCCTGACAGACGCCTACTACAGGAGTCCAACTGCTCTCTGCCGACCAACACAATATCCCTGTGAAGCTATCTTAAAGGCCAGAGTGGGGAGGCACCCAGGTTGGCAGCTTAACCAGAAAGCCAGTCATTATAACACTGAGGTCATCCTTTTAGTCAGCAAGGCCAGAACTAGGTCTCTCTCCACCCTCCTGTCTCCCCCCCCTCGGGGGGGGGGCAGCCTGTAATCAGGCTCACTTCATGAAGGGGCTGTGGGTGGCAACAGGAGCACTGAGGTTCAGATGGTAGAGGGGGTCACCAACTAGCTAATGGTGTGGGAGCTGCAGAGAGAGAGAAAAAGAGGGAGACCAGGCAAGGCTCTCCTGAGGAGCAGAGAGCTTCATTCCTACCCCAATAGGACAGCTCCCTTAAAACACTGCTTCAGAGCTGGGCAGTGGTGGTGCACGCCTTTAATCCCAGCACTTGGGAGGCAGAGGCAAGCGGACTTTTTGAGTTCGAGGTCAGCCTGGTCTACAGAGTGAGTTCCAGGACAGCCAGGGCTACACAGAGAAGCCCTGTCCTCTGGGGAAAAAAAGGGGTGTGTGTGTGAACAAACAAACAAACAAACAAACAAACAAAAAACCACTGCTTCAGTCAAGCATGGGTGGTACATATCTGTGGTCCCAGCACTTGCAGGGGAAAGGCAGGAAGACTGACCTGGGCTACAAGAGAACCTGCCTTGAATATCAAAACACAAAGCAGGGTGAAGTAGCACAAGCCTTTAACCCCAGCACATGGGAGGCTCAGGAGGCAGAATCTCTGAGTTTAATTAAGTCTAGCCCTGTCTACGTAGCAAGCTGCAGGCCAGCCAGGCTTATATAGGAAGATCCTGTCCAAAAAAAAAAAGGCAGGGCTGTGCGCCTTTAAGTCCCAGCACTCTGCATTCAAGGCCAGCCTGGTCTACAGAGTGAGTTCCAAGACAGCCAGGGCTACACAGAGAAACCCTGTCTCAAAATAGATAGATAGATAGATAGATAGATAGATAGATATAAAATAAAACAGGGAGGAAAAAAACCCAACAAACAACCGGCTGGTAAGATGGTTACTATTATGACAACCCAAACTAGTCCCCTGGGACCCACCTCAAGGTAGACAGACAGAGTCAACTCCGACCTCCACACATGTGCCATGACAGACCCCTCCAATCATACACACTTATTTTTATTTTTATTTTTTTTAATTAAAAAAGTTAGGGGCTGAAAAGACCACTTAGTACTTAAGAACAAGTATTACTCTTCCAGAGGACCTGAGTTCAATTCCAGGCACCTATGTTAGACAACTCACTTCCTGTGACTCCTGCTAAAGGAGACCTTTGACCTCTGGCCTCCTCTGGGGCTCACACACACTCCCTCCCTCTCCAAAACAGAAGCAAAACAAAACAGCAGCGGTTCCGGTTCTTGTCCGGTCCCACTCATGGCCCCTTTGCCTTATTACGCAGGGTCTCATGTAGCCCATGCTGGCCTTAAACTCACCACTTATCCAAAGCTAACCTTGAACTCCTAATCCCCCTGCCTCTGCTTATCAAGTCAGGCTTCACAGCTTTCCATTTTGGCTTTCTGAGGTTCCCCTTGCCAGCAGTGTACAGACAGCCTGCTATGGAAACCCCTTGGGGTATAAACATTCCCCTCCCGACTCACAGAGGGTGACCCCCAGTTTTTCTCCTGCCCCACCCCTGCCTCCCTAATGCACTAAGTCCAAAGAGCTGGGGACTTTCTTGTTATTTATTCTTATTTTTAATGTTTTAAAAAGTGTTTTCTAACCCTATTGTGATTTTAAGACTGATTTTTGAAACACAGCACCCACATTTGTCCTCATTTTACTTTGAAAAAGCCCCTGGGCTAAGCTTATGGGAACTGAGCCCAGATCACAGCTGACCACAAAGGGGCAGGAGAGCCTGGGCCCGAGGACCAGTGAGGTTCAGGGAGAGAATGGAGGTGTGGACGGTGTGGTGGAAGGAGGTGGCTACTGCCCCGTTCTCTGCCTTTTAGTTTGACCTGTGAAGTGATTTTCCAGAGACTCCTGGACCCCAGCTCTGTGTTCATCTCACAGTAGGCCCTAGGCATTTTTGGCCTCTGATCAGGTCCCAGCCAGGCTCCTTGCTCAGTTGGAAGCTCCATCTGTGGTGCTAATCTGCTTTTCTGTGGGGAAAACAGGCAGGAAGTGCTGCAGCTGACCAGACTGAGCACAGGGGAGTCGCTCAAACTCCCCTGTGGCCTGCTAGTCGGGATCCAGGCTCAAGTGGCCTCAGGATAGATGACTCAGGTAAGCTTCGAAGGCCAAACAAGCAGTATCCGCAGCCCAGCCGCCAGCCTATAATTAGCTCGCCTGCTGTCATCTTTGTACCATCTCCTAAGGGTGGCCTGCTGGGCCCTGAGCCAAGGCTGGAGGAGGCTGGCAAGAATGTGGTTATCTCAGTTTGTGTTTTGTTGCCCAAGATGCTTCCTGATGCTTCTAAAACTGGGCATAGAGCTGAAGTAGCAGCACCTCTGCTGATGACGGAGAGAATTGTAACCACAGCAAGGATGAACAAAGAAGGAATTCTGGGATGGGTTTTGCCTGAGCCCAACACCCATTCCTTTCCTCAGACCCAAAAGTCCATAGCCCGGAGACACGAGTGGCCAGGTGTGCAGCTAAGGATTGCTTAGCAACCGCATAACAAATATCAGGTCCTTTGGCTCCAAGCAGCCCTCTGACATGGACACTGACTACTACTGTCTCTTTTACGTATCAGAGACCCCTGAGGAGCTGGCTCAGAAAACAGACTGATAACAAGTACATCAGTTTTTGAGTCCAGATGGCTAGATCATGACTGACTCTGGGCTGGCTTGGCCACCACCTCTGTTCCATCTTGGCTGTCACTTCCCACTCTGACCTTCAGCTTCCTCAGCATGGAATGCAGGAGAGTCAGGTCATAGTCTTTGCAACTCTTTCTCTAGTTCTACGGCTCTACAGGTATGGACAGCACACTGGATTGAAGTCCCTCCCTTCTCTGGCCCTGGACAGCCCTGTTTACCTCTGATTCTTAAGGGTAGCTTCATAGGCATCTGACAGGGTGGTAATGAACTTATGACCTGGTACCACTGACTCATAGGGCAAAGCTGCTTCCCCACTCCATTCCTCAGTTTCCCCACTTGATCAAGGGCCAATAATGACCTCTTTGTGTTCAGTGAATCAGGGTTAATGAGTATTAGTCACATGCTCTGGAATGCTCACAAGGAAAAGGTCACCTGCATGAAGACACTGCTCTGGCCCATGGCCTTGTGGACATATCCTCCAGGTTTTGTTACTGGCTTAACTTTGTGGGTTGGGTTTGGAGTGACTCAGCCCAAGTGTTGGTGACACCTTGATAGGACTGGCTTCAGTACAGCCATGTGTACCAAGGTGGCTGCCAATGGTTCGTTTTCTCCTGTGTTTTTCTCGTCAGGCTTCCCAGTCAAACTGGTTTTGTGTGTGTGTGTGTGTGTGTGTGTGTGTGTGTGTGTTTTGGTTTTTTGAAACAGGGTTTCTCTGTGTAGCCCTGGCTGTCCTGGAACTCACTCTGTAGACCAGGCTGGCCTCGAACTCAGAAATCCGCCTGTCTCTACCTCCCAAGTGCTGGGATTAAAGGCATGTGCCACCACTGCCCAGCAGTCAAGCTGGTTTTTAGGCATTTCTTCTTGTCTCTAATGCTGGATATAAGCGATTAGTCCTGAGCTTTAAGGAGAGAATCCTCCACTTCTCTGGATCTTCACTAAATCCATTCTCTTTCCTCCTCTCTGAGCACCCACCTGCCTCCATGCCGTCCATTTTCCTATCACTGGACTAGTCTGTGGTACAATCAGGCAGCTCCAGCTTCCAGCAGTATACACTGAACTAGACAGGACAAAGCCAGATGCTTCGGCAAGGCCAGCAAGGTGGTGTCCGCCTTCAGTACCAGCACTGGGTAGGCACATGGAGGTGGGTCTCTGTGTCTGTGGCCAATCTAGTCTAAACAGAACTGCGGTTCTCAACCTGTGGGTTGCAACCCATGGTGGGAGGGGTTGTCAAGCGACTCTTTCACAGGAATCGAGTAAGACCACCAGAAACTGATATTTACATTACCATTCATAAAGATAGCAAAATTAATTAGTTATGAAAATCACTACAACATGTATTAAAAGGGCCACAGCATTAAGAAGTTGAGAACCACAGACAGAATTCCAGACCAGACAAGGCTACAAACTGAGACCTTTTCTCAAAACAAAACCAAAACCAAAAGAATGTTGCAGAAATGAGGGTGAGCCATTCGGAAAGGGGAGTGTGGCCCAGGACCTACCTGCCAGTGATTGGAGGGGGATGGGGGGCGGGGCGGCAGGCAGTGGTTGGTTGAAAGGCAAACTGTAGTTTCATAATTCAATGTGAAGCACTGGCGGCACCTAGTGGCTCCAGCGGGTACTGCTAGTATTACAGCTTGACACTAAGGTTAACCTGACCTTGAGTCTGAACTGGACTAAGTACCTAATTTTTTGGAAAGTGGGCAGATGCTATGGCCCTCATGAAAGGAAGGTTTTCCAGCCATTTACTACCTCAGAAGTCTCATTTTCCTGGATGTCTAGTTACCTACAGAAGACATATCACTCAAGTTACACATCTGTTTTTGGCCCACATTAGAAAAGTAGCAACTTAAACATAAGAGTATCATTCCATTATATGAATAAACTACATTACAGTAATAGTTCTTTTGTAAGATAGGGTCTCACTATGTAGAGCCAGCCTGGAACTATGTAGAACAGTCTAGCCTCAATACACACAGCTTCGCCTGACTCTACCTTCCGAAAGTTGAGATTAAATACGCCTGCCACTATGAATGACAATACTTTTTAGATCTATTTTCAGTGTATGTTTGTCCTGCACATATGTTTAAGTACCACATGCACACCTGGTATGAGATGGCCAGAGAAGGTGTCGGGTTCTCTAGAACTGGGGTTATGGACCATGTGGGTACTGAAAACTGGTGCCGGGCCCTCTCTGATATCAAGGAGTGCTTTTAACCACTGACACGTACACTCTATAATCAGTTACCAGATGTCGAGGTTATTTTCCTTTTATTTCAAGTAGCAACATATAAATATTGTCATGCATATGTCTTGTCTTTTGTGGAACCTTGTCTGGGAAGCAGACAATGGTTTGACTTTGAAAACAGATATTCCAAACTTGAATGTTGGCCCTCACTGGCTGGTAGCCTTGAACAAAGTATTAATTTATGTTTCAGCATCCTCATTTGTAAAACTGGAATAATGATTATATGAAGCTTTAATGATGAATCTAGGCCAGTGCCTGAAAAACTCGAGTAAAATCAGTTTTCTGAGGTCCTCCTGCTGAACACTGCTCTCCGTTCCCACCTCCTTCACACTGCATGAGAAGCACATTGCAGCCACAGCCTTTGCTCTCAAAATGGCCATAGATCTGCCTCACTTGTGGGCAGAGCACCTTCCTTCCTATTGGCTCTCAGTGGACTAGACAGGACTGGCCTGGGACTGAACACAGACTTTGTTTTTGTTTTTTTTTTTCTGAGACAGGGTTTCTCTGTGTAGCCCTGGCTGTCCTGGAACTCACTCTGTAGACCAGGCTGGCCTCGAACTCAAAAATCCACCAGCCTCTTCCTCCCAAGTGCTGGGATTAAAGGCATGCACCACCACTGCCCGGCTGAACACAGACTTTGAAAAGGGCTTTAAAAATTTTTTTTGGTCTCCGGTCTTGACTTCTTCCTGAGGGCAGTGAAGGCCTTCCTTGGAGTCGTTTCTAGGCATTTTGGTTTCATTTCTATCCCTGGTTGCTGCCGACTGACAACTTTCTTCTCTATGGTCCACTGATGGGCTGGATAGCTCAGAGCATCAAGTACAAGAAGGGCAATAAATGGATTAGAACACCCTGACCCTCAATCTCTGTGACCTAACCGCCCTACCCAGAGGCCTGTGCATGGTCTCCTGATCCTCTATTGGCTTCAGCTACATGAATCAATTTAGCCAGGGAGGCACCGAAAAGAGAACATGGGCTAAAGACGGCAAGAATGGTCTCTCATTGAAGGGCTCAAGTGTAGCATTCTCTTCTAAAGGCATGGGTCAGCTAACCAGATGACAGCTATATAAAGCCAAAGAAACTCAGAATAGGAATGGAACTAAAAATAGGCAGGAAAACCTGAGGAGGAGGAAGTGCCTGAGCTCTTGGTGGTGGTCAGGCCTTAGCTATTTTTGTTGCTAAGATGGAACTGGGCAGAAAAGATTCAAGAGTTGGTTGAGAAGTCCCAACTGTCTATGAGTGCGATGACCAAATGTGGAAAGCCCTTGAAGATAATATCCCACTTGGTGAGTCTATTAAAATTGGTTAAAATCTAAAAAGAGCTAGAAAACTAGTGTTTTATGAGTCCTGGCACCACGACCTTCTTTTCTACCAAGAGAGGCAGAGCTCCGTTCAGAGCCTGGGAAAGGAAAATCACAGAATCACGAGGCCTGAGTTATTCCCGGCTGCAGGGCAATGGAAAGAACAGAAGGCTGGGAGGGAGGGACTGGAGTGTCACTGTCTGCCACACTCCAACTATGACAGAGCTAGGTATTAAATATCTTCGAGCTTCAGTCTTCTAGAAAAGCAAATCAACTTGCACGAGAAACCCAACCTCTGCCAAACAGAGAATCCTAGAGGCCTCAGTGACAAATCCTTTTAGGACAACCCCAGGGCTGGGAGGATGGAGAGAAAAAAGGGTCTGGATGACCTTGACTCTAGACTATGGACAATAAAAGGTACAAACTGGGGAAACAAAGAAGAGGGAGTTGGGAGCTGTTTCCTAGGAGAAGACAAACAGAGGTTAGCCAGCATCCCATAAGATTGCCCAATATAATATAATATAAAGTGGGAAATCTTATAGGACTATTTTTGTGGGTAATAAATGTGTTAGTCTGTTTTGTGTTGCTGTTACAGAACACCCAAGACTGGGTACTTAATAAAGAAAGATGCCTTTGTTCATGTGGTAGTGGCACATGCCTTTAATTCTAGCACTCGGGAGGTAGAGGCAGGGGATCTCTGTTCAAGGCCAGCCTGGTCTACAGACTGAGTTCAAGAACAGTCAGGGCTACACAGAGAAACCCTGTCTCAAAAAAAAAAAAAAGAAGGAGGAGGAGGAGAAAGAGGAGGGAGGGGGAGAGAGAGAGAGAAAGAAAGAGAGAGAGAGAGAGAGAGAGAGAGAGAGAGAGAGGCTTTCATTTTAGCCTATGGTGCTGGAGGGCTAAGAACAGTCAGCATTTCTGGTGGGAGATAATATCATTGACCATGAGAGGCAGCAAGAGTGATCTCAAAAAGCTTAACCTTTTTTTTAAAAAAGATTTTTCTTTTAATTTGTTAAAAATCATTTTATTTTGTGTACATGTATGTGTGAAGTAAGCATATAACACCATCCATGTGTGGAGGACAAAGAACTTGAAAAGAAACCAGTTCTCTGAGGATTGGTCTCAGATTGTCAGGCAGACACTTCTGCTCACTAAAGCATCTCTCCAGTGCATGGTTTTGTTGAGACAGGGTTTCATGTAGCCCAGGATGGTCTAGAACTCTCTAGGTAGCCTTGAAACCCTGATCCTCCTACCTCCACCTCTCAAGTGCTGGATATAGGAATGCACCACATGTCTGTTTTATGCAATGCTAGAAAACCAGACTCGGGGCCTTATGCATGCTAAGCAAGTACTCTTCAACTGAGCTACATGGCCAGTCCTAACACCCTTCAGTGAAACGTCTCCTAGCCTCAACATGTTTGGGTGAGAGAAAAAAGGATTCAAACCACAGCACTAAATAAATAAAAGTAAAGAATTACCATTTAATGGGACATTAAAAAAATTATTCAAGCTAGTGTGGTGGCTATGCCTGTAGCCCAGCACTCTAAGGCAGGATCTTGAATTTAAGGTTAGTCCAGGTTATTAGGGAGAGCCAGAGCCTGTTCTCCAAAAAGGCAGAAGTGTTTGGGGGAATAGATAAGATAGCAAAGTGGGTTCATGATAAGCAAAAGGACTGGAATTGGATCCCCTAAAACTCACTGCTGGGTGCAGTGTGTGCTTGTGATCCCAGCTCTGGGGAGATGGACAGAGGATCCCTGGAGCTGGCTGGCAGCTAGTCTAGCCTTACTGATAAGACCCAGGCTCAAAGAAAGTAGACTGAGTTCCTTAATGTGACATCCAGGGTTTCCTATGTCCTCTACATGCACAAACACACATATGTACAGCCACACACTTGGATATGCACACATACAAACACAAAACTATAAAGAATCAAATCAGCCAGGTGTGGGGTACATTCCTGTAATCCTAGCACTTAGGAAGCTGAAGCAAAAGGCTCAGAAGTTCAAGATCATCCCCAGTTACATAGGAAAACCAGCCCAGGCTGGTTTAAAATTTCAAACAAAAGAACAAAAAACAGAGGGACAGAGAAGCTAAAGGAGTGGCTCGGTGGTTCCCAGTGTTCACACGGGAGCTCACAGTTCCAGGGAATCAGACACCCTCATCTGGCCTAGAAGGCAAAACACCCATTACACACAACAGTTGGTGGAAAACCATAAAACGCAAGCCAGGAAGAAAACAAACAAAACACCAGGGCCCAGTGAGATGGCTCAGGAGTCAGAGGGGCTAGAAACCGAGATTGAGTCCTAGAATCCAGCTAACGGGTGCGGAGAGGACTGACTCCACAGGGTGGGACCCCATATGCTCACGGTAACATGGAACATGTGCTTTACTTGACATGGCTTCCCACATCTCAGGTTTTCACCAGTACTGAATCCTCCACCCTGGACTTCAGAACACTATGTTTATTTAGACAGGAATCTAACCACAGGACAGAAGTCACCATGCTAAATGTAAAAGAGTGAGGTTCAGGTCTGTCATTCCAACACTTGAGAGGAGGTGGAAGGACCCCAGTTTGCACTGACCTGAAGTCTGTACCTCAGGGTCTCTCAGCAATAGTAAATGATTGTCATTCCTCAACACTTGAACTATCATGATTGGTTAGGCCACAGCCTCAAGGTCATCTTTGATTCACAGCTGACTTTGCCTGTGTGCTCGTCTGTGTGTGTACATGGAGGTCAGAGGGTTTCCGTCTTATTTTTCTGAAACGGGCTCTCAGAGAACTTGGAGGTAAATGATGCAGTTGCGCCAGCCAGGATCTTTCTGTTTCCACATCCCCCACATCAATGCCCTGCTTTTGTGTGGGTGCTGGGAATCCTAATTCAGGTCCTTCTGTTTTTTGTGGCAAGCTCTTTAATGACAGAGCCTTCTCACCACTCCCCTTTTCATACCCAAACTGATCATGTGACACTTCTATCAAATCATGCCCATCCAATGGCCACTGCCCTCACCTTCTCTGACCCTGACTTGTCCCAATTCAGTGTTTGGCAGCACCAGCATTCACTTCTTGGGCACGAAGGGCATCTCTCTGCCCAAAACTTCTCCTACAGCCTCCTTTCCCCACAGAATCAAACTCAAAGACTCCATCTGACCCACCTGTCTCCTTGCCTGTCTCAATGCAAGGCTAGCCCCAGAAGACCTGCACTTTCTGGACTGTGCCTAACACTGAGCTCATTTGCTGTGTCCATTGTTGCTGTTTTTGTTTGAAGTACTAGGTCTCAAATGTACTAGGCAAGCACTCTACCACTGAGCTACACCTTAGCTGAGCTACCGCCACAGCCCTCTCTTTTCTTCTCTTCCTACTTCTATAATACCCTGTCCCCAAGTCTCTGGAGTAATAGGTGTGTCCTACTACATTTGGTTTAAACATTTCCTCCCTTCTCCCCATACAGAGCTTTTCTGTGTGGCCCTGGCTGTCCTGGAACTCATTCTGTAGACCAGGCTGGCCTCGAACTCAGAGATCCTCTTGCCTCTGCCTCCTGAGTGCTGGGATTAAAGGTGTGTGCCACCACTGTCTGGTTCAAACATCATTTTAAACAATTGAGTACCCATTATGTGCTATGTATTTCACTGTGTTGGAATTAAAACCAAGAAAGGCAAGCTCCCTTTTCTGTCCTCCTGGAACCCAGCTCCTGCTCCAGTCTGCCTTGTGAGGAATTGAAGAAGACTTGGGCGAAGTCCTGAGTGAATACAAACATGCTAATGACCCCCAGTGCCTCAGATGCATGGGGATGGCGAAGGCTCCTCTGGTCTCAGTGTGGATGTTGGCAGTACGTGCAAAAACTGCAGCTTCCTTCTCCTGTTGACTGAGACTGCTCAGTACCGAGGCCTACCAAGGCTGGCTACTCTTCTTGCACCATACTTAACAAATGTGCTGAGGCTCTTCTGTTGCAGGGCTGTTCCATCACAGTGTGAGCAGCCCAGGGGGTCCCAGGTTCTCCCTACACATTTCTGTGTGGTTGCTTTTCCTTCACTCCCTCAATTTTCCAAGACCAAGTCATGCAGAACTCAGCACTATTACTTCTCTGGACTTTCTCTCCAATTCCATCTGTGAGCTTTATAGCCCCTACCTATACCCCTTCCCCTGAGACAGGGTTTTTGTGTACTCTTAGCTGTCCTGGAACTCACTCTGTAGACCAGGCTGGCCCCAAACTCAGAGATCTGCTTGCCTCTGCCTCCTGAGGGCTGGGCAGTGGTGGTGCACACCTTTAATCTCAGCACCTGGGAGGCAGAGGCAGGCGGATTTCTGAGTTCGAGGCCAGCCTGGTCTATAGAGTAAGTTCCAGGATAGCCAGGGCTACACAGAGAAACCCTGTCTCGAAAACAAAACAACAAACAAACAAAAGACGTAGTCCATCATTATCTGGCCCTTTTTTCTTTTTTCTTCCTTTTTTTTGCTCAGTCTAGCCTAATAATCCTCCTGCTTTAGCCTCCAAGTAACTGGAGGACAGGTGTGAGCCACTATGTTGGCTTAACTTCCTATTTTACTTTTCCAAGAGCCTTTGAGGGTAGACAAATCATATGTGAATCATATCTGGAACAATCAGAAATCTGGGGTCGGGCTGGAGAGATGACTCAGTGGTTAAGAGCATTGACTGCTCTTCTAGGGGTCCTGAGTTCAATTCTCAGCAACCACACGCTGGCTCACAACCATCTGTAATGAGATCTGATGCCTTCTTCTGGTGTGTCTGAAGACAGCAACAGTGTACTCATATACATAAAATAAATAAATCTTAAAAAAAAAAAAATAGAAAGAAAGACATCTGGGGTCAGCGCATGCTGGGACTTATACCCAGAACCTGTCCATGCCAAACACATGTTTAACTACCAGGCCACACCTCCAATTACAAATTTTGAATATAGACTAGTTAAGTGATATTTAGGGATTAATTTTGCTGGACATAATATATACTAAAGAAGTCATATTTCTTAGTGATATTCACTGAGGCAAAGTATGGCTGGCATATTACTACGGCAAGAATTTTCCCTTGGGGATGACTGAGCAATAGCTCTATACTGCTTCTTTCTAAGGTCCAATGACAAACCACAGCTAAATTTTATGGAACACCCCCCCACCCCCCGCAGAACCAGGGAGGGAGAAAACAATTCTCTAGCAGCAGGGATCTTAGCAAATACTTTATTAACAAATACTGTCACATTCCTGAGCTACATGCTCAGAACACTGTGCCCAGATCAAAGCCACTGCATGGGTGTTCTAACCCTGGAATCTTGGGGCTGGTTCATAACCCTGCAGTCCCCTGACAGAACTGGGCCTGCTGTATCTTACCCTGTCCACATCCCACATGGCAATTGGGTATCCTCTTCATCATGCAAATGGCAGACCTTTGCACTTGCAATTAAGCCATAATGAAGAAAAGCAGCATCAGCTGAACTCAGACTTATTTTTCAAAAAGTCACCCTCAACAGTTCAGTCTGGAGCATCTTCAGGATGAGGACAAAGACTCCCACTGTCGGAATATTCGGAACACTTTCCTTGATTTTTCAGAGAGACTCTGTGGGTAGAAAAGCTTATTATTAGAATTACATTCTCTCACAGAGACAAGAGATAGGCATAGCTTTCGGGCTGCCTTGGTATGTATGATTGAATAAAAACTCATTTTATGTTACAATGTATACATAATGCACAGCTGAAGTCAAACACAATCAAGAAGCCTATGTTCTACTACTGCCAGGCCACTGCCATCACTCTGAGCTTCCAAAGCCTGGCTCATACTGTCCCTTGGCGTATCTGCACCTGTCCTCATCTTTGTTTGTGACAAGAGCATTCCTGACCCAATCCTGAGTGCAGCACATGCTCTGCTCTGGCTTTTATCCAGGATGTTTAATTGGACCTAGTTATTCCCGCACTCAGTCCCCAGCTGGGATAACTGTATCATCAAAGTTTAAGAAATAAAATATGACCCCAAAGAGTTTAAGTTTGACTCTCGCTCTCTTGGCTTCATGTTTTAGTCAGGTACTAACTAGAGAGGCCCTCACTGCTACCTGATCATACTTAGGAGATGTTCTGGGAGTCTGAGGTTACAGGGAGACACAGCACTTCACTACAGATAAAAGTTCTCAGTCAGTTGAGCACTTGGTTCTCTACCCTCCTCTGAGCGATACCAAGGACGGACAGATGCTCCATCTGGCAACATCTCGGTGACACTATTATCCTGTCCGTCTGTCTGTCCGTCAGTCCACCCACCCATCCATCTGAAACAGGATTTCACTATGTAGCTCTGCCTGTCCTGGAATTCACTATGTAGAACAGGCTGGTCTTGAACTCACAGAAATACACTGTCTCAGCCTCTCAATTATGAGGATTAAAGGTATGCGCCACTCTTCAAAACTACATTCATTCATTTATTTATTGTATATGTAGGCATGTACATGCCATGATGTGTGTGAAAGTCAAAAGACAACTTGCAGGAGTTGGTTTTTTCCTATGCTGTGGGTATTGGGATCGAACTCTGGTCCTCAGACTTGCTGGGAAGAACCTTTACCAGCCTCCCCCCACCCCTCAACCTTCTTTTTCCTTTTTCTTCTTGAAGGTAAAACAGGGGCTGGAGAGATGACTCAGTAGTTAAGAGGACCCAAGTTTGGTTTGTAGCACACACACCAGGTGGCTTACAACCGTCTATAACTCTAGCTCCAGCATTCATGTGTACACACACTCATGCAGGCATGCACACACACGAGCACACGTAGCACGCACACACGCACGGTCACACAGAGCCCTACATACACTTAAAAAAATAAACCTTTACAAAACACATGGGGCTAAAGATCTGGCTAAGATCACTTGTTGCTCTTGCAGAGAAACTGGATTCAATTTTTAGCACCTACATGGTGGCTCACAACCATCTGTAATTCCTAGGCACTCACAGAGTACACATTCAGCCCTGACTGTCCTGGAACTCACTATGTAGACCACACTGGCCTCTGACTCACAGAGATCTGCCTGCCTTTGCTCCTAAAGTGCTAGGATTAAAGGTGTGTGTTACCATGGCTGACAACAGAGAAGCATCTTATTAAAAACAACCAAACAAGCTAACCACTGCTTCCTGAGTTTGTGGACAGAGACAGACTCACATTTCCAGTTTGTGTGGTGGGTCAACTATTTGCCTTTATACACCCTAGTACATCCCAAACCCCCATTTTGTTGTTTTGGAGACTGGGTCTCCTATATTGGCCAGGCTGGCCTCTGGTTTGTGATCTGTTTGCTAAGTCTACTGAGTGCTGGCACAAGTCTGTACTACCGTATCTACCTAAACATTAAACATTTATGTATCAATGTATTTATGGATTTATTTACTTAGTGTGTGCATGTGTATGTGCATGAATACCAACATAGGCATGTGGAGGAGAACTTCCTGCAGTCAGTTCTCTCCTTCCTGGCTTGGGTTCTGGGTACTGAGCTTAAGTCCTCAGGTTTAGCAGCAAGCTAGCTCCCTTACTAAGCCATCAAGGTAGCCCCTGGCCTAAATATTTTTAAATGAATAAATGAATGAATAAATGAAAGACAGACTTTGGAAACCTTTCCTCTACTTCTCAAGGGCACTAATGATATCTCTATTGGGCTTCTGATATTATTACAGCTCCCTCTGGTGGAAATCCTGTGACCTGAACATCATGAATTTGGGAAGCCAGAGAGGAAAGTATCTATCTGCTTTAGTCTGTGAAAAGCATAGGGGTCAGAAACGGCTACATTTATGCTAGGCTATGAGGCAAATATGGAGCTAAGCCTGGAAAGAAACACAAAGCCAGTTCTCTGGATTCCTTTGTCTGCCCTCTCGCTTTCATTCTCTTATCCCAGATGGCTCTGATGGCTTTGCATTTCTTCAGGTCCTGTAACGGTGGCAGTCCTGAGTGTGATAGCTAACACTGGCCAGAGCACGTGCCCAGGCTATGGAAGAGTAAAGAAACATGAAGACTTGGGAAATAAAGGCATGGTTTGGTATCAGAGGACGGAGCTCCCAACAGCTAAGAAGTGACAGCAGCTGTGCTTCAGCACAGTGCCGGGGCAGCTGCCCTCTTGCCTACTTCTGTCTGTATTCCTTCCCTACTGGGGTCATTTCAGCTGGAGGAACAAAGAATTTACCAGGATGTCATGGAATGTCATATGCTGAGCAGGTCAGAAAGACTGAACCACTTCTGTGTTTAATTCCTGAAACCAGACTTGACTTAGGAGAGCTGAAAACAGACAGGTACTAACTACAGGGCCAGCCTCTGCTGCTCATCCCACAGACAACAAGTGTTGCACACATACGCTGGGCAACGGCCATCTCACCATGGAGTCTGTCTCAACTGGCTGGTTAGAATGCTTGTGGGCCAACAGGATGGTCAACACTGCCTTCCAGCCTGGCTCTGCTGGGGTACAGGCGTCTACTTCCGTTTTCCCATTCTCCCTGGTTTCTTTGACGACTGTGATATTCACCCAAGGGCACCAATCTCTATGCTGAGAGGTGGGGTCAAAGAAGCTTCGGGGAGAGGTGTCCTGAGGGAGGAAGAAGAGACAGTGTTATTGAAGGTTAGATGCTAGGTCTGGTGAGAAGCACTGTAGCTACCCAAGCTCAGAATCACATGGTTGCCCACACTTGTAGCTCTTTCTTCTTTACTATCTTAAATTTTTTTTTGTTTGTTTGTTTTGTTTTGTTTTCTTTTTTTTTCTGAGACAGGATTTCTCTGTGTAGCCCTGGCTGTCCTGGAACTCACTCTGTAGACCAGGCTGGCCTCAAACTCAGAAATCCACCTGCCTCTGCCTCCCAAGTGCTGGGATTAAAGGCATGCGCCACCACTGCCTGGCTTGTTTTTGTTGTTTTGATGTAGAAACCATGCTATGTAGCCACGGCTGGTCACCTTCCTACCTCCGCCTCCCAAGTAACTCTTACACTGTCCTCTCATTTTCCTCTCAGTCTCTAACCCCACCCCCTTCTGAAAGAGGCTCAGGGTCTGTGTGCAGCCCAGATGGCCTTGAGTTTGCCATCCTTCTCAGCTTCTGGAGTGCTGGGATTGGAGCTGTGTCCACACTAGCTATTCAAACGTTTTTTAAAGCACCGGGACAACACAGGAAACCCTGAGAACCGACACTGCACTGTATTAAAGGCAGCAGAACAAATCAGAGTATGAGCAGAGTGAAGACAGCCTGAGAACGGGAGAGAGTCTGTGTGCTGCACTGCAGCCAGAACGTATACCTACAATATATAAAGAACGGCAAAAAAGAAACCCCAAAACCTAAACCAAAGTTTCCAATCAATAAATGGACCAGACAGTTCTCAAGAAAAAAAAACCAAAAAAAACCCAACAAATATTTTTTAAAGTGTTTCCAACATCCTTAGCCAGCAAGGAAATGCAAATCAGAACTACTTTGATATTCCATCTCGCCCTAGTCAGAACAGCTAACATCAAGAAAACAAACACCAAACCTTCCAGTGGTAGGACACACTTTTAATCCCAGCACCCAGGAGGCAAAGGCAGGAGGATCTGTTTGAAATTGAGACCAGCCAAGGCTACGAACATAGAGAAACCCCATCTCAAAAAACAGTAAAAATAACAACAACAAAACCAAACCCAAATCAAACCAAACCAAAATACAACCAACCAACCAAATAAACCCTGTGAACCCCAGATACAAAGCAGCAGACAAGCCCGGGAAGATGGGGACTGTAGAGGACATGAGGATCCCAAGGAGAGGAAGAAAGGCAGGCCAACAAAACAAAGAATGGAAATGCCACGCGAAACCCGTAAGTCTGTACATGAATGTAAAAAACCTAAAACAACAACATCAACTAAACCTAAACCAGCTGGGCGTGGTGGCACAGGCCTTTAATCCCAGCACTTAGGAAACAGAGGAAGGCGGATCTCTGAGTTGGAGGCCAGCTTGGTCTACATAGGCACCCTGTATCAAATCTTAAGAATGAACAAAAACTCAAAACAAACTACCCACCAGATTCAGTAGGTCAAGTTTATCTTGTGTGTGCTTGCACGTGCATGTGTGCAGGAATGCGCTTCAGACTGTACAGCACCTTTACTCATTGAGCCTTTGAAACAGCCTGCTTTATGTTTGAGACGAGATCCCATGTCACACAATCCACTCAGAAGTAGTAGAGGCTGGCCACTTGTGATCCTGTCTCCACCTCTTGAGTGCTGGGATTATAAGTAATGAACCGTGTTCCTCTTTAAACTCACTAAGTCTACTTTTGGCCAGAATCCCGGGATGCTTGTGCCTGCTTCTCCATGATACACCTCTGCTATTTGTGTCACCATGGCTCCCTACAAAGGTAGACTCACTGAGCTGCTGGAAGAGCAGAGGCGAGCTCGCTTGGCTCTCCGGAGAGGGCTCGAGGGAACTTCCAAGCCAGCAGAATCTCCGGTTCCCATGCTTCGGGTCACTGGGCGGCTCCTGGTGGTAGGACTGGCTGCCTCTAGCTCAGGCCGGTCAACAGAACTGGAAGACTCCCAACTCCGGGATCGGGAAACAATGGGTCCAGGACTTTTTTCAGACTGAAGGAAAAGGAAGCATATGAATGATGTTAACAGTTTTAGCCCGAGTACTCCTAGCCTGTGAAACATAGTATTTTAGAATTTGTAATATAAATTTAGAATCTCAACTGCCAACGGAACTAAGATCTTCAAAGAATATTGTAGTTCTATACTTAGCTTCCATAACAAATTTAGCTTCTCCATCTGTGAAGAGAAACGTGATAGAACAGTCTTCCTGACAGGGTTTAAAGTAAAGCCTACCACCAATTTTCCAACCTGCTGTTACACTGGCACCCCGAAGAAGCTCATACCTGCTCAGAGCTTGGAGAAACTGTGGCATCTTGGCTTCGGGTCATCATCCGCCTAGGAGATTCAGGCACCAGAGGGAAGTGCTCAGGCCGACCCTCCACACCTGGAATGGGGGAGCTAGTCAGGCCAAAGGAAGTCTCCAGATCTGTCATGGACGATTCAATCTGCTGAAAGCCCCAGAGACCGACCTTCCTCATACACTGGTAACATGTTATCAGGGACAGCTGTGTAGGTTCCAAAGAACTAGGAAGGAATGGGGAAAAAAAAATGGGGTGTTTCCAAAGGTGACATTTCCACGTGACTATGTGTAATGGTTTTTGTTTTAACTCAGCAAGCAGCCTCTGCAGCTGGCCAGAGGGCTAGAACCACAAACTTTCAGAGCCTTCATCTGAGGCCTTCACCGACTCCCACATTACTTTCTCAAAGAGGTCCAAGGGTCTTGGTATGTTCTTGCTGGCAAGGATATTGTGAAGTATGTTTTATAAACTCCTGATCCTCTTAAACCCTTTTCTCAATCTACCAAAGAAGGCACATTTACTTACTGATTTTATTTCACTCTGTAGCCCAGGGTGGCCTCAAATTCATAATAAATCCTCCCAAGCACTGTGATTACAGGGACGGCACATCCTCCCCCACAATCCAGCAGTAAGAAAGTCTTTTAAAGTAAATGGTGTGTGTGCAGGGGAAGGCCTGGAGAGACAAAGGTTAAGGTCACTTAATGCTCTTCCAGGATACAAGTTTGGATTTCAGCACTCACATTGGGAAGCACACAGTCACCTATAATGCTGAAGCCCTCTTTTGGTCTTTGGGGTACCTGCACTTATGTGACATACACTCATACATACACAGATGAACATATATAAACAAATCTTTCTTTTTTAAAAATAAACTAAAGGCCAGGAAGATGGCTCAGCAGGGAAAGCTGCTTGCTGACAAGTCTGACAGACAGCCTGAGTTTAATCCCCAGAACCCTCGTGGTAGAACAGAAGAGCTGACTCCTCCGGTACCCTCTGACTCCCAACTCCTGCCACAGGACATGCATGGGTATGCCCGCTGCCACCACACACACATAAATGGAAAAAGCAAACCTTTAAAGTAAACCAAGACTGGCTCTGACAGCCTTCTTCCTTAAAAAGTCAACACCAAACTAAGGTGGAATGGAAATGCCAACATAGGGCCAGGCCACCAGCTGATGTCTCCTCTGGGGATTTCATCAATTAAGCTTAGCTTTCTTCCTTTCTAAAAATAGGACATCATTTTCCCTCTGCTTTTAGAAAGAGCTGCACTGTTTATGGGAAGAGAAGTTCCCAGCTGGGAGGAGGCTGCACGAGGAAAAAAGCAGCCGTGAACACCATTGTGCCTTCAGCATTTATTCTGGTTGGTTGCTGTTTCTTATCCACTTCTCTATCCTTCCCCATACTCCAATTTCTCCTTTTGTTTTCTCATAGGACACAGGTGGTTTGTGAATGGTGACAGTGACCGTATCATGGTTAACTGTATCATGGTAACCCGGGTAACACTCACTAACCTACATGCCCAGCCACACAGAGAGAGGATACAGGCAGTGGCGTGGACTTGGATGTCTGAACCTAACTTGCTTGTAGACTTTCTGTCCTCAGTTTGATACTCAAGCTCATCTTCCAGCAGGTGCAGCAGAGCACTGACCTTGTCTTCTGTCAAGCACTGCAAAGGAACCGAGGTTAAAAGTCAACTCCTCCATAGAAAGAAAACACACAATAACGCACTGGGGGACACCGTGAATCCGAGGCAGCATTTTCATGGGAAAGACATGTTCTAGGGCAGGACTAAGGTGTCACATAAGCTTCCTAAGTTGCTGGCTGAAGAAAATGTAGCAGTCTTCTTTCTAAGTATTAGATGGCTCTTAATTTGCCAATTGTAGACTTGATCTGAAACCTGTGACCTTCAGACCCAAACAATACAGACTACTACTTATGTCTTGGCCTAACCTGAATTTACTTTTGACAGAACAGACCTGGCAGCCTTCATCTTTGGCCTGTGGATAGTCAGGCACTGTGAAAACTTTGTGTGTATGTGTGTGTAAATACTATGTTTATGAATACTGTGTGTGTGTGCATACTGTGTGTGTGTGTGTGTGTGTGTGTAAATACTCTTGTGTGTGTATGTCTGCCTTGGTGAAGGTCAGGCTGACACTTATCAGAACAGAGGTGAACTGCTTGTGCTAGGAGCCCTAACAGTGCCAACTCATAGAAGCAAATGATCAGTTTTTGCTGCCTACAATGCACAAAAGATTCATGGGCTGGGAAAGTGACAGGAAATATTTATTCAATTTCAGAGAGGAAATAAAGCACAACTACAGTTCTGTTCATCAAAGGAGAATGTCTTGTCCTGTCACAGCTTGAAAAATGATATACAACAAGCAGTTTGAGTAACAAATCAAAATAAAATTGAATTTGTAGAGCCAGATGAGGGGCACAGGCCTTTGTGAGTTCCAGGGCAACCTGGTTCACGTAATAAGTTGTAGGTCAGCCAGAGCTACACAGTGAGACCCTGCTTCAGAGACCTTATGTAAAGACCTCTATCTAATTGTTTAAATAGAGGTCATTTACTCACACCCCCCACTACCGCCTTTCTGGAAGGAACGGAAGTCAAAGGAGAGAGAAGTTGATTCTCTTCATGATGCCCTGCACCCTGTGTCAGTCAGAGAAGGATTACTACAAAAGCTGTACTACAAAAGCTGGTGGGACTGCCAACCTCACCATAGTTTTCAGGTCCTCTGGCCTCAGGGAAGGAAGCTGGAGGTCCAAATGACAAAGGCTTTGAAACCTGTCCAGGAACTCGCTGACAAGAACAGCAGGCTCACCCAACGGCAACATCCCAAATCTGTCTGTAGGAAAAATAAACTGAGAGTTAGCTGGGAGGAAGAAATAAGGATCATGAACAGAACAAGCAGAGATACGTAAAATGGTTAGCTGATGATATTAAAAAAAAAACATTGTTTTACATGTGAACTCAGAGGCCTGAATAGGTTCAAACCAGACATAAATCCAGCTCTAAGAAGTGGACATAAAGTCCCGCTCCTAACCAGGAAGCTACTTGTAACTGATACCTGCTGGGAAAGGGGGAGGGAGCTTCTAAACAATGCAGAGAGTGTTGTGGTGTATGAACACTAAAGAAACAAGACTGTCTAGAAGTAGGAGTGAAGAGTGTAATCCCAGAGAAACCCTGTTTTAGGGGGAGGGTGGAGAAGAGTATAGCTCTCCCCTCACAGGTAAGAACCTGGTTTCCATTCCCAGCCTTACTAGGGGAAAAAACCAATGGGCTAAAAATTGATAATTATTGAAGTTGTTGACAGGTGAGCAGCATTTAATTATGAACTATTTCTGCTTCTGTGTATGTATGAAACAGTTACTTTAAGAATAGTCAGAGGAAGAATTAATACAAATACTGAAGCTTTGATTTACCAGACAGAAATTAAAGAAACAGTATTTTATAGCAATTATCAAGTTGTAGATAGTTCACTGTGAGTTGTTGAAGTAGAAGGTAAATTCCTATTGCTGAAGACACCATGTACTTCAGACACAGGACCCAGAAATACAAGCTACGTCTGACTTAATAAATACACCCCTCCCCCAAATGTGCCACACAAGCGTCCAAAGGAAGGAAGCAACCATCAGTCCTACTCAGCTGGACACCTGTGAACCACAGCAAGGGCTGCACGGACCATAACCCTAAGAGTAGAACAGCAGAACACAGCCCTGGAGGACCATCTGCTCACTAATTGTACTCAAGGCCTGCTCAGCAAGAAGGAAATCAGGCCTGGTACTAGAAAGCTAGCCAAATACCCCGGGCTAGTGAATTCATGGATCTTGGATGGGAACCTACAACTGCCATTTAACAAAACCAAACTATATTCTCATTACTTGTCCTCATACCCACAGAAAAGTGTGGATCGCATCTTCCTCAAGGAAACCCTCTGCAACAGACAGAAAAACCACACTTTATCAAAGCAGAGTTGTGGAGCCCATTCCCACCTGATACATCTACAACACTATTCCTAAGGCTCAGGGATCACTTCTGAAGAGGGAGGAGAAGACTGCAAAAGAAAGAACAACAGAAATTTAAATCTCACTAGCATGGCTGCCTAAACAAAATATGAACAAGGACAACACCAACAGACATCTAACAAAGAAGGGGGAAAAGATCAGGAAGTCTCAACCTACACAAAGAACTAACTACAGGCAACTAAGGAATGCCAAGAACAGGAGAAATAGTCTTTCCCAGGGAAGAGCACATTAACTGGTTATACAATAGCAAATGGTCAGACCTGAAAGCATGGACATAAAAGTAACATTATACAGACTGAGCAGGTTGCATTACTTATTTAGGAATATGTACATGCATGCATGCACCCACAATTAGAGAAAAAGAGGCCATGAATTTGAGAGAGCAAGGAGGGACACGGGAAGGGTGGGAGGGAGGAATGGGAAAGTAGCAAGTGCTATTGTAGTAAAGTACCCGCTGTGCCAGCATGAGACCTGAATTTGGACCTCTGGTTCCCATGTAAAAAGCCAGGCATGGGGCTGGAGCTTGCAGGGGACCTGAGTTTTGTTTCCAGAACTCACACGGTGGCTCATAACTGTCTGTAACTCTAGTTCCAGAGGATCTAATGCCCCTTTTGGCCTCTATGGGCACTAGGCACATACATGGTAAACAGGTATGCATGCAGGCAAAACATCCATGCATATAAAATCTTACAAATAATCAATAAAAATTTTAAAAAGGAAAGAATAAAAATGCAAGGTGGTTAGAGAGGTGTACACTTGTAATTTGAGTGCTCCGGAGGTTGAGGCAGGAGGACTAGCTCAAGTTCAGAGACAGTCTGCGTTACATGAGACTTTCAAAACAAACCAAAAACCAAAAACCACCACTACCAACAAACTAAGAATGATACAGCCAGCAGAGAGATGTGCACCTACAATCCCTGAACTTACACTGTGTCAAGTTCAAGACAGCCTAGTCTACACAGTAAGCTCTAGGCCAACCTGCCAGAACTACATGTCAAGATTCTTTTTCAAAATCTAAAACCAAGCATAAGCATCTTAGTTACTTCCCAGTGCCCTTTTCCCTTGTAGGGAATTCAATAAGTTATTCTTCAAAACGAAACACAGAAAAACATTTGTAAGGCTGTGTTTGAAACAGATCTTCACACTGTAGTTTAGACTGGCTCCAAACGTACAACAATCCTCCTGTGCCCACTAGTGCTGGGGAAATACATTTAGGAAGCGAGATATTACATAAAAAAGATGGAGAAAGAAGAAGTCCTCCTAATCTGGTTAAAGAGCAGGGCACCAACAAGTTTTACAATAAGCTTAAATATGCTTTCCAATTTATCTATTTGTATATTGGGCCTATGTATATCTTGAAAATATTCAGCCCTAGTAAATTTGTAACTGTCACTTAAAATATGTAAAGGGATTTAACTTATTAGTAATAAATATTAGAAAAATTACCATAAAAACTGTACTAATCAGCCAGTTCAGGTTGCACATGCCTGCAATCTCAGTACTCTGAAGGGAGAGGAAATTAGGCCTTAGAGTATAAATAAGTAGAGGTATTTCTTTTCCAAATAAAAGTTATCTAACAGATGACACTATTGAGAGCTGTAGCGGAAAAAGCTGGAGGAAGGACAGAGAATAAGGACAAAGTTGGTAATAAGAAAAACATCTAAGGCTATGTGTGCTAGCTCATTCCTGTAACCCCAGCACTTGGGAGGTTACAGGAGAGATGACCAAGAAGTCAAGGCCATCCTAGCTACATAGTGAGTCAAGGCAGACTACACAGTGGACAATCTGAGCTATAAAAAAAGACCCTGCTTCAAAAAAACATAACAAAACCAAAACCTAGCTGGGTATAATGAGTGGCACATGCCTTTAATCCTAGCACTCAGGAGGCAGAGGCAGAAGGATCTCTGTGAGTTCAAGGCCAGCCTGGTCTACACAGTGAGTTCTAAGACAGCCAGAGCTACACAGTAAGACCCTGTCTTGAAAAATCCAAACAACCAAACAACCAACCAAATAAAAGAGTGGTTATGGCTAAAAAGATGGCGTAAAGTCACAGTGTCTGTAACTTCAGTTTCAGGGGATCTGGTGCCTGTTCTGACCTCCCAGGGATCCTGCACACAAGTACACCTACATGCACTTAGGTACATACACACAAAATATTTTAAAAAGGAACAAAATAAATGATAGCCAAAAGGGAAGGAAGGGAAGGAAGAAGGGAAGGAAAACAGATGTGGTGTCTTTCTAAAAAAATATTTTGAGCAGGGAAGTGGTGGCGCACGCCTTTAATCCCAGCACTTGGGAGGCAAAGACAGGCGAATTTCTGAGTTCGAGGCCAGCCTGGTCTACAGAGTGAGTTCCAGGACAGCCAGGGTTATACAGAGAAACCTTGTCTTGAAAAACCAAAAAAAAAAAAATTGAGTTTTATGTGTTTTATGTTTATGTATATGAGCATTTTGCCTGCAAGACTGTTATGTACACCATGTGCATGCCTGGTGCCTGTGGAAGTCAGAAGAAGAAGCAAGAGCTTCTGGAACTTGAGTCACAGATGGTTGTGAGCCACCATGTGAGTACTAGGAGCTGAGCCCAGATCCTCTGTAAGAGCAACAAGTGCTCTAACGCACTGAGCCATCTCTCCAGCTCTGCCCTGGTACATACCTTTAATTACAGCTCTTGTGAGGCAGAGACAGATGTCGATAGATCTCTGAGTTCAAGGCCAGCTTAATCTATACATTGAGTTTCAGCCTAGCTAGGGTGGCAATGTGAGACCCTGTCTGAAAGAACAACAAAAAAGGGCTGGACAGATGGCTCAGTGGTTAAGAGCACTGGCTGTTCTTCCAGAAACCAGGTCATGACAGCAAACAACTGTCTGTAACTCCAGTCGCAGGGGATCTGGCACCCTCCTCTGGCTTCTGAGGACACTTAATGCACAGAGTGTATAGACACACATGCAGGCAAACACCCATACATGTAAATAAGTCACAGGAATTTTTTAAAAAAGAAAAGCATAAAAGATATTAAATCAACTTCCAGGTTTCTGTCAGTAATAACTGGATGGGAAGGTCAAAGCAAATCTTAAGGTATTAGATAGTTTAGCTTTGTACTGCTGACTGCCAGGTACCTCTTATAAAATTAAGCAGAAATGCTGATGAGGGAGTTGAAAATGAAGTCTAGATAGGAATTAGAAGTTCTTCAAGGAGAGTCCAGTTGTGAATGGATCTAGAAAACAGAGCATATAATAACAAGAGCCGGGAACCACCAACAGCTCTCTGGACTCATCCTAAAAAGAGTCTAGGTGACTAGCCAGAGAGAACAGAGTCTAGGTGACTAGCCAGAGAGGACAGAGTCTAGGTGACTAGCCAGAGAGAACAGAGTCTAGGTGACTAGCCAGAGAGAACAGAGTCTAGGTGACTAGCCAGAGAGAACAGAGTCTAGGTGACTAGCCAGAGAGAACCTGGAATCCGCGCAGGACTGAGCCATGCTATATTAGACAGAGGAAAGGAAAACAGGTCAGAGATGGAAAAGCCCTGTTTCACAGTCACTTTTGCTTTAAAAATTTCACCAGGAGAGAGAAATTTAGTCACTTCTGATAGGTTTTATTGGTCATGGAATATTCCTAGTCACAGTGACCTTGGAATCAGCTTGAGCCAGCCTACTAAAAACAAAACAGTACACCTAGACTGTACAGACTAGTAGTCACAACACACATGAGCAACCAGCACTGTTAGGAAACCTCGGGTCGGAGGAAGTTTGTACCTGGACTTGGAGAGATTCCCCACCAGAGGGCTCTGCTGTTAAATCTGTTTACTTAGCAGAGATGTGCCAGCTGAGCAGGAGAACACTTAAAAATTCCAGCTGAGGGCAAGTGAGTAAAGATATACACTACCAAATTGATCTTGGGTTCAATCCCTGGGCCCCACACGGTGGGAAGGAGAGAAAAGCCTTCTCTAAGTTTATCCTCTCAATATATGCTCGCTCTCACGTATGCTCGCTCTCACGTATGCTCGCTCTCACGTATGCTCTCCCCCCCCCGCCCCCCGAGCTGGTGGGACAAATGCACCCAGAGAAGTTAGTAAGTGCAAGTCTTGAAAAGCACAAAAAGAAAAAAGCAACTACAAAGATTTGGTGTTTACAAGAAAATGGACACTATTAGAAACCCGATGAGCCAGGAGAAATGGTAAATGGAAATCCTTAGACTGTGTACCTGGAGAGGGGCTGTCTGGCCAAAAGCAGAACTTCTCGTGGGCACTGCACAAGGATTTCTTGAGCTCAGCACATCGCTCCTTATCTGAAAGCATAAGAGGTAGCAGTTATTATACACTATGAAGACTCCAAATTAAAAATAAATAAATAAATAAATAAATGACGAGTGTCTTTTAGAGACCAAACCTATCCACACATACATTTAAATAATTAGGATACCTTAAAAAATATGAAAACAGGCCAGGTGTGGTGGTATACACTTTTAATCCTAGCACTCAGAGAAACCCTGTCTCTGAAAACAAAGATCCTTTGTTAGTGCAAAGAAGGTATGCTGTGCAACTTGGAAGGTAGGGATTTCCAAATCTTGGGCCTTTGGAGTGTGCTCTTTGCTCTGAAGTCCAAATTTTGGATTGAAAAGTTAACATACTGCTGTCGATCTAGAATACACAAAATCAAGTCCACTGCAGAGAACTGAGGCCAGAGGGCATTCACCGTGTCATACATAAAACAGCACATTATTTGCTGAGACAGACTGCCAGTCCATGATCCTACACATACTAGGCAAGTGCTTTACCCAGCACTGGCTATGTCACCAGCTCCAGTGTACCTTCAGATGTGGAGAAAAATGTAATCTGGACTTAGTACTTACATCTGCCAAAATCAAAAGTTGGCTGCAAACTGGCACAGAGGAAAGCTTGGCAGCTGGAGCACTTGAGCATATCACATTCAACTGTGATCCAACCATATTTTGCGCAGATAAGTGGAGACAGCTCAGGGGGCTTCCCTGCCCATTTCAAAGAGTATTCATGTTAAGAAAATCATGTATACGAAAACCAAGCCCAATTAAAACTTGAACACATTCTTAATAAATATAGGAATACACTCATTAAAAGCAGACAATAAAGAAAATGGCAAAGTCTTTTAGTTTTCCTGTGTATGTACCGCAGACTTGCATATGTGTACATTTGCATGTATAGGGGCACACATGTACGTGGAAACCTGAGGTTGACATCGGGTATCTTCCTCAACTGTTGCCCACTTTATATATTGAGGCAGAAGTGTCTCTTTGAACCTGGAGTTTGCCATTTTAGCTAGTCTGGTGGGGGCTGGACAGATAGCTCAGAGGCTAAGTGCACTTGATGCTCTTGCAAAGGACTCAGGTTCAGTTCCCAATACCCACACAGTAGCTCAAAAAACATCTATAACTCCAGTTCCAAGGGCTTCTTATAACTTCTTCTGACATCTGGGGACACCAGGCACACATGTGAGACTTCTGGTGCATAAACATTCATGTGGCTAGCCAGCTAGCTCCATGAATCCCTTTCTGCTTCCTGAGCGCTGGGATTAGAGGTACACTGCCATTTCCACCAGCTTTTATGTGGGTTCTGGGATCCCAACTCTGGTCTTCACGCTTATGCGACAACTGTTTCATCTAGAGTCTTCTCCCAGCATCTCAGTGTTGGTTTTGGAGCAGAGTTCAATCTGTAGCCAGGCAGGCCTCAAACTCCTGAAAATCCTTCTAGATTAAAGGTGTGAGCCATTATTCCAGCTACTGGAGATCATTTTTTATTTTTCTTTAAGATTTACATTATGTATTTTGGCTGCATGTATGTTTGTACACTATGTGCATGCAGTGTCCAGAAAACATTGCATGCCCTATTACTGGTGTTAAAGATAGCTGTAAACTGCCATGTAGGTGCTGGGCTTCAAACTCAAATCCTCTGGAAGAGGGGTCAGGGTTCTTTACTACTGAGCCATCTCTCCAGCCTCATGGCCATTTTTAAAGTACAATTTTGCAGGATGTTAGTCATAAGTAATATGACTTATGTCTATATGAAAAATTATGAACTTTTTGTCTAGGAAGACTCAAATGATAAGGAAAATATAGTTTAAAGTTGAGTATGCCGGTGTATACCCTTAATCCCAATACTTGGAAGGCAGAGGCAGGAAGATCTGAGGCCAGCCTGGTCTATAAGGACTTCCAATATACCCAGGTCTACATAATAGAGAAAGAAAGAAAGAAAGAAAATGTTTTTAATTACGTGTCTATGCATAGGTCAGTAATGGATATGTACACATGAGTGCTAGTGCCTCCCAGGCCAGAGGAATTGGGCTGGATCCCTGTAGCTGGAGTTAACAGGTAACTGTGAGGTGTCTGAGAAGCAAGTACTCTTTTTTTCTTTGGTATTTTATTTTATTTGAGTTAGGGTCTCTTTGTAGCCCTGGCTGTCCTGGAACTTGCTCTGTAGACCAGGCTGGTCTCAAACTCAGAGATCCGCCTGTCTCTGCCTCCCGAGTGCTGGGATTAAAGGTGTGTCCCACCACGCCTGTTGTCTCCCCCCCCCCCCCCCCCCGCTTTGGCAGCAAATACTCTTAAAAATTGAGAGCCATACTTCTCTATTTCTCTGTATTGGGAACCCATCTTTAAAAAAACACAATATAAAACTTCGTTTATTACTGTCTGTGTGGCAGAATACAGAAGCTGTCTGCTTATATTTAATTTGAAATACTAGGGATTGAGAGCGCTGGTGAGAGCCCTGGATCGGATGCACCTAAGCAACAAAGGACCAGAAAGTCAAAAAGGCTGAGAGATTTCTACACTTGTCTGTGTTCTCCTAATTTACCATATCCCCCCTTACTTTCTTGTTTGTTTTTTATAGGTTTTTCAAGACAGGGTTTCTCTGTATAGCCCTGGATGTCCTGGAACTCACTCTGTAGACCAGGCTGGCCTTGAACTCAGAGATCCTCCTGCCTCTGCCTCTCAAGTGCTGGGATTAAAGGCGTGTGCCACCACTGCCCGGCCCCCCTTTACTTTCTAATAAGACAAAAAGAAACGAATCTTCGCCATTCTCTATCCCAAGTTTAATTATGATGGATTATATGCTAAATTAGTATTTTTAAAGTACTTTGCTAAAGACTTACAAGAGCAGAATAGGCAACTGGTAATTCCCGTAGTCCCTGCTTTCTGGTACTATGCCCTGAGGTGATCCCCTCATGAACATGAGTTAGCCTGGTAACGTTTTAATAATCAGATTATGGGCTATCTTCTGAGATTAGGTTATAAAAATGAGTCGGACCAGTGGGATGGTTCAGTGGGTAAAAGTGTCTGCTGCTAAGCCTAATTATCTGCTTATCCCTGGGACCCACAAGCTGGAAGGAGAGAAGAGACTCCCAACTCCCACATGCTGTTCTCTGACTTCCAAACACACACCAAAGCACACATACTAAATAAGTAAACATAATAAAAAGTTAACTTTAAAAAGAACATTTAATGCCAAATATGGAAATGCACACCTCAAATCCCAGTACTTGGGAAGCAGAGGCAGACAGATCTCTGAGTTTAGGACTAGCCTGGTCTACAGAATGAGTTCCAGGACAGCCAGAGCTACAATAGTGAGAACCTATCTCAAAAAACGAAACAAAACATTTAACAGGAAAAATCTGGCTGGGCTGGAGAGACAGCTCAGTGCTAAGAGCACTGACTGCTCTTCCAGAGGTCCTGAGTTCAATTCCCAGCAACCACATGGTGGCTCACAACCATCTGTAATGGGATCTGATACCCTCTTTTGGTGTGTCTGAAGACAGCTACAGTGTACTCATATAAATAACATAAATAAATCTTTAAAAAAAAATAATAATCTGGCTTTCGCCTTGTTGCTTTGCTTGTTCACTGGGACAAAAGCCAGCTTCCAAGTTGTGAACTGTTCCAAAAGAGCCATGCAATAAGGAACCAAGGCACCTGTAATCCCCACGTCAGAGAAGCAAAGGCAGGAAGATCTTATGATTTCAGAGCCAGCCAGGGCTATATAATGAATTCCATGTCAACTTGGGCTATGTATGTGATTAAGAACCTGCCCAGAAACACACGCGCGCACGCGCACACACACACACTAGGCTGGAGAGATACTCAGGAGCACCTGTGGCTGCTTTTCCAGAGGACCCAAGTTTGGATCTCAGAACCGACGTCTGGAGACCTGTAACTCTGGCCCTAGATCTGACACATTCCTCTGCCTCCTTGGGCATCCCCCAACTCCAAACGGCATACACAACAAGCAAATGCATAAATTTAAAAATAAAACAACCTACCACCACCAGCAACAACAAAAAAACAAAACGGAACCGCTGTGTCTGGATATATAATCCACAGGTTGTGATAATAGTTGTTTAGAGCCACTGTATATTAGAGCAGTGTGTCATGCAATAGTAACTAATACATAAAAGAGATCTACAAGCCAGGCAGTGGCAGTGCATGCCTTTAATCCTAGAACGAGGGAGGTATAAGCTGGTGAATCTCTGAGTTCTAAGACAGCAGGGCCTACAGAGTGAATTCCAGGACAGCCAGAGCTAAAACAGAAACCATGTCTGGTAGGGATATGGGAGGAGCCCTATGGGGGGAGGAGTGCACTGTCGCACACTTTCAATTACATCTCAGTTGTTCTGGCTCCTCTACTTGCTAGGAGGGTGTCTTGGGCAAGCCATATAACCTATATGCTCTCATCTGTAAAGTGAGTATAACAAGGCTGGGAATATAGCTCAGTGGAAGAGTGTTAGCCAGGCATACACAAGGCAGTAGGTTCAATTCCTAGCACTGCCCTCCACCAAACCAAACCAAAAAAAGTGTGGCAGTAAAAACACTATTTTCACAGGCATTAAAGATCCAAAGTAGGAATACATGTGAAAACATACTACACACAAGCATTAGAGGCTACCCCTTCTTTCAGGATTTACAATTTTTTTCCCTTCTGTAAAATGATCAGCTGGGGGCTGGAGAGATAGCTCAGCGGTTAAGAGCACTGACTGTTCTTCCAGAGTACAATTCCCAGCAACCATGTGGTGGCTCACAACCATCTGTAATGGGATCTGGTGCCCTCTTCTGGCGTGTCTGAAGACAGCTACGATGTACATGAAATAAATACATGAAATAAATAAAATAAATCTTTTTAAAAAAAGTCAGCTGGGTGTGGTGGCTCCCACCTACCATCCCAGTACTTGAGACCAAGGCAGGTAAACTGCAAGTATGAAGCTGGTCGAGGGATGCAGGTTCCAGACCCTGTTTCAAACCAAACCAAATGAAGCCAGATGGTGGCTGTGCACACCTTTAATCCCCAAACCAAAGCAAATAAAAAACCCAAACCCAGAAACAAACAAACAAAAGATTCGATCTATCCCTCAACTGATACTTTGCAGGATAATATACTATGGTGCTAATTTTCAGAAAAAAAAAAGTTCTTTACCTATACTAATTTCTTGGTTTAAAAGATCAGAGTAAGGGGCTGTAGAGAGCTCTGGCTGCTCTTCCAGTTCAACTGCTAGCATTCACATGGTGGGTTAGAACCAGCAGTAACCCATCCCAGGGGATCTGATGCTCTCTTCTGGAGTCTTTGGGCACTGCCTGCACATGGTTCACAAACATACAAGCAAAACACGCACACATATAAAACAAAAGACCGGAGTAAGCAGTACCTGCACTCTACTACACGGCTATAGCATAGTATAGCAGTGCCCTACAGTAACAATTCTGCAGCAGGTGAAACCACTTATACAAACTGAAAAGGATATAGAAAAGGTTTCCACTCTGTGAAAAAAGGCTTCTTTGCTTGTAGATTCCAATGGAGGCTGTTCTGCTTGAGGCGATCCATCGACTGACTGGAATGTGGCAGATGTGTCCTTTCTGAAACCAAGTAGGACTGTTAGTGATCTCTGTACCATTCTTAAATCTTCTGAGCCTAGCTATTCCACACATATCACATATCAAACCTGAACTAGATTTTAAGTTTTTAAAAATCATATCAAGCCATTTCCTCTGCTTAATATATCCCATGACTTCATAAACTAAATAAGCCCTAAGTTCTTCGATCTGGGAGTCACAACTCTACAGTTTAGCCAGCCTCTCCTAGTTCATTCACAGTTCTCCAACAATATTTTGCATAACTTTAGTAAGCACAAAATAAGGCCTTCAAGGGTTTAGGTATTGAATAATAATACAATTTAAACCACTTCAGAGAAATAATTCTTTTCTTTTTTGAGACGGAGTTTCACTTTATAACCCAGGCTGGCCTGGAATTCACAGCAATCCTCCTGTCTCAGCCTCTTAAGTGTTGAGATTACACTGTGGGTAATATGGGTGTATACATGTGTGTATGTGCAATATATGTGTGAATGAATGTGCCCAGGCACATGTATTGAAATCAGAGAAGAACTTTATGGAATCAGACTTTTCTTCTACCTTTGTGTGGGTTCAGGGCTTGAATTCATGTCACCTGGCTTGCAAGCACCTTTACTTGATAAGCCATCCCACTGGCCCATAAATTTAACTCTCAATATGAAAAAGAATAGCTTAGATATTGTTATGTACATGGGCCCTTGTTTCTCACTATCTCAATTAGAAAATTCAAGTCATGGGCTGGAGAGATGGATCAGTGGTTAAGAGCACTGACTATTCTTCCAGAGGTCCTGAGTTCAATTTCCATCAACCATTTGGTAGCTCACAACCATCTGTTGTGAATCTGTGTATGGAATCGATGCACTCTTCTGTTGTGTCTGAAGACAGTTACAGTGTACTCATATGCATAACATAAATAAATAAATAAATCTTTAAAAAAGAAAATTCAAATCAAAGACAGGATCTTTCCATTTCAAGAAGAAATGTCAGGAAAAAAAATACAATTTAAAGAAAACCAAATACAAAGCCAGCCAAGTCATTCTTTCATTTTCAGTGAAAATTTTAGACTAGGAGGGAGAACTGCTAAGACAAGAACCATTTGTTTACTTATTTGTTGTATTTTGTGTGTATGTATGTGTATATGTGTGTTTGTGATGTATGAGTTGTAGTTCAGAGGACAATTTTCTTTTTTTTCTTTTTTTTGAAACAGGGTTTCTCTGTGTAGCCCTGGCTGCCTGGAACTCATTCTGTAGACCAGGTTGGCCTCAAACTCAGAAATCCGCCTGCCTCTGCCTCCCAAGTGCTGAGATTAAAGGCGTGCGCCACCGCTGCCTGGCTAAGAGGACAATTTTCAAGATTCAGTTCTTTCCTTCCACCTTTAAGTGGGTTCCAGGGAGAGAACACAAGTCATCAGGTGTGTACAGCAAGTACTTTATCTATTAGCACATAAGGACATTGGAAGAAGGAAGACTCTCTCTTCTTCGCCTGCTTGTCTTGTGGGACTGAGCAACTGCTAGATCCTCGGACTGCTGCTGACCATTGTTGGGGTGTTGGTCTACAGACTGTAAGTCATCAACAAATTCCCTTACTATATAGAGACTAGCCAAAAGTTCTGTGACTCTAGAGAACCCTAATACATCTATTGAGCCATTTCTTTTTTCTAGTTTTGTTTGTTTGAGACAGGGTTTTTCTGTGTAGCCCTGGCTGTCCTGGAACTCACTCTGTAGACCTGGCTAGCCTTGAACTCAGGGATCTGCCTATCTTTGCCTCCGATGGCTGGGCTTAAAGGCATGTGCTGCTAGCACAACCACACATCATTTCCTAATGTGTCATCCTAAATGTCCCTGTTTTTGTTTTGAGAGTCAGGGTATCATTTTGTAACTTAGGCTGGTCCTGGAACAATATATAACAAGCTAATCCAAAATTTACAGCAATCTCCTCTCTTCAAACTTTCAAGTACTGACATTATGAGCATGCACCCCTATGCTCAGCTATGAACCGATTTAACAATAAGATAGCATCAATAATTGTGACTTGAAAGAAAATAATTCCAAGACAAATCCTCAGAGACTTACAGATAAAAATCAAGAAAATGTGGTTCTTGGGGGGAAAAATCAGAAGACTCCCTAAACCTAAATAGACATTAAATGACATTTATTTCAAAGATCTTTGAGAAATATACAATGGCTTCATTATCAAGGTTAAGAAAGCCCAAACCTGGGCTGGGTGTGGTGGCACAGGCCTTTACTCCCAGCACTCATGATACAGAGAGAAGGGATCTCTGTGAGTTCCAGCCCAGCCTGGTCTACAAAGTGGGTTCCAGGATAGGCCCAAGACTCAGGGCTGTTACACTGAGAAATCCTGTCTCAAATACAACAACAACAAAGAAAAAGAAAAGGCTGGAGACATGGCTCAGTAGTTAAGAGCTCTGACTGATCGTCCTGAGTTCAATTCCCAGCAACCACATGGTGGTTCACAATCATCTGTAATGGGATCTGATGCCTTCTTCTGGTGTGTCCAAAGACAGCTAGGGTGTACTCACATATATTAAAACAATAAATAGCCGGGTAGTGGTGGTGCATGCCTTTAATCTCAGCACTTGGGAGGCAGAGGCAGGCAGATTTCTGAGTTCAAGGCCAGCCTGGTCTACAGAGTGAGTTCCAGGACAGCTAGGAAACCCTGTCTTGAAAAACCAAAAAAGAAACCCCCCAAAAAACAAAAACAAAAAAAACAAATAAATTTTTTAAAAAAAGACAAATATTTGTGAATTTGTCACCAAGAGAAAAAATTATTCACATTAAGGCTGACTAGATTTTGAAATAGTATTCATGGTATCACCAATTAAAAATTATGATGGATTGTAGACATGCTACTAGATATTAACTCTTTTTTTTTTTTTTCCTTCCACTCCCTCCTCCCTACACCTCTCTCTACCACAGGGCCTCCCATTAGCCAGGAACTTCAGATCCTCTACCTTCTAAGGACTAGAGTTGTATGATACACTACCAGTTTAATAAGGTGCTAGGGCCCAAATTTTGAGCTCAGTGCAAGCTAGGCTATCTAATTCTCAGCCCAGCATTAACTATTTAATTAAGGAAGGAAGGAGGGAGGGAGGGAAATGGCGTGTTACCACAAACTTCATTTTACTACCTTGTTAACTATTTACTGTGTGACTGTTTCATTTACAATCCCGTGTAATTTGCTTTATATATTTAAGACTGTTCTTCGGTAAAGAGGTGGCTAAGCTTCACTATACTGTGAGACTCCACGGCTTTAGTGTCAGGTTTGCTTATTCAGCTAACAGTCCTCTCTCTCAAAAAAAAGGTTTATTTCGCTAGTGATGTGGCGTCAGGTACATCCAGAGGCTACGGAAGCCGAGCAATCAGAGAAGGCTAGCCTTTTTCAGAACTCAGGAGAATTCAACCTCACCCACCAAGTCACAGATTGAATGAAGTTACTTGCTGCGTTCCCCGCCCCCTGCTCCCGACCGTTGTTCCCCAGCGCCCACAGCCTGGTTAACTCACGGTTCTGTGCCTCCCTCTTCCGGGACAATTCCTTCATCTATCAGCTGCCGAACTTTCTGGGGCGTCCCTTCAGGGGAACGAACGACTGCACCCCAAGTCTTTTCAATACCCGCGGCAAACAGCTGCCCCTCACTGGAAGCCGCCATCTTGGTCCGTTCCGGAGTTGTGTCCCCTCGCGTGTTTAGGTTCAGGAACTTACGTTCTGAGTTAAGTCCCGCCTCCCCGGCCTATCAAAATAGTGACTGCAAGTCCCACCCTTTCCTGGGTATCTAAAAGAATTTAAGAGTGGCTATATTGTTTAAGACTAAATGTAGCCGGGCAGTGGTGGCGCACGCCTTTAATCCCAGCACTCGGCAGGCAGAGACAGGCGGATTTCTGAGTTCGAGGCCAGCCTGGTCTACAGAGTGAGTAGACCAGAGTGAGTTCCAGGACAGCCAGAGAAACCCTGTTTAGAAAAACCAAAAAAAAAAAAAAGAAAAAAAAAAAGACTAAATGTAGGTTATGTGCTTGTCTGATGAATTAGCATTATTTAGATTAACAAAGAGTTTTATTTTTTGATATAGAGTTTTCTATGCAGTCCAGGAATTCAAGAGATCTACTTGCCTCTGCCTCTGCTTCCGGAATAGTGGGATTAAAAGTCATGCGCCATCACAAAAAAGAGTTTTAAAGGCAATGTCTCTCCAGATTCAGTAGGGATGAAGGACTCAATTGCAGCCTACAAATAAAAGTCATACTGACTCTTCTAAATTACATTATTTTCCAGGTAAGGAAATGGCAGTGTTTAGTTGAGAACAAATAATTTGAAACCCTTCATTGGATTGTGTTATTAGCGGAAGACGTCTATGGCTTTGACACCACCCTTCCTTCTTTAGCAAACATTTATTAACTATTGCCTTGATATACTGGGAACTGTCGACAAAATAGTGAACAAAAGAGGTGATGTTGTCCATACTGGGGAATTAAACCCATAGCCTCACACAAGCTAGGTAAGCACTCTACCACTGAGCTACATCCCCAGGCCCATCCCATAATTTTTAAATTATGACTATACATGCTCCAGAGAAGGCCCTCTGAGGACCTAATTTGGCTTCAGAGTCTTGAGAAAACCAGGTTTGATGCCTCTGCCACTCAAGGATAGAGGCAGGAGTATTAGGAACTCCAGGCCAGTCCTCCCTGCAAAGTTCAGGGTCAGCCTAGGTTACATTTTAAAAGGGAGTGGGCCTGGAGAGAAGGCTAAGCAGTTAAGAGCATTTGTTGTTCTTGCAGAGGACCTAGATTCAGTTCCCAGCATCTACATGGTGGTTTATCGCTATCCCTTCTCCAGTTCTTGGGAAATCCAGGACTTTCTTTCAACCTTCAAGGGCACAGGGTGCACATACATACACGCAGGCAAAACATTCATACACATTAAATAAATAAACCTAAAAAAAAGTTTCTGTTAAAGGGGGAGGTGGGGAGCTAGAGAGGTAAGTCGGTGGTTAAGAGCACCATCAGCTTGTGCACTCTTGGTTTGGTTTCTGGCACCCATGTTGGGTAGCTCATAATCGCCTGTAATTCCAGTACCAGGGAATCTGATGCCCTCCTCTTGCTTTTTCAGGCACCTGTATGAACATGGGTACATGCTTATGCTCAGGCACATACCTATACACACAAAATTAAATCTTTTAAATAGAACACTTTTCTATAGAGCAGCAGAAGGAGAGATGGGGGGGGGTTGTGAACCCCAGATTTTGTTTGTTTGCTTGCTTGTTTCTGTTTTTCAGATATGGTTTCTTTGTGTAGCCCTGGCTGTCCTGGAACCAGCTGTGTAGATCAAGCTGGCCTTGAACTCACAGAGATCTGCCTGCCTCTTCCTCCTGAGTGCCACCACTACCAGGTGGAAACCCAGTCTTAGTACTCAAGTGGATGAGGCTGTTGGGAAGGAACCTGCATAGGATCTTCCAAAACCTCCAGCTGGAAGACTGATGTGCAGGGACAGTGAACAAAGAGCAGGATCATCTCTCTTCTCTCAGCTTATGTTATATGGCTCCCTGACTCCAACACTGTTCCCAGACGCTGGAACTTGAAACCATGGATCTAGCATGTGGGTGCAAAAGCAGGCAGATCGCTGTACGTTTGAGGTCCTCTGGTCTCCATAGTTCCAGTCCAGTCAGAGCTCCATGAGGCCCTCTTTCCAAAAAAGGAGGGGGCAAAGGAAGAAAAAAAGAAGCCCCCTTACTGCAGAATTTGGTTATATGCCTTGCAGTCAAGAGCCAGAAATCTCCAAAAAACTGAAAACAGCCTTCAGAGATAATGCTGGTTTTCCTGAAGACAACTTGTTTTTCTCAAACAAGAATGTTTCAATAAATAAACTGCTTATGCCGAGATGGGATGCCTGTGGCCTTGAGCTTTGTTGTATCAATTTTTTTTTTTTTAGCATTCCACTCATTCCTAAACATAAATGGTGCAGCTGGTAAGCATACCTTAAAATGCCATTTACAGCGAGCTGGTGGTAGTCGAGCTGGTGGTAGTGCACACTTTTAATTTCAGCAGGCGATCTGTGAGTTCGAGGCCAGCCTGGTCTACAGAGTGAGTTTCAGGATAGCCAGGGCTACACAGAGAGGCCCAGTCTCTAAAAACCAGGGGGAAACGCCATTTACAAAAGGGAGTCCTTTGAGAGAAATAAAAAACTACCTTTTTACCTAATTTTAATTCTTTAATTTTTTTAAAAGATTTATTCATTTATTAGTTACACAGTCTTCTGCCTGCATGTGTACCTGCAGGTCAGAAGAGGGCACCAGATCTAATTAGATGGTTTTGAGCCACCCTGTGGTTGTCAGGAATTGAACTCAGCACCTCTTAACTTCTGAGCCATCTCTCTAGCTCCCTACATCTTTAATTCTTCTTCTAGATTTATTTATTTTATGTATATGAGTACATTGCTGCTATCTTCAGACACAGCAGAAGAGGGCATCAGATCCTATTACAGATGGTCTGTGTGCTGGGAATTGAACTCAGGACCTTCGGAAGAGCACTCAGTGCTCTTAACCACTGAGCCATCTCTCTACCCTCAATTCTTAAACTTTTTTTTTTTTTTACTTCTTTCTCCCTCCCTCCCTCCCTCCCTTTCCCCCCAACCCCCCAGCCAGGGTCTCACTGTGTAGTCATGACTGTTTTGGAACTCACTTTGTAGACCATGTTGGCCTCAAAGTCATGTTACCTGCCTCTGCCTCCCAAGGGCTAGGCTATAAGGCATGCACCATCACAGCTCACTCACATTTTTGTAATTAGTGTGTGCCCATGGTGCGTACCTGTGGACACATGTCCCACAGCATATAGGTAGGTCAGAGGGTGACTTATGGAGTCAATTCCTTCCACCTTTTCAAGGGTTCCAGGGATCAAAACAAAGTGGCCAGGCTTGCACAGGAAGTACCTTCACTTTCTGAGCCAGCTCAACGGACCTGCTTAATCTTTAAACCTTATCTTAATTATAGCCTTGGATCAATGGAACCTAAGTAGCCACAGAATCACATGACACCTAAGTGTGACTCTCCTGAGATGCCTGAACTCACCTGCTGAATGGATGTATGCGTGGGTGCCGAGAACCAACCCCAGGTCCTCTGCAGGAGGAGCCTGTGTTGTCTACCACGGAGCCATCCCTTCAGCGCCATTAGTCTTTTCTCTTGCTACATATCTGTTACTATTTTCTTTGGTGTGTGTGATGCAGGTAAATGTACATAGTGGTGTATATATGTGTACACATGTTACAATGATTTTGGAATTTTAGTTTCTTTAAAAAACAGAGAACTATCATAAGAATGTGTTTTCATTTTAATCCCAGGTGTGGGGATATGGGGCTGCTTTGGACTGTCTACAGCAGCTGACTATGATTTCCCTTGTGCTCTAGCAGAGGCGTGGTTTTGCCAGCTGCAGGTAGTTTCTGCGATTGTGTGGCGTTTGGAAGGCTGCAGACTTTTTAGAGGGGATATAAACGCAAGGGCCCTGATAGGTGCGGATCAGTGGTTGTTGATCGTTCAGTGGTGCTGGATTTGTTAGTAGTCCCAGCCAAAGAAGCAAAAGGAAAGAAATTAGATTTAGGGATTTTCCTAATTCCTTTCTCCCCTCTATCTTTGATTCTCTCCTATCTAGTGTTAGGGGGCAAAACCGGGGGGGGGGGGGGGGCGGATAAAGGGCTGGGTAAAGAAGAACTCACAAAGTAGCAAAGACTGGCTACACTCATGGACATATGGCTAGGTGTGTAGGTCAGAGGTTGATGTTAGCTGTCCTCCTCCGTCTCCATCTTGTTTTAGGTAAGGTCTTTCACTAGACCTGGATCTCACTGATTTAGCCTTAACACACACACACACACACACACACACATACACAAACACACACACTGAGGCTGGGGAGATGTCTCTCAGTGAGTAAGAGCAGCCAAGCCTGACAACTTGAGTTCATGTTGTCATGTGCCCATGTGCTCATATGGCTTGTGTATGTGCATGCATGCTTGAGTAGTACACGTGTAAATATTCATGTGTGTGAAGCCCAGAGGTCAACTTCAGATGTCTGCCTTGTTTTTTTTAAGATGATGTCTCTAAATGGCCTAAAACTTGCCAAATAGGTTAGGCCAGCTTGTCCGTGAGTCCCAGGGAACTGCTATCTGTTTCTGCCTCCCCAGCACCAGGATTTCCAGCGTGTGCCTCCATGCTTGGCTTATGGGGGAGGTGGGGTTTGGGGTGGGGCTTTTATTTAGATAGGTTCTGAGGCTCAACGTCAAGTTCTTACAGTTATAAGGCAAAGAAAAAATGTCTGACTGAACACAAGAGGGGGGTTAAAAGGCTCTGAGGGAGGGTATGTAGGTAGAAAGAAGAGTGCTTGCCTGGCATACACTGTATAAACTGGGCATAGGGATGCTGGGCATAGGGATGCTGGACATAAGGATGCTGGACATAGGGATGCTGGACATAGAGATGCTGGACATAGGG